>JAVHLV010000013.1:0-464236 GCA_036785495.1 Colletotrichum neosansevieriae
TTTGGTGTTTTGGGGAGCCCAACACTCTCAACCAAGAACCCCTTCCTGGACCCTGATCCAGCCCCTAGCTTGTCCTCTATCCCTGCGACGAGCATCCCACTCACCCCACCTAAGGCCCCCAACCATTCACTACTACTACTCTACGTATGACCCCGAAGACCCCCGAAGACCCCGGTAGCTCAACCGGGGCGGCCATTCCACCGCATCGAGCCTTGGATGCGACATGGGTTCAAACGCCGATGTTCACGAGGGCCCTCTACTCTGAACACGATGCCGATATTTTATCGACAGAACCTTCTGGCACAGTCACCGAGTTGCTTGGCAGCGTTGACATGATATTAGCGAGCTTGACAAAAATTCACCGAAACAAAATGAGCCCAGTTTTGACATGAAGCGCATCATAGCAAGAATCAGGCTTGTGGAAATGTCATGTCGTAACGTACGACTCAGACAACGCGCTTGCGCATGACACCGAATTTCCATCCAAGCTTAAAAACAGGGCAAGGGCTCTTGAGCCTCACCCGATATGGACTTCTATCCGCAATGCTTCGAATTCTACGCGTGATCAACCAGCTTCATCCCGCCGATGACGCCCTCGAACTCGCTCCCACCGACCGTCGCCAATGGTGCCTCCGCCGCAATCGGCTGCCAAACGTACCGGTTGCCCTGCCACCCCATAACCGTCAGGAACTCCATGCCTCCGTCCCCGACGTCCAGGAACGTCTGCCGTCCCTGGCCGATGAGCCTGGCCGCCGTCCACTCCCCCACGGGGAACGTGTAGTTGAGCGCGTACACGCTCTCCCCCGAGAAAAGCATGACGGCGTCCACCGTGCCGTTGCCGAACCACAGCCCGCTGTCCCCGCCGCTGAAGATGGCGCCCTTGGAGGCTGAGGTAGGCTTGATCGAGAACGAGAGCGTGTAGTTACGCCCCTTTTGCGTGAGCGGGGTCGTGATGCTACACGACGGCGCGAGGATGGCTCCCTCGGCCCCCCTCGCGCACGTCGAGGTTGCGTGGTAGTTGTTACCCGACAAATCCTCCACGGTGCTGCCGTTGCTACCCCGTCCCTGCTTGAAGTCGTATTCTACAATCGTTGATCCTGCATAGGGGATTCTTCGATCGAGATTCTGGCCTGGGGCTGAGGGCTGCAATTTCGCAAAGAGGTCAGCATACGCGGCTTCAGTGACGTCGCCGCCCCATTGCTTATCTGCGAGCGCCGGCAAGCCGTCTCTCCACTGGTAGTACGCCTCGGTGACCGTCGTCGCATTGGGGCCAAAGTCGTTCCACTGCGGCGCGATGTGTCCGAGCAATGCCTTGCTATCCCTGGCTGCGTTGTTGGTGGCATTTTCGCGATCGAAGATGTTGGGCGCGAAGGGGCTCCCGTCGGGCGATCCGTGAAAGATGAATGCCAGGCTCAACTCATGTCCATACCACTCCGACCACTTGCCGACGGTGTAGATGTAATCTCCCGAGTTGAGCACGTCGTAGCCGTTGTTGACAAAGTCCCATAACGGGTTGGCCTCAAAATTGGCCCAGTGCTGAATTGAGACAGACTTGTTCACGTCGCCGCCAGAGGACGGCGAAAAAGTGCCCCAAATCCGCACCTTCTTTCCCGACGTGCTCGTGATGTAGTCGTTCATCTCGTCCACGAAGCGGGTGTACTCCCCAACCAAAGCCCTGCGTCGTGTTAGTCGACGGTTACACCCGGATCCCAAATGACGACTTACTCTTCACTCAGAGTCGGGTCGACGTACTCATCCGCTCCGATACTGATCGTCTTGGTGTGGAACCAAGGCAGGAAAACACCCCAGATGTCCTTCATCGCCGCAATGGTATCTGGGTTCGAAACGTTCAACAAGCTCAGGTCCGAACTCAGCCCCAACTCAGGCCTCCATTGCGAAATCACCAGCGCATGACCTGGCGCCTCAATCTCAGGGAGTACCGTGACACCTCGCGCCGCGCACTTTTCTTGGATGTCATCAAAAACCTCCCGGGCATACGACTCATTCGCACGTTTATTCAGACCCTCGACCGCAGGATCGTCGGACCAGAGCCGGAAAGCCGCATACAGCGAGAGCTGACGCTCGCGCGAGTAGATGGCCACATTGTTGTAGAGATTATCGCTGAGGTGAAGGTGAAGCGTGTTTTGTTTGAAGAAGGACATGTAGGCGCACATCTCGATTAGGAAGGAGTGAGGGTAGTAGTGGCGTGCGATGTCGAGCTTTCATGCTTACCGTCAGTCTTCCCCGCGCGGCCGAGCGCAGAGCGGAAACCGGAAACCGGAAACCAGTAACGGAGCTTACTTACCATCATGCCTCGGGTCCCCCATCCGGGGCTGTCGACGCCGTACCCCAACTCCACCTCGCCGTCCCGGAGGACCAACTGCTGCAGTACGGTCCGCGTGCCCCACCACGCGCCGAGCGGGCTCGCGCCGGCGATGCGGATGCCGTCCCCGGTCACGTTCAGCATGTACCCCTCTGAAGTCTCGCGACCGGCTGCGTCTTTGAAGTCCGCCGTGCTGTCGAGCGTGAGGAAGACGGAGCCTTCCTGTGGTTCGGTGCCGGTTGAGACGGGGACGGAAAGGTTCAGCACGGAGGCGAGGTCCTCGGCAAAGGTTTCCGCGAAGGACTGAAGCGTCGGCGGTATCAACGTCTCGCCTGCCTCGTCGCGGGACTCGGCGAACTCGTCGTGTACGATTATTTTCTTCAAGAAGCCGGAGGGAAGGGTGCCGCCTGTCGTGGTGTACGGCACGGTCGGCAAGCCGGGGAGCGACTCTGCCGCGACGCCGAGGGCGACGACGGCCCACGTGATGCCGGTGGTGAAGCGCATCTTTGCGATTGATGCAATTCCGATCGCGGTTCTCAATCCCGTTTTCCCTCTTCGACGACGTTACTACCTATATATCCCCCCCCCCCCCCCCATTTCTATGTCGTGCCAGACCAAAACGCGCCCCCATCAGCGATATCACACGATGACAGCACGACGCGGGGTAAACAGGCCGAATTGAGGGGGAACCCGAAATGAGCAGCTGTGCGATTGTAGAAGGTGGCACCTGGGATCAACATGAACCCCCCCCTCTGAAGAGATCGTATCACCCGTTCCTTGCAGTGGCATGCTGCTGTGATTTGATAGCAACGTTGCAATTTGGGGGATATCAGTGGTCTGCTGTGTTGCTCGGCCGAGTGGGGTTGCCGAGCTGCTACTGCGGAGGTTGTTCGGGGTGACGATTGCCGGGATGGCTTTTTTTGGGGACGAAGATGATAACATTGGTGTTGACCGGCTTGTGTAGACGTTATTTGCGATATCTGGCAATGTCACATTGCATTGAGGTGCTGCAGAAGCCGACGTTTCAATGTAGGTGAGTATGGTTATCCGACTGCTTACCCTTTTCACGAATCCTCTCTCCATCTCAATCTTTACTGATGTTTGAGGTCATCGCAACCGTTTGAAGGTACGTGGAACTGCCTTATATATGGGGATTATCAATCCGCGAATTGGCCGGTATAGTGCTTGCGTGACTTCATCTTTCTTTCCGCAGTTTCTCCAACCCCATCACCGGTTGTCCCTTGCATGCCCTCATCCAAAGTATTCCATTCTTCATATACAAGAACCAAAAGAGTTCGCAAACCAGATTGGTCTACTACGTCTCTACCCTGAGTGGACTCAAGGAAAGATGCAATTCCGCAACCTCTGGTGAGGCACAGGTGGGAGTCGATCCCTCGGTGGACCGTGGACCTCGACATCCATAAACAATAGGGCCACCTACGGCATCTTCGAGGCGACGAAGAGGTCAATCTGACGAGCGATCCACGACAAAACTTTGGCGAAGCGTGCTTGGCGTCGAGCCGGTCCGGGTTCTACCGTTGATGTTGTTCATGATGTTGCCCCCTGTCGCGACGAAGATCTCAGACATGATGCCCTTTCACGAAGACATCAAAGCCTATCCATCTGTAGCCTATCTTGGATCTATTTGTTTGTTTCAACATTGGTCCAGCAATGGGTTTGTTTGCAGGGTGTCGAGGGCGGATATCCTCGGATTACCCGTCCAAATCCGCCGAGTAAAAGCCGGATGAGGTGTAAGCCGAAGCTAAGCCGGGGAAACTTACCAAGAATTTGATCTGCTGTTTGTCTCGGAAGATGGTAGCTAGAAAGGGAAACCTGGCGTCAACGACAGAGGTTGAGGCTAGCCTGTGACCTTGTTTTCTGTGAGAGCCTGAGTCGAGCCTACGTCAAAGCGATAAGCCTCGCATCATCATCTGGACTTGAATGAATTGAAAAAGGGCCGGAATCTTTCAACTGGTATTCGACGGCTGGTTCATGTTGTCCGATGTGGTGTATTGCCGCCTCAACATACCAAGGCCTTCAAAGAGAGGACTTCTACGACAGTACGATATTGACAGATGTTTCCAGGACGTCCTTCGGTTTCGGTCTCGGGATTTTCCCCAAAACAGATAATCAAGGTAATCTTTGTGATTGTTGTTGCTCGGTTGATTATTCTGGTCACGGCAAATAGCGAGTGAAAGGTCTTAGTGGCATCGATGGCCGCGGGGGATCAACTACATTACCTTGCGAAGGACTGCTATTTTGCCCGACCTGAGGACGTCTGTGCCCTAAAAGTACGACGAACGTGGTTCGGAGCATCAAACTACACTGAAATCACAACTTCTTCAGCGACGCAGCATGGTATATGTATTGAATGTACTTTAAGAGGTCAAGACGAGTTGGCGCGAATCATCTTCCTGCTGCGCCTCTCGCCATTTGGTCGCCGCTGCCGCACAGAATAGACTCTTTCCGCACGGCGGGTTCTCCGCGGGCCGGGCAGATCGGCCCCACAGACGCAGTCCGGATGACAATCGGCTTATTGGACACGGAAGTATTCCCTTATTTCCAACGGCTTGAACGACAGCAATTCAATACAGGTACTGTATCCCCACGAGACTACAATATATAATTTCCGGTATGTGATCCAAGCTGCGTGGCTCCTTCATTACCCGTTCAATGGAGCTCTGCATTCGCATAACATGCGGGTGCCGACGGAGGCCCCGTATGGACCCCACTCACGCTGCCATTCCCGGCACTGGCGGCGCCGCACTTCAGGGTGCCGTCGCGACTGTGAAACGCTCTGAACGTAGATTATCGACAGGTACGATCGGAGGTACCTGGGATTACTCATCCGTACCTCAATGTCGGCCGTATCGAGGGCGGTACGAATGCCAACGTTGTGCCGGGGAAAGGAGTATTCAAGCGCGATCGCCGTATGATTTCAGAAGAAAACCCCAAAGTAGTCGAGGCGGAGCTTCGCCGTACCTTTGCCGACGTTGCGGCAGGTTTGCCGGGTGTCTCGGTAGATCGTCTGCTCCATGCGAATCCGATGCGATCCAATCCTGGAAATCAACTGTCGGTGGAAAATATTCAAAGACATGCCGAAAAAGATGTTCGGCCAACCTGTTCCAGCAATGGGTACTCCTCTCTCCACCGATGCCCTGGTCCGCGAACTGATTTAGAATCACACGCCAAGCGCGCCGAGGAACAACCACACCTAGACGATCTGAGGCGGGCTACAAAGGTCATTGCCCGCACCTTGCGCGACCTATTGGCAAAAGGCCAAAGCTGCAGGAAACTGACCTATCGAATGCAGCTGGCACACCACGGGAAATCCCTCTGTTTCCGTCTCATATAAATACCGTGCAAGGCCCGTACGGCTTTAACGACGGTCTCATTCGTGTTGGAACAGATCCCAAGCACAACTATTGTTTTGTGGGTTATAGAGCGACTGGGCTCCGGGATCTGATGGACAAAAGGACGAGGGAAGGCATTGACAAAACCTGATTCCGAGGTCTTTCGATAAAGCTTTTTTTTTTTTCATTTTTTCATTCAAAGCTATTTCTCGACAACACTCGCCGTAGTTTCTCAATGGACCATAGCTTATTGATGCCCAATAGCTTATCGGTATCCTGCAATGATTGGACTTTCGCAAGTTTCCCAAAGTCTTTTCAAAAGTACCGCACATGACATCCCATAAGTAACCAATATCTCTCTTCTGATGCATTTGAGTCAAGATTGAGAATACATAAATAAATAATCAAATGACCAAACCAGAGCTAATACAGGCTGGGAGAGGCTACAACAAACACAAAATACCGCCAAAGACATCATCCATTTCCCCAAGAGATCCTGACAAGTTCATTCCAAGTCGAAATCGTAAGTGTACTTGTTTACCATGGTTTCCATCCACCTATCATCATAAGGGTTCGGGTTCCCCTGCATCTCAGTTACCAAAGCTTGCCCCTGGAGTTTGAACGTATTGCTTCGCGAGCCCAAAGGACAGTTGGTCCATGCTTGGGTTACACGGAGCTCTTTCTGCTCCCGTAGAACCAAAGCGATCTTCGCCGTTCGATCACGGCCAATCAGACCAAGGTGCACGGAGCTTTCCGGCCGGATGAGAACGTCGTTCATGTCAAGATCGCTTGGCATGAAACCAAGAAAGAAAGTCTGCCTCTGACTGCCTTGGGAACAGATAAAAAAGCAGCCTTTATTCAAATGACTGAATGAAGAAGCATCTGTTGGCATCCCATTCCTGGTCATCTTCTCTCTTACCGGGTCACCATCTTGCGTGTAGCTTCTTCTTGAATCGCGGGTATCGTACCCCAGCATGTTAATCAAGATACAAAACACTGCATCATTGATATCTCGGGATTCGAATGAACGCTGGCTAACGTTAGAAAAAGAAAAAGAAAAATCAAAAGGCAAAAAGCTCAAGCCGGAATAAAATCACTTACCTTGGTAATATTCGATAAAACACTGCCAATAGTACGCACAAGACTTTCTGACCATGCGAGAGGGTCGGACCTAGCCGAGAAACTGATGGGTTGAGTCTTCCACAGAGGTCGAATGTGAGCTGCGATTTCAGGCGGTGGTCTTTCGACTGCTTTGGGGAGTTTTGAACCGAGGTAGACGCCACAGTCCCGGATCCTCAGCGATGTTCCTCTTAGTCGGGTTTTTGGCCAGTCGGCCATTATCGGCAAACCTCCGGGGGCCCAAACCCGACTGACAGCATATTCGTCGAGGATCGTCTTCAAGAAGTAAGGTTTAGATGGAACTTCAGAACGCCAGTCAGGGACCCAAGCTGGCAGGTTCATGTCAGGAGAAGGCTGACGACGCCAGGTTCGCAGTAACAGCCACGAGAACAGTCCATTCCGGGCAACTTCGGCAGCAAACCCAATGTAAACCTCTTCCGGCGACTTGGTATAGTCAGGAATGATACGGAATACCCTTTCCTTCGGCTGAGGTCTAGCAGAGTAAACGCTTCCTTCGGTGTCCAATGAAATGCTGTTCTTGGGGTATCTCGGTTCTTTGCTCATCGACACGTCAGATGACAATGCCGCCAAGGCAAAAATGCGATCTCTGGGGTCTGCGCATTCGAAATGACTGAAAGCGTGGAAGTTCTCCAGAAGCGTGTGATCGGGTCCCGAACGTTCAAGAAGAACGATGCGTTTCCATAAATTCCTCATTTGCTTCAGAGCGTCAATGGCCTGGGGATTGCTGGCTCCAGCTGTGTCCTCTCCGAGGGCTGTGATCACAGTAACTAATCTCACCCACGGCAAAGAATCCGTTCCGCAGTGCATCTTGACGTCGTGATTGCGAACTACCTCTTGAATGATCCATTTTCGACGGAACCAAGGCTGTTGAAGTAGCGTTTCCAAGGAGACGATGACTCGTTGTCTGTCCGCTGCAGCAAGTTCGGAACCAGATGACCTGCTCATCCAGTTCAGGTCACGCATTGCCCTTTGCGCTCTAGAGTTGCTTCCGAGCCAGACAAGAACGCCTTCAGCCTTTCGATAAATATGTTCCATGAGCGGAATCTGGGAGCCTTTCTCGCGAGCGTCTTTCTGATTGATGCACACGGCATCGGCCCAGAGTACTCGAGGGCGATCTTTAAGGCGAAAACAACGGAGTGCCCCATAAAGGCTCTCCGTTATCTCGAAACAGCATTCTTGTCTGTTTACATAGAGGCGATGGTCGAATACCGGCTTGCCCCAAGTGTATGATATCGCTTCGAAGGGGTACTCTGTATCGGAGTCAAGATCGAGATCTCGAACATGGCATTCGAGCGGAGCGTGGACCGATGAGGCCGGGGCAAGATGAATGGTTCGAATGAAACGACCGGGGGGTAAAGGGTAGTATGTGTACGGAGTAGTAGTTCTAGTCGACATTTTCTGAATATGAAAGAGTGAAAAATGGTTATCTTGGATGTTTCTTGAGGTTGATTGTAGGCTTTGAACAAGGAGATTGTCGATTGACGTTGATGCGGAGGGCTGAAGAAATAGATCTTCAGCCTCTAGCTACGTACTCTTGCTCTTGCACGTTCCAGTTGGTGCGGTCTCGTATGCAAAGCGCTTGATGTGACACCACAATACGGGGCAATTCCTGCATGTTAGCCGCTGTTGGTAGCTCGAGACTTTTCAGGAAGCGTTTCTAAAAGTAGCTCTGCCTGCGGCGGGAGAGTCCCATTGCCCGGGGTCTTAAGCGCTGTGTTTCGGAAGATGTTGACTACGACACGCTGAGCGGCAAGCATTTGGAAGCCATTGGTCAATTGGTGGTCGAGTTGGGACCTTCCTGGTCTCGGCATGGTAGATGGCGTTCCAACATCAGAGTTCCATGCAATTTTATGAGCTAACGAATCGAGAATTGACCTGAGTACTACTGGGCACATCCTTCTGCGCCGTTGTTCGCGACTGAAACTTCAAAGCTTCAATTGTCAAGTTGACTAGTCTAGGTATTGAGGGCGGCTAGGAATAGCATGTACGGATGCGCCATCCGGGGCCCGGCTTAATTGGTGTCTTCCACCCGCGCGGCTGGAACCCTGCGCTTTGAAAAGCGTGCTTCCGATGATAAACAACGGCGAGCGATGAAGCCGGCTCCGGGCTTTGGCCGGTCCTCTAATCATGTACAGACTGATTAGCTCCTTAGCCAACATATCTCGGCCCACTTATGGAGGGCTGTGCTGAGATCCCAGAGCTGCAAAGGCGTTGGCGGTGGTAGAACTTGCCCGCTATGAATCCTTCGGGACTATATAACGACGTGTTTCACGCTCGGTTTAGGAAGTCTCGTCGAACCCCTCATTCTTGCTGTAGTTCACAGATGTCATCGATGTCGGAGATGGAACGCACAATTGGCCCTGAGATCAATCAAGAAGCGAAAGCCAAGTTCCCGCTCCGCAAGCCACAAGACGGTCATCACACGTCGCTCGTTCCGCTTCAGCCATCGCACGCGAAGCCACTATATGATCATCTCGGCGGCGAAGAAAAAGCCCATTTATGGACTCACCTCTTTCAAGGCCCGTACCTAACATATGAGGCGTTTGAAGAAGACGTCTCGGAATGGAGCGAATCCCAGGACCCCCTGTACTTCACTGTCATGTCACGGCCGCTGTCCGATCCGGCAGCCGAGCCGCTTGGGTTCGTGACCTTCATGTCAATTGTCCTAAGCCATAGGCGCATTGAGATCGGTTCTGTTTGCTTCAGCGAGAAGCTTCAACGAACACGACAAGCAACAGAGACTTTCTATCTTCTGATGAATGAGGCATTCACTGAGCTGCTTCATCACAGAGTAGAGTGGAAAGCCGATCATCTCAACAAGCCAAGTTTGGCAGCCGCCGAGCGACTTGGCTTTGTGTTTGAAGGTGTCTTTAGGTACGTTTCACGGGAGCTTGCCGTTTGTTCTGAGTGATAATAATGTCCACAGGAAACATATGGTTGTCAAAGGGCGACGCAGAGACACGGCCTGTTACAGCATTACCAACGATGAGTGGCCTACCATCAAAGGAGGGCTGGAACTTTGGCTCAGCAAGGACAATTTCGACCGAGCAGGCACGCAGCGCAGGACTTTGAAGCAGTGCAGGGACGAGTTCCAGGCTAGGCCTGCTCGAACCGCCAGATTGGGTCGCGGAACCCGTGTGAAGATGTAGAAACTCACAACTGTACTCGTCGATTCACGGAAATGCAAGATTCGAATACGAGGTGTCTATTAGTTTGTCCGCAGCGCTACCAAATACAGAACGGAAATGCGTGTTTCCTCCAGTCCTCGGGTTCTTGGCCATGTTGGTGCTGCAAGCCCCCCGCATTTTTTGGTATCGCAAGGTTGAAGAACATCGGTAGATCGCTATTCAGACTGAATTTTAGAGCCCCGGGTGAGAACAACCCAAGCCCCGGCCTTCGGAAAAGCGCCGTGCCTGCACCGATCCGTGATCTACGGTGTTTAGGAATGCTTCTGCTCGCGACTAGCCAAAATGTACCAACCTTTTCCCCCGTTGCAGCATCTTACGTGGGGTTATCCATACCCGCGGGATTTCGAAGCAATGTAAAAGGCCATCAGACTTCCAAATCTCGCAAGTTGGAATGATAGACTCACAAGTGCAAAAGGCGCCGCAGCATCCGGTCATTCACGATGAGGATCAGCGTCCTGGTAGCGACGTTCGCCATCTCCGGCCTCGGCCATGCGCAAAACTCCGCATTCCAAAACCCGATTATCAGCGGCTTCAACCCGGACCCAAGCTGCGTATTTGTGCCAGAAATTAACAACACGCTTTTCTGCGCAACTTCGAGTTTCCTCGCGTTTCAGGTCTACTAATCCACGCAAGTCGAGACTTGGTCCATTGGAAACATGTCTCCAATGCCTTCAGTCGTGCGGACCAGCTCCCCGGATCACTGCAAAGGCACTGAATTGGTTCCGTATTACTCAGGTTTGTAAAAGTATGGCGCCACCAAGGTTACTTTTACTATCGAAGGTGTCGTAGAGGGCGTAAATGCTACATCAAATAGAAAGCACGGAGAGCACGCGTTTGAGACATACATATCGAATTGGCGATACACAGGCATTAGACAACTCAGGAGTCAGCAGGACGTTGACGAAGCTGACGCAGCTCACACTTGATTGGTGCATGGAGTTGGAGTGCCGGGTAGTAATCGTGGATGTTACGTATATTAAGACACAATCGTACCGTTACTTAGCCCTGGAGATCTGGATGACAACCTTTGAAAAGTGTTTCTGCTCTTCCAACCGTTGAAAAGCTGCCTTTGCGTCACTCAAAGCAAAAATCTCGTCATCCAGCGCGGGTTTCACGCCCTTCTCTTGTATGAACGAGATCATATCCCGCATCATCTGCCTTGTGCCCAACAAAATTCCTCGAACAATACAGACCTTGCTCAAAACCGACATGAGCGGTTCCTCGCGACTCGTCTTGCCGATGAGGCCCGCCAGTACGACAAGCCCGTCGATACGCACCGCCTGGAGCGACTCGCCAAGGGTTGCGTTACCCCCAACATCGATGACGATATCAATTCCCCGGTTATCAGGCGTAAGCTTCTTTGCCTCTGCTCCCCAGTCCGGCGTCGAGCGGTAGTTGATGACGTGGTGGGCGCCGAGGGAGCGCAGTCTGGCAGCTTTGGCATCGCTGCTGGTAGTCGCGATGACGGTTGCGCCCGCGGCGAGGGCGAACTATCGGGGAAATAGTCAGAGGGCTAGGTAAGAATCCAACAATCATCGTTTGATCGGCTTACCTGAAGAGCAGCAATACTCACTCCGCCGGTTCCTTGGACGAGCACCCAATCACCCTTCTTCACCTGCCGCCCCTCGAGGCCCATCAAGGCATTCCAAGCCGTGATACCGGAGCACGAAAGTGTTGCGGCCTGCTCGAAAGACAGATGCTCGCCGAATTTCGCTAAAGAGCTTTCGTGGAACACGCCGTGCGTAGAAAGCGTTCCATCCAGACCGTGTCCGAGGCCGGCGGAAATGTGAGCGAAGGAGGGTAGAGTTAAGTCGTCTAAAGCCGGGACTTTGTCGTCCTTGAAGGTCTCTGGAACCATGTGCATGACGACTCGGTCTCCGGGGACTAGAGACGCGACCTCGCTTCCTGTGTCGAGGACAAATCCCGCACCATCCGAGCCAGGGACGAGGTCGGCAGATGACTTCAAACCCAGCAGGCCCTACACATTACACATGTCATTATTGTATAACGGATAGTGCGGCTTGAAGCGTTTACCTTTGCGATTACAAGATCGCGATAATTCAGCGAGGCTGCAAGGAGCTCTACCAGAACATCATGGGGACCGAGTTCTGGAACTGGCGCGTTTTCCTGAAACTGAAGACCGGAAAGGTCGTTCTCTTGCGACCGAATGATCCATCGTTGAGCCGACGGTTTAGCCATGCTGCCACGCATGATGCTGGGTAGTGCGATGATTCTCTCGTTACAAAATAGCAGGACTTGTTTGACCAACGCGGATACGCGCTTATTGCATCATATCCTCTTATTAATCATCTGAACAAGTGGGAATTGTAGAATTCGACAGTCTTCTCTTAACAACTGGGTCATCTTGGCGTGGTTTGCCACGTGGACCTCGGTTAGGAACATTTAGGGAATTAATATGGGCCATTTCACCACCTTTCACGTTGAGTCCACTTGAGGGTCGGAAAACAACATCACGCTGTAGAATAGATATGAGCAAGATACTCATCTAAAACGTGCACAGTGGCTCATCTTCTTCAATTGGCAGCAGTCAAGTCATTCTTCTGAGTGATAACACCGCAAGACTGACAAGGAGCAAACGAAAACCCCTTTCAAGATAAAACCATGCGTGCTAAAGAACGCACGCCGGGGCAGCGTATTGGGCGACTGGCGAGGGGAGAGAGCTCAAGGAGCAAATTCGGAGAGTCAAAAGTAAAGTATAGGTAAAAGTCCAAAAGCACAATCTTCGAGCTTTGCGCAAAAAGGAGAGTTTCAGTAACAGCCCAGATGCATTTTGGATTTCAACAGAGTTGAGCGGCAATACGACTTAGTGCCCCGCTGCGACAATCATCGATCCATGGAGCGGTCTCCGGCGCGGTGCTCTAGAAATAGATGTGGTGGTGGTGGTGGTGTTATTTAATCGCTGGGACGTCCTCTTCTGAGGCAAAGGGCGCCTGCGTTAAGATACCTAGATACTGTCAGATTGTAGGGTCCGGAACCTGCGGTGCGAGTTGGGCGTAACGTTAGCCCGGCTCCGCGAGCAGGCCTGAAGCGGCCTGGGATCATACGGTATGGGTTGCAGCCCAAGTGCGACGCGGACGAATATCCCCCACGCTATCTCCTCTCCTCTCCGACAGCAGCCCGGAAATGGTGAACGCTGGTAGTCCGGGAGGCCAGCTGATGCGCTACTTGCCCAACCGCGAGAACCAAGATGTCGGCGCCATGTGGAAGTCGGCTTGCTTCGGTCCTCACATCGCGGGTCTCACGCCTGCACAGTTCCTGAACACAAGTGGAACGCTGCTCCCGTTTCCAAGAAGGACTCGGCGATGAAGAACGGGATCATCCGCCAGACTGCCGAAGTTTCTGTTGATGTGCTGCCTTTTTTCAAGATCTCCAGTTACGAGCATGCCGCCAATCCCCCGGCTAATGTGGGTATGTTTGATAACAATTGCTGGCCCAAAAACAAGGCGGCGAACGATCCGGGCTACGCGCTCTGGAGCTGGGATCCTTGGTACAATACCCGCAATCACGAATACGACTTCACGAAACCATATGCGAAGGGATCCAACGGTTCGTAGGTATTTCTTGTGAGAGAGAATTTCTTTCTTTCTAGGTTATTAGAGTTAGCTCAGAAGCTCATCTGCACACAATCTACTTTGTCTCTCAATGTTTTGGAAAGAAATTAAAATTGCCAACTATGCTGTAAAGAATTCTACTTTCGACACCCGACCCTTGCTATGAAATCTCCAAAGCGCAACATTGACGCGTCACGTACGCGCGCCGTGTGTCCACCACAAAGCACTCTCAATTGAAACAAATGTGACCGTCAACTTCACAGCAAAATCTAGTTTTTCCAGTCGAATTGAAGTCTAAGACAGATTTTATGCAATCACCATGGATGACGTGGCCAAGACTGTCACTGCATACTCGGAACCGTCAACCCCACAACGGCCTATCCATCCCATTCCGACCGATGGAGACACGACGGACACACCCGACACCGCATCGGGGCTTTTCTCAACTCCTCCTCGTCGGCTGCCTCGTAGTCTCAAAAGGACAAGAGACGATGACAGAACCGAATCTGACCTTCTCGAACCATCGGAATCAAACATTCGTGGGCTCCTTCACACACCACCACGACGTCCACCCCGCAAAGCTAGGTTCTCGACTGGGTTTTCCGGCTTAAGCAGTCCAGTTGCAGAGGATACGCATGCTCCAGAAGCTCGGGATACCACGAATGCAGAAGCATTAAACGGATGTCTTCGGGGAGTAATGGTCAGGTCAACACTCAAACGGATATAGAGCCTGAGAAGCGGAGCGAAGTGCGAGTTGGGGAGCAGGTTGAAGAACGGGTTGTGTCTAACACATAGGCTGGAGAAGAGTTGACGACGCTCACTATCCGAAAGAATGTGGCCCCTGAATGGAAGTTGATAAGCACCGCGTGAGTCAAAATGATGGGCTACAAGCGTGAGCGTGAAAGGAATAAAAAGATGTCTGTCGTTTTCGAAGAATGCCGTGGATGGGATGTAGGTAACTAGTCAAAGTGTAAGAAACCAACAATGTAAACTGTTTCACGTTGGCAGAACCTCTGCATGCCACCAATAGGATGCTGGCTGAGATTTCCAAAAGTTCAGAAGAAAGACGATAATTTCCTAGCAATTTCTACTAGACCATTGTTTAAATTCTTTCGAAACTATTAATACTGAATCGGCGACCTATTTTTGTAGATGACCCCGTGCTTTATTAAGCCCCCAAACGCTTCCATCCCGCCCTGCCATTATTAACATCGAAAAGAAGCAGGGATTGATAAATCAGTCGGATGACTATGTCCACCTTGAAGGATTGGTTCTAGCTGAAAGGTGCACTACTGACGACGGCTAGGAAGCGCCTTGGTGCAATCAGTCAATGAGTTAATGTTGTATACTCCCAACAGACTGAGGCGAGTGTATTCTTTCGCATATGCCTGTGTCATAATGTAAGCATCAAAGCACTCAGATCTGTATATCAGTTGAACACACCTTGTCCCAGACCCTTTGCTCGCTTTGCGCAAAGTTTGCAAAGGCAACACCGGATCGCGAATCCTTAGCGAGCGCGACATCACTTCGAAATGTGAGCACCTGATCCGGGGCTCCGTTCAACGTTTGTTGGTAGTATAACGTGTCCCAGACACCAGGAGTTGTGTCTTGGGCAGCTCCAGCTCGGGAAGGGACGACGAATCGCTGTCTGCTGGCGGTATGAGCACCGATCAGGGCAGCGAGTCCCGCGGCAGAGATAGTTTTATCCTCGAACAGCTCAATGAGCGTGTCTGCAGGGTCCGAAGCCGAAGGGAGCAATCCGTCGGGAGCTGCTATTGACGAGTCCTTTCGGCCGACAAATGTCTATGATGAGGCCATGATGATTGCGACACGAGTTCCTGAAGGCGACATGGCAAAGAAGCTGGGGGTAAAGCTGTTCGGCGTTGGTGCGGAAAGGGTGAGTTTGAAGAGAATATCTCGCATTGTATAAGAACTGACCTATCGGGACAGGATTGGTACAACGGACGTATGCATCGCATCGGCTCCATCAAGACGTCGACGTTGATTACGGCCGCCGATACCAAGATCGGCACCTCAATTCTTCGACGATTTCTCTCGCAGCGAGGCCTTGCGCAATCACAACTTGGCATCTATTTAGCTGGGAACATTTCTGATGTCAAGAAGACGCTTCTGAAGAGCGGAACACCACAACACTATTACGAGACGATGCGTCTGGATCAATCCAGGCTCGCATCCGTTCGAAGAGTGGCAAGCGACATCAACAAACGGGTGGCAGCCGGATTCATGCCGCCGATTCAAGCTTTGGTATTAACCAACGACCAAAGTCAAACAGCTAACTTCCTTCTATGCCTCTTATTGTTGCAAAGTTTGGACAAGAACCGCGGCAGAATTGTAGTATTAAGGAGCAAGCCAGGCAGGTCTGTATTATAGTCATGATGTGCTCATGCGTCGACACTGACATAATCTCTCTTCAGTACAAATCGTCTCGATGGAGAGAAAGACTCTGCTTCCAAGTTGGAAGAGTCTGGAATCTGGCCGTAAGTCGACTGGTACACCCACGAACATTAAGCTGAGACTGACAATCACTCTCCCAGGACCGAACTAAAAGGTCGCTTAGCTGCTGACCCAGGACTGTGCGATATTTCTGTAGTTGAGGTTGTTTCTGAAATTGGCTATTCAGAAAGCCGTAGAGGAGAGAACTGGCTATTGCTTGCGGTGATTTCGAACATCATGTGGCTTCTATCAGGGATCTTGGCATTCATTTGGCCGATGCATGCCACCACCGATGGGTCGGTTGCCCGGGACGTGGTACGCGCAGTTGGTGACGACGTCAACGGCGTTCATCTATGCGCCTTGGCTGTGCCTGAGAGAGATACCATGGCTGATGCGAAGACATACGAACGTTCTTGGAAAGATGCATGCATGCGGGCGGGAATGCAAGAAGGGCACACAATTTTGACAGAATGGCGATGATTTCGCCAAGGAAAGTAACCACGCTACGATGATCACACCTACCAGACTCCAAGGCAGCAACCCAATGTTTTTTTAGTGCGCTAACTAGAGCAATACAAAAGTAACAAATAATATTTGGAAAAAAATTAAAACTCTTGTGATAAGCTTTAGGCTCAATAGCGATGTGGGCAGGTGAGTTTAGCCTCACTCCTCGAGGTTCAAGGACCTCGAGATGTGGAAATATGGACCCGGTAAATAAAACTGACCAGTGGTACAAACATCATCACATTTAAATGAAAGATCGGTTAAGTATTTGAGGTTCATTCGCATGAGTCTAAATTTTGTTCAGCACATGTCTATAAATGAACTGAAACAATGACTTTTGATGTTATTCCACCAAGTAAAAGTTCCAAACAAGTTGATCGGTAAATGACCAACAAAACTAATATCGCCGTTCTTGCATGATTTGGAGGGACAGCTACGGTGAAAATGGAAATCTTGGTCTATGAAATGGGGTTCCTGGTGGAGTGAATGCTGCTCCATGTTCTATAATACAATCCGTGCGCGCCACGTATGAGGCTGTCTGCAAAGCTTCAACATTTTAGTCTCCGTCGTTTGACGGTATTACATCCTTTGCGCCTGTGCTTTCCCGCCACTGTTGATGCTTCATATCTACCCCTGACTGTGTACTGATGCTTACGCCTCCGAGATGGTTAAATCAGGCCTTGCCCCAGAGGCCAGCCTTGTCCGTAGTCTTGATGGTGAAGGCGAAAAGACCGCCGGCAACGGTGATCGCACCGCTGAACATAGACACCGCAAAGAAGTTGCCCGTAGCTCCGACGATTGCACCGTTGATAGGAGGTCCGATCAGGGCACCGACACCCGCCACGGCCATACCCATCCCCATGTACGTTCCCACCTCGCTAGGATCGGGAGCACACCGAGAAAGCGACGCAGCGGCGCCAGACATGATAGTTCCCGAGCCCAGGCCGAAGAAGACGGCGTACACGATGATGCCGGCATTATCCGTAGCAGATGTCATGCAGAAAACAATGACACCGGTGGCGATAGAGCCAATGGAGAAGGTGTTCAGGTTGCCATACTTGTCCGCCAAGATACCGGGAACAATACGGCCGAAAGTCGAGGTGGCATTGATGATGGCGATGAGATAACCGGCGAGTGCGGCGCCCATACCCTTGGAGACGGCGTAGGTGGGAAGGAAGAAGTTGGGTGTGAACATGCCGACGAAGATGATGAAAAGCGCGACGGTGAACATGAGGAAACGGGTCTGCTTCCAGGGGTCGAGGAGGAAAAGCTTGGTCTTTCGGGGCGGGACGCGAGGCTTGACGGAGATGACGGCGAAGGCCATGAAGAAGAGGACAATGAAGCCCACGATGCGAACGGTCCGGCCGAAGTTCATGGTCGAGTTGTTGAGCAGCTTTGATAGGATGATGGGCATGACGACGCCGCCGACAGACGAGCCAGCAACCGCAAGACCCAGTGCAGCGGCCCGCTTCTTATCGAAATACTGGGCGACAGCGGCGAAGGCGGGGATTTGGAGGAAGCCTTGGACAAGTCCCATGAGAATTCCTTGGACCAGCATGAAGTGCCAGTACTTGGAACAGAGGCAAAGCATCATGAGAGCGAAGACATAGAGGACCGCGGCAGGATACATGATCTGGCAGATGGTGTTAGTATCAATTTGGATTTGGATTTCCGCAGCATATGAGAAGGGGAAATGTCCTTACCAAAGCGCCATGACGATCGAACAAGGGTCCAGCTAGCATGCCGGTGAAGAACTGGAGGAAAGACTGCGTGGAACCGATCCAGGAGATGTTGGAAGCGGACTGGCCTTGCAACTGATGCGTCATGTAGTATTCTTGAAAGATACCGAATGAGTTGGAAAGACCAAGAGTGCAGAAAAAGATTGTCGCAGAGCCAGCAGCAACCATCCAAGCGCGGAAACCACCATCGGGAGCTGCGTTTGGGTCATTTGTGGCTTTCTCGTTGTCGTGATCGAGAGCTCCGGTAGAAGAGTGTGGGGCTGCGTGACCGTCGAGCTCTCTCGATGTCTTCTCGGGCGACATTATCGGATGTTGCAAGCAGTAAGATGGAAGAGACCTGATTTCCTGCTTCGTAACTTTGTGACCGTTGGCGTGGTGTTTTGGTTGTTATTGATGTCGTAGTCTTATCGTGTATTATTTGATTCGTGATACCGATGCGATGGCTTTTTACTCAGGCTCAATGGCACGAAGGAAGACCTGGTATATAAAACTGCTGACGGCGGCCCCGTCTTGTTAACACCCCGTGGACAGACGGGGTCGGAGTCGGGAAATTCGCTTGAAAGTCGGCTAAGCCGAAGATTTACCCCTGCCGCGAAGATCATCGCAATTCTCCTTGCCTCAACGTCGACACCGGTCGGCTTTTTAGGTCCACTTCCCCCCCCTCGCGTCTGTCAGATCCGTTCGTTTGTGAAGTATTCGGCTCATAAGGGTATCACTGACAAACTCGAACGACTGCTTCGAGTGTTTTTAGTACCAAATTCGTCTTCAGATAATTCTGGTTTCTATTTCACCAACAGTTGAAGAACACATCCACGAGCTCGCGGCCATCTAAGTAATTTGAACACAGCACAGGTAACGTAAGTCAAGTTTGACGCAACTGCAGTTGTCAGACTTCACGCCAAGGATCGTTATTCCCACCCCATCTTGCTGTTGACTAACAAATCCCGCTGCAGTGCAACGAGACTACTCAGGAGTCAGCCATGCAAGGTCCCGCGCCTGACGGTCAGGCACGACGCCGAAGCCGTCGGCCGGCAACATCATGTACCCTCTGCCATAAGCGCAAGATCCGATGCAATCGTGCCAGGCCATGTTCCAATTGTCTGCGATCCAAGACTGGGGCCAGCGGATGTGCGTACGAGAATGACGCCCCCAACCAGTCTCAGGTACCACCCTCGGTGTCTTCGAGCGACCAGACGCAGCATGCATCAGATCAACCGGCGCAGCCGCAACCGCAGCATTTGACACCATCGAGCAGCGGTGTATCCAGGCCGAATTCGACCGGCTTTCCGTCCATGTCAGGCTCATTACCCACCAATAGCTGGACACAGCCGTCGAAACCAGCCAGTGCCAGTGGGCAATCCTCTCATGGCACGGAAGCGCCCAGGCTGCAACTCAGAATGCAACAGCTGGAGAGTCGACTATCAAACCAATCTCAGTCAATTCCTCGTCCTTCTCCAGTCCCTTTACCGTCCCCAGCTGTATCATCGTCTCCGGCACCTGCTACAGTCCGCGCGTCCGCGATGGATGCGGATGTGGACATCATCAGCTCACAACTTGGAGGCACATTTCACATTCATTCGACCAGAGGCACCTTCCTGGGCCAAGATCAACCCCTGATAGCGAATGGCCTTAGTTTCAAGACGCGCTTGCTCGGACAAAGTCACTGGGCAGTTAGCACTGCGCATTTGGTAAGACCTCCTCACAGCTCACGCGGCTGTGTGTCAGTCACCCATGGCATATACTGACCGTTGACGCAGATTCGTGACATCTTCAGCACTCTCGGACAGTATGAAGGCACGCCCGATACGAATTGGACTGGTATAGAAAGATGCAAGTCCTTGGCTCGGTACATCAAAGCCCGACGAACACCAGCGTGGCCGCCGCCGCCCAACTCGAAACTCCCAAGCAAAGACGTCGCCGACACTCTGCTCGACCACTATCTCCGTACAACTGAGTCCATATACCGCATTCTACATCTGCCCACCTTCCGGCGGCAATATGAAGCGCTTTGGGTCAATGACGCAGCCCCCGACCCCGGCTTTCTCGTACAGTTGACACTGGTCCTCGCCATTGGCGCCGTCACGTACGATGACGAATTTTCACTTCGGACGTCGGCAATTCTGTGGGTATATGAGGCCCAAGTCTGGTTGGCCGAGCCTAATTTCAAGGTTCGCTTGAACATGCAATTCTTGCAAACCAACCTACTCCTGCTTTTCGCCCAGGAACGTGTTGGTGTTGCGGGTGACTCTACATGGGTTCTCTCTGGCACCATATTGCGCAAGGCGATGCATATGGGACTGCATCGCGACCCCAACCACCTACCTGGCCGTTCCGCTTACGAGGCCGAGATGCGGCGACGTCTCTGGAACACCGTGCTGGAGGTGGACCTCCAAGCTAGTCTCAGCTCCGGCGGAGCGCCGCTCATATCCATGTCCGATTTTGACACCGCACCCCCGGGTAACTTTGACGAAGAGCAGCTAGAAGCTGATGGGCCAACTCCTAGGCCGCCGAGCGCATTTACGCAGGTTTCGGTTGCGATCGCCCTGCGCCAGACCTTCCCGCAGCGTCTCGCAGTGGTGAACTTTCTCAACCGTCTCCGTGTGTCACCAGGAACGTATGAGGATACTCTGCGTATCGACACTGAACTGCGAGAAGCGTTCAAGGGATTGAGTCGAAGCTTGCGCACAGCCTTTAACAGCTCCTCTTCACAAGCTCAAAATGCCAAGTCCGAGATCCAGCTCGTCGATTTCCACACGCAGCGTTACCTCATATCCCTACACGCGCCATACTTCGGTCCCGCACACGGTACGGCATACGCATACTCAAAAAAGGCCGTGGTCGATTCTTCACTCCGTATCTGGCGTGCTGCCTGCCCGCCTCCGGCTCTTGGGGCCAGTAGTCTCCGACTGAACCCGGGCCTTGGTGAGACCGAGTCAGACCTGCCTCGTTTGGCGTCCTGCAGTTCCGGATTTTATCAGACTGCCACGTTCCACGCCGCGCTCTTGATCGCCCTCGAGTTACGCTCCCAACTTCAAGAAGAGGACGAGTACAGCCTTCTTGGTCCGACTCCTTTGCGGCCGGACCTTATGTCCGTGATGGAAGAGGCGCGCATGTGGTGTCTGCGGGTCATCGAGGCTGGAGAGACAAATGTGAAGGGATACTTGGTTATGAATTTGGTAGCTGCACAGGTCAGGAGTATGATGGGATTAATGAGGAAGGATGAGGTTGCTGGTGAGTTGATCAAGGCTGTGAAGGGTGTAGAGGAGAAGTGTCTGCCAATTCTGGAACGTATGGCGGAAGGAGTAGGGATGAATGCCACTGGCGCGGAGACTATTGATGACATACTGGGACAGTTGCCAGAACCTATGGAATTGTGGCAAGGGATGGAGGATTGGGTCTTCAATGACGATATGAAGTCTGGAGATCTCATGTTTTAGTGTTGGGCTCGCATGCAAGCGTCATTATCGACAACACTCAAACGGTTTCAACGATTAGAATTCAGCCCTTGTCATTCAGAAATCCGTCTGCCAAGTTTGGAGTCTGCCTTTGGGCTCATGTGCTCTTTTTCTGGTGGCTAAGCCTGTGCATTTGTGAATGGGAAGGACAACGTTTCTAGACGGAAATGGTCAAGCGAACAAGACTTGTGTTGACCGACACAGGTTCTGCTCACTGACTCGTCGCATATCACCATCCACAATGAGGCGTTCGCGTTCGATGTGGTGGAGTTGGCAAAAATGCGCGTGTGCGAGGTGTGGCCGATTTGGTCGTGGCCCCTTTGCTCGAGGAAACCAGTCGCAACCAAGACCCAGCAGACGCGCCCTAATTCAGGATGTGAGTCGAGTGTTCTGTTGCTGATGGGCAGACTAGTCGAGCTGCTTACTGATGAGAACCGCATCTCCGCCAACCTTGTCGGCGAGATCTTGATAGCGGATAAATCCTGATTCGGGTATGTTTTCGAAGACCTTCCAGTTCACCAGGAGGCGGATGGCAGCAGCCTTACACCACGCCATGCTGGTATCATATACGTCATCTAATGGTGTGTGTACCGCATTGCCGACATGGCGGATCGTAGAGACCAGTTTGTCATGCTCCTTCTGGGAAGGTTCGTTACCCGCTCGCATGGTCTTCGGCTTCGCCGCGGATGTCAACTTGGCAGCGAGCTCTTCCAGCTTCTCTGCCTGGTTGGCAGGAGATGCGGAAGGCATCCGGGTTGTGGCAGAAGGCATGGCGAATGATGTCTATGTTGGATTTTGAGAACTTTGGGTCAAAACTAAGAATGGCTGTTTTTAGTGTTGAGCAGAAGAGGTGTTAAAATGTGAAGACGGTTGTTTTCTAGGGCGGAAGTAGCTTAATTCTCAAGGTAGATTATTTAACGATTCTGTCGATATAAGTAATGGCTCAATGGCGCTGTGGGCAGAGTCTCGGCGAAATGGATTACATGCCTCAACTGTTTCCCCATCTGACGGTGCACCCTGGCCAGGATTATTGTCTCATGGAATATTCGCTCAGCTCATCAAAGCCATCGCAAGATAAACCTCCTTCACCCCGAAAATATGTTGATCCCGTAAAAGTATACAGCCCTTGGGCCAGCATAGTTTCGGGATAATCTACCAAAGACTGTCTTCAATTGAGAGATCAATCGGAATAAGCCCTTGTCTCTGACCATCAGCGCCGAAGTCAGAGAAAACAACCAGAAAGACTCTGATTGTCCGCTTCAGTACCCTGGCCCGGTCTCAGGTGAATAACTCGGTCGGCCGGGACCCCTCAATGGCGGTTCCACTGCTTGTTATATTGCCGAACATACTCATCTCTGCGCTTTACGCTCTGAGTCGACTGTACTTTTATGTGGAGGACTTCGCGTCGCTGCGAGAGCAGCCAAAGGGGATCTACTTGACGGGGAGCCGATTCTTTCCGTTTGTGGGGGAGACATGGTGACACATTAGTTGATGAAGTCGAGAGACCAGATACATGAGTAGTAGATGAATGGATGATTCCAAGTTAGCCGGCACTGGCCCGCTGCATGTTCGTGTTCATCTCCTGTGTTGATACCGACGGGCTTGTCGGTGAGCTTTCAACTCACCGAGCCGCTCTGCAAGGTGACCTATTTGGGCAACTTTAACAGTCCTTTAAGCTTGGTCATCCCGGTGTGTCAAACTGGCGTTAGCGTCGCGGTCTGTACTGAAGTAACCTGACGAACAACCAGAAAATGGGGCAAATTTCTCCGCTGTCCATTGAGAAAAACGCCGAGTTTCTTCCCTAGTGACGCAATGGGGGTCACTCCACTATCTCCTCCACGCTGCCCCTCACAGCGCCGCTTATGCTGAACAACACGAGTCGACGATACCTATAAAGCTGGTGAGATTACTCGAGTTCTCAGAAGCTGACTTTGGTCACACAAAGTTGCACAAGAAACAAAGTCATTACTCAAAATGTCCTCGGAAAAGAAGTTCAACGTCGGAATCATCGGATATGGGTGAGTGAAGAATCCCCGCCCAGGACGATCACATACCCTTGTTCTGAACCCTTGCATGCATCTGGAATAGCCTGACAGACATCGAAGACAACAACGTGCTGACCTCTCAACAGCCTCTCAGCCAAGGTCTTCCACATCCCTTTCATCAACCTCACTCCTCAGTTCAACCTGCACAGCATCGTGCAGCGCAAGCCGACGGCTTCGTCCTCCGCACCAAATGACTATCCGTCACTGAAGCACCACACCTCCCTGGAGCCGATGCTCCGGGATCCTGAGGTCCATATCGTCAACATTCTGACTCCTCCCAACACCCACTTCAACTTCTCCAAGCAGGCATTGCAGGCCGGCAAGCATGTGCTGGTAGAGAAGCCCTTTGTGCCTACCGTTGCGGAGGCCGAGGAGCTCATCCGGATCGCCAAGGAGAACGACCGTCTCATCTGCGTGTACCAGAACCGCCGATGGGATAGCGATTTCCTGACCGTCAAGAAGATGATCAACGACGGCATCTTCGGCCGTGTTTACGAGTTTGACACCCACTTCGATCGCTACCGCGCAGACCGCCCGTCGTCATGGAAGGGCCGGCTGGGTATGGCTGAGGGCGGCGGTGCCCTGTACGATCTCGGATCTCACCTCATCGATCAGGCCTACCATCTCTTTGGCCTGCCCGAGACCGTCTACGGCAAGCTTATCAACCAGCGTGACGGAAGGTTCGACCCCGAGGACCCAGACAGTGTGCACGCGCAGCTCGCCTACAAGAACGGCCTCATTGTGAGTGTCCGTATCGGGGTCATGAGTGTTGAGACGATGCAGCCGCGGTTCTGGGTGCGCGGCACCAAGGCGTCGTTCCACAAGACGGCGCTTGACCCCCAGGAGGACCAGCTCAAGGCAGGCAAGAAGCCCAACGAGCCCGGTTTTGGCGTTGAGGACCCCATCAACGGCGGCAGGTTACTTCTGGTGAAGGACGGCGGTCGGATTGAGGAGAGGACAAAGTTAACTGTTGAGCCCAAGACATACCTCAAGCTCTTTGAGGAATTTGCCAAGGCTGTTGAGTCCGGAAAAGACGATGACGTTCCAGTCCCGGCGAGCGAGGCTCGGGATGTCCTGCGCATCATTGAGGCCGTTAAGGAGAGCGCAAAAACAGGGAGCGAGGTCCGCTTGTCTTGAAGTACCTTACCCAGAGGGTCTCAAAAGTACGAGACACCAAGACACACGCGCGCTCGAGGACCCTGGACGCCAACCCGATGTTGGTATTTACTGAATGCTCGACGATGTCGTGAGGGATCCAACAGTGCCCGGGCGGGGTGGCGTGGCGTGACGTGCCGAGCCGATGGTTGAAAGGTTAGCTCCCGTCGGGCTGACGGTTGACACAGCATCGGGCGGACACAAACATGTTCCGAGAAGGTTAGATTTTCTACTTCGGTCCTGTTGGAACGTTTGCGGCCCGCGAAAATGTGAAACACTTTGCCAACTTGACCTTTTCCGGGGCGCAACATTGCCGTTTGTGGCTGGGAGACTCCCTTCACGAAGTGCAGGAATGTCCGCAACGAGGACATGACGTAGATCTTCTGTCTATACGAGGCCAAGAGAGACAAGAACTGAAATTTAATTCGCCCTTTCTCATAGTTAAAAGTCTCGACTCTTGATGGGTCTGTCGACTTATAAACCAGTCCCAACTTTTCAGGGCGTTTGACCGAGCTTGCACTCTAAGCGAGTGTCTTGATCATGGCTTGGCACACGACGACGGCGGCCGTTCTATGAGAGGTTGAACAGTGGACGTGACTTCAGGCGAGAGTGTTTGCTTCAACCCCGCATGCTCCATGGTGACATCTGGCGTTGTTTCTGTCGAAGCAAGGAGTCGCTGAGGAGAGGCAACGTCCAGACATAAAAGGCCAAGGTGTTGCACCCGCCATCGTCCTTTTATCAGGACAATCGCGCAGAGAACAGGCAGTTCACAGATACCTACGCAAGCCAGTTATCCATCACTTCATAAAGGCGCCATCATGCGCTTCACCGGCCTTTTTACCTTCCTTTCCCTCGTCGTCAGTGTCCTGGCTGGTCGATACATCGTGATCCTTCGACCTGTAAGTTGAGTGAAATCGCTTCTCCTGAACACAGTTATCTCAGCACTCTTCTAATCAAACATCCTATTAGTATGTGAATCTTGACAGGTTCCTCGCAAAGCTCGAGAGAGGCGGCAACATCTGGGTTGAGAGGAGATACGAAGGTCCCAGCTTTTTCAACGGTGCTGTCATCACCACCAACGACTACAATGAGTTTACGCTGCGCAGATTTCGCGAAGTCCTCATTGCGGAGCTAGACAGGATCATCACAATCAATCCTCCACCCGTTCCGCTACCCAGCCCGATCGACGTACCCGACGTTCCACCCGTTCCACTACCCAGCCCGATCGACGTTCCCGACGTTCCACCCGTTCCGCTTCCGAGTCCCATCGACGTCCCCGATGTTCCACCCGTTCCCCTTCCAAGCCCTATCGACGTCCCCGATGTTCCCCCTGTTCCGTTACCGAGTCCCATCGACGTCCCCGATGTTCCTCCAGTTCCACTACCCAGCCCGATTGATGTACCTCCCGTCCCGCTCCCAAGTCCGGATGCCCCTCCTGTTCCGCTACCGAGCCCGGACGCTCCCCCGGTTTCGTTACCGAGCCCCATCGATCCTCCTCCCGTCTCCCTACCGAGCCCGGATGCTCCCCCGGTTCCACTACCCAGTCCGATCAGCGAAGACATTACTGGTGGACCGGAAATTCCTCGCATCCGCGGACGCTCTTACTGAGAAGATGTTGGGAGCTTCCGGTTCGTGGGCATCGCAAGAATTGCGTTGACATCTTTGAGAGAATCAAGGAACGTTGCAGTTCGTTGGCTTCGGAAGAACGTCGAGGGTGGTGGCTACACATGAGGAGCCATGGCTACCTTGGTCTCGATGTTCACTCAAGAGAGGAAATGGAAGAGGTGATGGACATAAACTTGAACTCCACTCTGCTGTTCTTCAATTGAAATTGACGCCATCTGACAGAGCCGTCTCCATGTGCAACACTAGCAACCAGAGCGAAATTTGCGCGAATGTCATGAATGTTACCCGTCTTAAAACATGCCTGCCTTCCTTGCATAAGCCACCATTATGTACTCATACCTGATATGACCTACGAGAAGGCCGCTAAACAGATTCCCGAGCTAGAAGGCCTCTACTTCGATGACCTCAACAACAAGTTCGGAGAACAAAGGCATCCAATCACATAGCTTCTGCGTATCTCCTCAAATTGTCATGGATCCCTGTTGGCTCCAATGAAAGCTCAGATAGCCGACGCCACAGGCAACCCGTTCAGTCAGCCGTAACCTAAAGGGATCATCGATTTCCTAGGCGTTTTCTTGTCTTGTCAGCATTCCGTAAAACTTCCATTGTGTACAAAATCCCTTGTTCCCCATCTGTCACTAACCTTCTGACTCCACCCGCTTACCACCTACCTACGAGAGAAGGCCATGGACGACGGCAACAAAGTTGCAGTAATTGGGCTAGGTGAGACACCAAAGATAAAGAAGCCCTCGAAGCGACCTCTTTCTGACCAAATGTGCAGGCGCGCTCGGCCTGGTCGCCCTGAAGAACTGCTTAGAAGAAGGTTTCCAGGCGACTGGTTTCGAAAGCAGCTCCTACGTTGGAGGATTGTGGAAGTACACCGCAGAGGACCAAACTTCGGTTCTTCCAAGTATGAGAAGGCCCATCTTCGTGCAATTGAAAAAGAAAAAACCCCAAGTAACAACAATCAGCAACCATCGTAAATATTTCCAAAGAACGGGTGTGTACTGAGACAGTAGCTTCTATGATCAGCCACAACTGACGAGCTCGAAGGGATGTTTCACGGATTTCCCATTCCCTCCAGGTAGGGATCACCATACCTGACTCTTCACCCGTGCGTAGTACTCAGCCTCTAGATAGACATCCGTAGCCAGTGCACTGCGAAACACGTCGAGGACTATCTCGAGAGTTACGCTGATCACTTCAACTTGCGCCCGTTTATACGGCTGGAGACAAAAGTCACACGCGTCCGTCGCGATGAGGCGACCAAGAAATGGTTGTTGGAAATCGACGGTTCTCAGGAGACCTTTGACAAGGTCATCATGGCGACGGGGATGAATCAGACACCAAGTTATCCCAACATCAGAAACATTGAGCTGTTCAGGGGTGAACAGCTGCATTCAAAAACATACAAGAGGTACGTTTCCAGTCCACGTTCATACGTTATTTTCCATTGGAGGTTTAACCATGACGCGTTATTGCCAGGCCGGAGGAATTCAAGGATAAGAGGGTTCTGGTTGTTGGTCTGGGTAACAGTGGTGCCGACACCGCAGTCACGCTCATCGGGCACGCCAGCAAGATTTACCTGTCGCATAGGGAGGGTGCCATCATCGTGAGTCAAGGTCATGTCTATATCGATGCATCTCCAAGGAAAGGCTCACGCAGTAAAGATCCCGCGAGCCTCGAAGGGCAAACCAGTAGACCACACAGCCAATGTTCGCTTCATGATAGTCCAGAACATTTTGGAGTCTATCGCTCCGAGGCTATCTGAAGCCTTCTTCACCATCTTCGTCAAAAGGCTGCAAGAAGAGAACTTCAAACTTCGCCCCGAATGGAAGTTGTCTCCGGCGCCATCCCTCAAACGAACCAACCCCGTCGTCTCAGACGAAATTGTGCCGGCACTCGAGCGTGGAGACGTCGAATCTGTGGAAGGGGTTGCCAGGGTTGTTGGCAGCAACGACGTCGAGCTTACGAATGGCCAAATACTGGAAGTCGACGCCATAATCTACTGCACAGGATACAAGTCAGACTTCAGCATGCTAGACCCCAGAGCCGATCCCACAAGCAGACAAAACCCGGAATGGTTAGCAGCGAAAGGATCGAGGGGCAAGCCGCTCCCTCGCCTTTACCAGAATGTGCTTTCTGAAAAGTACCCAGAGTCTCTGGCATTCATGGGCTGCGTCGCTTTTCCCATCGGTGCTTTTCAGATATACGACCTCGCTGCTATGGCGGTCGTGCAGATCTGGAAAGGGAACTCGGCTCTGCCTACTCAGCCAGAGATCGAGCGCGCGATAGACGAGCACCAAGCATGGATTACTGATTTGGCAAAGACTGGTAACGTCATGGCCCAAGTGGTCAACGCGACCGAATGGACAAATTGGGTGGATCGTACGGCTGGTACTGGTGTGAACGAGCACCTCGGCTGGGGCTGGAAAGGATTGAGGTTCTGGTACCAGGAGCCTCGTTTCTGCAATCTTCTCATGGGTGGAATCTACAGCCCGCACATCTTTCGGTACTTTGACGGCAAGAGAAAGAAGTGGGACGGTGCTAGGAAGGAAATCGAGAGACTCAATGCCGTGCATAGCGGCAAGACCAAGACAAGCTAGATCCTTAATCTAGAGCAGAAGTATTTCCTCAACTGCAAAACCGCCACTTTTGTCTCTTTCCAACTTCTCCATCAGCTGCCCGTCCATGATGCCGCTCACGTGGCACGGACTGATGAGTCGGTAGGAGCGTTGGGACTCTACTCTTGGGAGGATCACCGGAAGTCTACAACCAAAGAGAACAGCTACGACATCCCCCTCGTGTATCGTTGTCAATCCCCTTCCGAGATAATTTAATGAAGTCGAAAAGATGCTCACCAAGTTGCTCTCAGTTGCTTGTTGTGCTCGGCTAACGTACTCCTCCCGACGCCAATCAAACTCCTCGGGATCTTCTAACTCAAGCGTTTCATATTCATTGCGAACACTCTTGAATAGCGATGTTGCAAGGACTTCAGGGACAGCAAACATTTTGTCGTTGTCCAAGCGTGTCTGGAGCCCTGTTTTGACGAAGCTGTTCGTCTCACGGACGAATCCAATGACCAGACGGGATAAGTTCTCTCTCTTGATATCCCGCTCCCTTGCGGTCGAACCACGGTGCAGAGTGACGTTGTCGAGTACCATGGCCTGGAATACCGCCTGGAATTGAGACTTGCCGGTGGGGTTCGGTCCTAGAAACCAGGGTTTAAACATTTCCATTACTCTTCTCCGTCCCGCCTCATCACCGTTCAAGGGAACGACTGCTTGGATGGAGTCTAGAATCAATCCCTCCGTGACGAGCGTTCGAATGGGCGATCTCGGGCTTTCGGCCAACAAAAGCTGGGCAGGCAAGCTCATACCTCTCGCGGCGTTGAAATATTCCAGGTAGCTAGCTGCGATGTACCGAATATCGACACCGCACGTCCCTCGAAAGTCGGGGGTCCAAGACGGCAAGTCAATGTTCTCGCCATTCCCGGGGTTCCATGGTCCGGCAGTGAGAAGGATGGAGAGATCCCGGTCATGTTTGATGAAGTTCCTGGCAAAGTCCGTGTATACCTCCCAGGTCGTGTTGGAACAGTCCGCCTTTGGTAGCAGGCCTGACCTACAGACTCCCAGCAATGCGAAAAGTTTGTCTCTGGGATCTGTGGATTCGAGACCCCTCGTTGCTCGCAATACGTTCGTTATGCTTCGAGCTTGGTACGGCGTGATGGAAAATTGGGCAATGCGGAAGAACGCTCTACGAAGTTCAATGATCCATCTGCTTCGAGCGTGATGCCCATGCTACTGTGACGTGTCGGCAGTAATTCGGCCCAGACGTTGGAATTCCCACCAGTTGACGCTCTTTGGGCCGCAATGGACCATGGCTGCTTGTCCCAGTACGATTTCCTGGAATACCCATATTCTCGTCCAATATGGCCTCTCTACTTCTCTAGCAGTTCTGAAAGTGCTTCAGCGGCAGCCCTGTCTCGAGTCCGGACAGGCGACTCCAACATGGCCTTGCATAATCAGTTCGCCTGGTTCGCACGATGGCGAACCATCTCATGTTTAGTGCGGAGTACAACCGGGGTGGCAATCTCTTGGGTTCCAACGGCCATTAAAGGCGATTACGCCGCTCGACGTTGTGGCTCACCAGCGAGACCAAATGAATTGAGGCTATGTGGTCAGTGATTATCTGTAGATAATCATAAATCGAAACTGGCCTAGCCCGACGGCAATTGACATCATTAAACCACTGTTATCCGTATCCTATGGCGTAGTTCAGCGTTTGCAACTTCTGAAAAGCTCGCTTCATTGCAACAACGACTCTGAATCTTGCTCGTTCGGCATGAAGATGAAAGCGAGGAGCTGACCTGAAGCCGATGAGGTAATGGAACTTGAAGATAAAATGCGCAATGAATTCATCCAAGGGCGCCGTCCCGCGGGAGATAGCATATTGAAAAATCGACACGATTAAGTCCCTGCTTCGTGAGTATTCTTGGCACATGCAAAATCAAGCAGGGCGTGGACTACTGTTCGCTAAGTGGAATGAAGGCGGAATGCCAAAAAAAAAAAAAAAAAAAAGGAAGGGGGGGGGGGGGGGGGGGGGGGGGAAGGCCATTGGGCGAGTTGCTAGTATTGATGTCGACGTTGGTTGGGTCTGCGCCTCGCAGTGTACGTGCCGCGGTGGAGGCAAGGCAGATCAGATGAACTGGACGCTTCGATTGAGGATCTTGGCCTTCTTGGTTTACTTTGCATGAGAGACTGCAAGCTTGCAAGATCCTAAGTATATGCGGGATGGTGGAAATAGCGGGCGGAGTGCCCACGCGATTATGAGATTGGACATCTCACTCGGCTTGTCACCGAACCAGTTCAACGAAGAATGTCTGTTGTTCTCTGTTTCTCCTCTTCTCTAAGCCGACAGGCAGTGAGAGATAGCCATAGCCGGAAAGTGATGCGCAAAGCGCTGTCGTATCAAGAAAAGCAAACCTCACACCGCGTATACACACCCGTAACACTTTTACTGACCAAGCCAAGAACCCGTGTATGCAATCGCTCGCTAATCACCAGCCACCGGGGGAATCATGAAAGTACACCCAAGTACCCAAACTTGCCATACCGCCGTTTATCCAGCTTCACACCCAAAGGAAACTTACAATTCATAAGACCATGTCATGGTTAAGTCTAGAAGCCTCCCCATCTCTGCACAGTGGTGAGAAACATGCGAACGATGAGTCCAGCAGCTCCAACGACAACAAAAACCTGCGTGAGCTCAGACCAATTTCGCAAGCGCACCTCGGTCTCAATATACCCCTTCTTATTGTCTTCGCTGGGCGGGAAGCGACCGGTAGAGATGTACTCCTCCATTAGAGCATCCTTCTCATACCACCTCTCACGCACCCAGTCATCGAATTCCTTCTGGTCGTGAAGAGGCATGTCGGCAACGCGGAATCGACGCCAATGGAAGTTGACCGATTTTGGAGGCCGGCCCTGGAAATATGTACTGGAAAGGGTAAAGTACTGCTCGCCATACTTGCCGCGGCTGGAATGTTGTTAGCTCATGTCTCACACGGGTTCGGGCCGGCGCATGCCAGCGCAGAACTTACGGGACGCCTTCGTATGCGACAGTACAGTCATAGACGTAGTCAAGAGTTCCCTTCAGCTCCTTCAGACAAAAATACATGCCAGTGCTGCGCGGAAGCAGCAGGTGTTCAGGGTCCTTCAGGCCGCTCTGCTCTGCCCATGCAGCCGACTTTCTGCGTCCATTGCCTGACAAGTTTGTGCCCTCTGGGAAGAGAAGCAGCCACATGGGATCGCGGTGCTTCTTCCCGTCTATTCCGGTATGTTCCATCTTGAGCTTGTTCAGGCGATGCGCCAACCGGGGCTGGTCTTTCGACATCTTGCGCGACATAAAGATGAAGCCGTAGAACATCATGCCCCACCCCACTAAGGGGATGTGTTTGAGCGACTCCTTCAAAATGATGTAGATATGCCCATGCATGCCCGGCTCGTTCGCGTAGGCCACCCACCACAGGTACAGCCAGTCGGTGTAGATCTGGTGGTTCGCGATCAGGATCAAGCGCTCAGGGAAGTCGAACTCGACCATGCCGTTAGGAGCTTGTCTGATCTGACCTGCCACCGACGCATCGCCGCTTATCCTGATCTTCGTAGGACCCCAAATCTTCGTCATCGCGGTCGTGGTGAGGGCGAAGGACTGTTTCGTGAGCGCCATATAGGCATAGTAGAACTCGCGGTTGACAAAGTAAAGCCAGCAACCCATAAGCTGGGTAAGGAAGATACTGCGAGAGGCGTCGAGTCAGCTCTGTCTGTCTCCTATCGCATGGCAGGATGCTAGTGTAATGCGTACCTTGCGCAACAGGCGGCGAAGTAGATGGCAAACGAGACGCCGCGGACGATCTGCATAAACTTGTTATGTTTGATGCGACCTGCCGGGTGGGAGTCGCTTGATTTCCTGATTAGACCTGCGTTCGCGGCCGGCCCAGGGACCGCGTCGGCCGTCTTCTTGTGTACGTCGATCGCCATGATCGCGGGGTATGTGGGTTTCGCTATCGTTGGAGGTTCACAGGAGGATCGTGTAGCTCGGGGAGGTATGTAGAGGAGAACTCGGGAGATATTCGTAGCTCTGACGTCAAGCCGCCAGATCGTATATGGTAGATAGGGGTCGGTGGGGAGCTTTGGGGCGGCTCGAGGGGGTGTTGGTGTCGCGTGAGTCGGGCAGCTGGACACCCGACAGCTGGGATGTTGCTTGGTGCGGCAGGGTTCGGACGAGGTACTAGATCGCAGCTTGATGATCACCGCGGCGGATAGAGTGGAGGAGAGGACAGGAGAGATAGTAGATATGATTTGGGTCGGTCAGGTAGGCGTTGACGCCTTTTGGGTAGCTATGAAATCAAAATCGGAGCCATCTGGGAGGTTGATCGGCGGAAGAATCAAAAGAGGTGTTCGGGTAAGATACCAGCGGCAAGGCGACCGTCCCAGTGGTCAAAGGCAAATGTAAGCAAAGCAAGGTTCAAATGGAAGCAGGGGGGCCTCAGGTGAGGAAAGGAAACAAAGCCGGATGACAATCAAGCCATGGATGCCAAACCAAAACATGAGAGAGAGAGAGAGTCATGGTCTCCATGCTTGTGGCACCGAGATGGCCGAGCGCAGGCGCAGGTGCAGGCAGAGGCAGAGAGGCAGGTCTGCCAGCTTGATTTTGGGCACCGAATCTGGACCGGGGAAGGACCCTTCCTGCCACCGGTCACTCCACGTCGTCACTGCCTTCTGCCTTGTGCATTTTCGATTCGTCGAGGTCTACACCTAGTGACGACTGCACTTGCTGCCGGCTTCTTCGGAGGAGTCTGGAACGGTGGAACCTGCCCGCCCGCCTTTGGTGCTGCCTGCAGCTTGGAGCCATCCACGCTAGCCAGAAGAGGAATAGCCAGATAGCGGGGCACGCGCACGAATCTGACACTGATGGGTACCGTATCATTGATGCAGCCAAACTTCCGAAGTCCGTCATCTTGGGTCCACTTATTCACTGGTTGTGAGAGAGATCGGTGACTTCCGAGCCAATCCCGCCGTCGCTTTTAGGAAAGAAGACCACAAGCACGTGCTTGCAATCGTGGCAAGCCTGAGGTGAGCTCCAGGTAAGCTTGGGGTGAGCCAAATGGGATCAAGGTGTGCGAAGGTGAGGGCGGAACAAGCTTTAATAGGTGAAGGCTCAATGCAAATGTCCCAGCGGAACGGACTGAATCCTGCAGCTGGCTGCATTGCATCCCTTATGCAAAGTAGAGACGAAACTTCCGACGCATTTCCCCCCCAAAAAAATATCAAATTGAATCACCAACTTTTTCGCCGAGACCCCCGTCTTGAGCTTGTCCAGTCCAACTTGAATAGCTTCCAGTCCCTTACCGACTACTTCGGGATCCGGCTTCGGCTGCAACTGACCGTTTCTCAGAGCTCCGGGCACAAAGTTTCGCCATATAGGACCGCCCACTTCCTCGGGATTCTCCGTAATCTGAAAGGCACTCTCTGCGCCGTTATTATAACCATTTTCTCAGTTTGACCGCAACTCGACTCACCAAAAGACAGCAAGGCATTCTTTCCGTAGTTTCCCTCGCTCGGAAGAACCGTTATCACCTTACGCGGACCAACGTTTTCCAAGATGGCTCCGATAGGCTTGAGGGATTGAGGAGAAGGGATGGCGCCTGCGAGATCTGTACCCGAGAGAAACTCAATCGCATTATCTACGACGCTTTCTGAGTAATAGTCTAGCACTGTATTGGCGTCTAACTGCTTTACCTCCTCAAAGTTGTCTTTTAAAGCCGTCGTGATCACTCTCAACCCGGATGCTACTGCAAGCTGCACAGCAGTCCCTACAACAGAGGATGCACTGCCCCACACTAGGAGTGTCTTTCCCGTTTGAGACGGATCAAGAGCAGGCAATGGAAGACCTGGGTACTTCTTTTTGTATAGTCCTACTCAGGCTGTCGCGATGGCGAGAGGGAGTACCGAGGCCCCTCCTAAAGCTCATGTTTTCAGGGATAGGCGACACCAGATTGGCGCAGGCCTTACTGTAAAGCTGGAATGTCCCGAACGCGTGATTCTGAAGACCCAAGCCGGTGCAATACCTGCCGAGAGGTGAGTCGACGATCTGCAGAGGCACGGCCTCTAACTCACCATACCACTCGTTGTCCCTTCTCGAGATGAGTTACGCCCTATCCCACCTTAGGTTGTTAGGGCACTAAGTTCACCAACGCATACTGGATTTTGAACTCACAAGTGCAGTTGCCACATTCCTGATCACGATCTCTCCGGGCCCAGCCTTCGGAAAAGGTGCATCGTCGACTTTGAATGGGTAGGCTTTTGGCGCTGTAAGTCAGGCCGCCCTGTTCAAATTTTCACTCAGTTTTGTTTATCGAATTTAAAGCAGAATATAGGAAAGCCAAGATTCATGAACATCGTTTTCGGACGCTTCAGGGCGAGAATGTCTCATCCGAAAACGCTGATGCAATTATACAGAGCTTCTGAGTGGGATTGGCGGGGACGAAGGTGTTCGTCGGATAGTGGAGGGGCCGAGCGTCGCTCAGGTGTGCCGAAATTCTGAATGAGAACTCGACTTCAGTATATCTGCGAAAATGGCGGAATTGAGGCGAGAATTCCCTGAATCAGTTGGGAACTTTGGAATTGAGAATATGAATATGGTGCGGTGCGTGCAGGCTCAGGGCTGCAGGTCATGTCATGGAGACGGACTCACACAATCGGTCCAGTGCTGGCAGAGATGACTGCCTTCACACTGTAACAAGGTTGACAGTCGCTAAACCCTTTTCACTTTTATCAAGATATTCTAATCAAAGAACTAAGTAGTAGAGATTGTTCAGAACTCAATAACGAGCATGCTCTGTATCGCTTCGTTTCTTGGGCCTCTGCCACACATCCGACGGCACAGCAGGCCTTCCTTACCCCACGCGACCCCTCTAGGGTACCGTAGTCCACAGAGGTAGCCCCATCCCTATCTAGGCTCCAAACTCTCGGAACTAGTCATCCAGCACGGGCCTGCTGGCGAAATGGCATCGCGTCAGATTTCGGCTTCTAAGTCACTCTCTGAAGATTCTAGGTTCGATCCCTAGGTAGGTCGCATTGTTTTTTGCAATTGCAACAAACTTCAATTTTTTTTGGTCTGCAAAACATGTGCTTAGTTAGGACTGAGTACAGTTCTACAACATCCAGGTGGCTTTGGGGATATTGTCCTTATTAATTGTTGAAACTTGAGTATATCCTAAAAGGAGTATAACTATGCGTTTGTGCGCCATAACAACAGTCTGAAGTGCAATCAATGCATTCGATTCTCAAGTCTCAGTTGATTTCTTGATTGTTCACTACTATACTTTACACTGAAATTTTCTCGTGACTTCAGATAATTCCATGATTCGCTATTATCATCGCCACTAAAACCAGGTTTCTTCAATATTGCACAAGCCCATACATAACCTGCAAACGCCTTCATCGACTCGACGGTGGATGTGTTCGCCTCGCGTTCTCCTGCTGAGATTCTAAACCGCGCTTCTCTTCACACTTTGATATAGAATTTCTTTTCCGGTCGCGAAGAGATACTTCCAGTCCCCTTTCCTAGAATATCCCAAGAGCCATGACGCCCTTCATAGCCTGCCCTGCCTCTATAGTCCGGCACTTGTCTAGCTGGAAGTTCAGCTGTTTTTATTCCACCCCGTGCCCGTCAGATACCCATTTTTGAAGACACTAATGGTTCCGAAGACAATCAGAACCCACTGCAAGTCCCCTTCAAAGGCGAAGTTTACCAAAAGTAGGAGCCCGGGCAGCGACTGAATTGCCACAATTCCAAGGTGAACCAGTAACCAAGCGGAAAGCCAAAGGTCTTTGTCTCTAGCTATGGCTGTGACTGTTCTAAAGGACATATCTTCTATCCTCGATGCAAGTAAGGAGCCTTTGGCGCCGCAAATGCTTCCAGACCCCAACAGGTGCCATCCCCTATGATCAAAATAACGCCTTGCGCCTCGGTTCCCCTAGTCAACGTCACTGCTTTCTTTTGGGTCCTTTCTGGTGGTTTCTCAACTCTCCATTACAGCAAGCATCAAGCCAACTGGACGAAAAGCGTTCCCGCAGCCGTAATAACCTACTCAAAACCCTCTATAACCTCTTGCCTCTTGTGAAGTTTTCCTATGCACCCCTTCTTCGTCTCACTGCAAGCAGTCACAATGTCTCTTCACGTATCCATAGCCAATCCGTCAAAGTCCAAGTCGATTCCTCTGGAAAATTTGCCTCTAGTCTGTTTGATGAGGCTCATAAGCTGTCCTGGTAGCTGTTTTGTTTCGTCGTCTTCATCTTGCAGGAGGCAGCCGCTTGTTTGTTCAAATCTACTTTCGAACACCTCCCACAGTCTTTGATCCACTGGATTATCGCTGCCGGGTCTTGGGTAGTATGGGTCATTACGCCAAAAACTCCTGCATGCTTGTTGAATCCCTTGGACATCCATGGTCATTTCTCTGCAGCAATCAAAATCTAGAACCCACATGCTGTGATGCTCCAGGGCCTTGGAGTAAAAGCTCGTCGATCCTAAGCTTGGTGAATTCTTTTCGTTGGTGCTCTGCCGGTTTCGTGCCAGTACAAATTCGACGTCATTTGCATCGACTTTGGCACACCAGTGCAGAAAAGCAAGAGTGTCCGCCATAGCGCAGACGTATGCGTCCAGTTCTAAGCCGAGGTCCTCCATCTGATCGACGTAGAGTGGCAAATTCCTGAGGCTGTAGAACTTGGGTCTGCGCGGCTCCTGCTCGAGATTGCGGCGCTTGCGTCGACCAAAGTAAGGTCGAATAAGGCAATGTTCATTGCTCGCGTTGTCAGCGACTTGGTCAGGGTTTGGCCCAAATTGTAGCTTCTCTGCAAGAAGTCTGCGGACGTGGCGGGGTTGTGGTGGTATCTTCTCGCTGACCAGCGCATTGCATGCTGTGTAATTCGGAGGTAATCTTGGCAGGACACAACTCCAAATCGCTTCGTCGCGTTGCTCAAGGAAGCCTTCGCAATTAGGGATGTTGACTAGATGACCTTGAGTTAAGTTGAAACCACGAGGGGATTCAAGGCACCGTATGATGTGGCGGTGCATGTTGTACTCATGAGTAATGGAACGGCCATCGCCTCCATCTTCTCGCTTCATGACAAGCAATCTGAATGCATCGTCCCGTGCTCTTGTGGCAACAGACCACACAGAGCCGCAATGGCCCGCGCCGATCTTTTGCAGTTGTTCAATGGAGTTGGCAACGCTAAACTGCTGCATCATGGGTTCCGTAGTCGCCATTTCAGACAAGAGTTGGTTGCTGTTGCGGTGGTTTGATTTGATTGCGTGTTTGAAGTTGCTGTATGGTTGATGTTTGATAGAAGAGAAATATTGGAACCGGGAAGGCTGCCTGCTTTTGAAGCTGAATTGTTGAAAGCTCTTGGACGGGCGGCTGCCTGCGTTGAATATTTGATTAAGTTCCGATATGCTATGGCTTGTGCGATCCCTTCCTTGGTAGAGAGGGGGTGTGTGAGACAATAAAGGGGAAAAACAAGGTGAGAACACATCATCAAGGTACACATCATGTCCCGGATTTGTGTGTTTTGCACAACCTGTTACGTCACAAGAACATGAATTAATTTTAATCCTTTTGCCTTCCGTAATCAGTCAATACAGACTTTACAGAGAATGGATAGTTCTGAAATAAACACTAATGGCTTGCTGTTGAGCCCTATATATGCCTGCAGCATGCCTCTCTGCCTGAGAGGTGTGCCTCTTTTGTGCACATGGCCTAGCGGCAATGGCTCTGCCTGATACTTGCTTTGATATAACGCCACCTCCCAAGTCAACCGAAGGCTAACCCAGTCAACAGGATTTCATGGCTCAGCACTTTATGTTGCAACAGACTATAACATATCTAAAGCTTTTAGACCCTCCGGCAATGCTGTGCTAATATTCACAGAGCAGACTATGCCGGCGATGCTACTAAAAGTCAATATGACTACTTGTCATGCTGCTGTGGCAGAAAAGCTAAGAATCCTATTTCCGTAGATACCGTGTAGTCTTGACTTCCTAAGCTATCTAAAAGTGCACAAGGCTCTCTTTGGAGATGCCTCAAAAAGTTTAGCTTGGTGTGAATGATCTTCTAGTTGATAATTCCTTAGATAAAACGACTCTGCAGAATGTATTTGAAGAAATAGTGTCAGTAAGCAGCCCAATGACTTACCATAATACATGGTTATCGTGTGTTGCCAAAGGCTGTTCTGTCGATAGAAGGGCTGCTTGGTACTGCGTATCTGCTCACGGTTAGAGCAGAGGACTTTCTAAATCTAATCAGACCATTTCCCCTAATAATGCAATTTCCCCAGAACGAGACTTATTGGTCCCTAGTCTGCGGCGAAGGTGCAGGAGGATTGACATGTGCCACACTCCTGAACAGCCTGCTCATCAACATCAATAGGATTAGACGACATGCCACATCCTGCGTTTAAGCGATTCCCAAAAGGGGCAAGAACACGCCGCGCTGTCAAGCGATCAGCTTTGTCTCTCCTCTAACGTGTGACGGCCATGTTTCCATGCGGCTCTACTCAGACCCCGCTTCGTTCAGCGTGGTAGCAACGCATTTCGTCCAAAATTTCTCACCGGCTATTACAATCGCGGCGCGAACGTCTTTCACTTTGTGTAGCATAGTTTAAGTAACCTACGATGCGCCTGCAGCATTAGATCACTCGTCTCGCTCGCCAGAGGGAGACAAAGACCGCGAGGTCGACAGGCCAGCAGCCATGGGAAGTCACCGATCAAATCTACAACGCCCTTGCGAGACTATACTCACCTCTGGACCACGATAAACACGAAATCAGGATCATAGTCTTATATCCGGGATCCGGGGAGATACGAAGATGATATCGCCTGCGAAGTGCGAACGGTATCGCTCAACGACAATCCATCTTACGAAGCCCTGTCATATGCAGGGGTAGCGGAAACCTGGAGTCAGCTCTCCGCGACCGCCACCTCAGACATGCGGATAGACCCAGAACGTTATGAGCCGATGCGGTTTGCATCAATCAGACAGACGTCGAAGAGCGGAATTCCCAAGTAAAACACATGGGATCTATCTACAAAACAGCGTCGCAGGTTCTTGTGTGGCTGGGTCCGGAGGACGATGACTCAGATCTGGCCTTTGAGAGTTTCTTAACACTATGCCACAGTGCATTGGGATCCTCGCGAGCATCCCTCACTCAGGGCCGTGATGGCTCGGCCGCACATTGATGCCGTCAAGGCTCTATTCGATCGCGCTTGGTGGCAGCGGGTGTGGACTGTGCAAGAAAGCGTTCTCGGACACAGCCTTCGCTTCGTTTGCGGTCGCAGCGATGCCCTAGCAGATCAGGCGTTTGCGATCAGTAGGAACTATTTCAGACATGTCTACGCATGCTGTCGACCGATATGGCACGCAACCCTCGACCCACGAGCCGGGCTTGGTGAATTTTGCGACGCCCTGCCGAAGTTAGAGGGAGTGAGATAGCACCGACACGAATATGCATTCCCGTAGATTCTCTCCATGTTCATGTCCCGAAACTCGTCAGATCCACACGACAAGGTCTATGCCCTGCTTGGACTCGCCAGCGAGGAGGAAGCAGCACTCATCACGGTCGACTATACACACTCTGTCGCATCACTCTACCAAGAAGTGGCATTCAGGTTCATGGGGAGAAGTCTGGCGAGCTAGGTTTTCTCAGCCTATAATTCCCAAAGAATATACATCAAGACGGTGTATCTCCAGAGGGTCTGCCGACGTGGGTGCTAAACTGGTCGCTTGTTGTCGAGCCCACGTTGCTATATGACCTAGACGATCGATTTCCATGTCTCTCAAAGTTCAGTGCGTCCGGGAACAGCAAGGCAAATGTCAGGTTTTCTCCAAGGGGTGGCCTGTTTGTGAGGGGCAGGTTCCTAACCAAGATCGAGACATTGAGCGAAAACCTACGGATGCTTCTGAGAATCTGGCAGCCTTTTTTTGAAGCTTGGCGAGATACAGTCGGGATTACGAATTCTCCAGACAGGATCATACCAGACCGGATTCATCCACGAGATGTTAACCAGTGCATCGCCGCACAAGAAGTGGTACGACGCGTGGTGGGTCTGGTGTGAAGAGCATAAATGCAAAGGCCCTCAACTTCCACTAATCCAGTCCGAATATTCAGAGGCAGGAATCAATTCCATGGGAGGTCTCATATCGACTTCGATCAGCTTGCGCCGGTTACATGTCGCGGAGGATGGTAGGATGGGCTTGGTTCCGATGGATGCACAGCTTGGAGATACGGTTGCTAGAAGGCGGCAGAGGAAGCCGAGTCTCACGCATACTGCGATAAGTTTATTGCCAAATGCAGTGGCTTTAGATTCGACATGACACGACAGCAACCATGAATCAATAAGTGGACTTTGCTCACTGCCGGTCCCCAAACCGTGGCAAGGACTCTTGAGTGAAAGCATCGCAGATCTAGCGGTTGTCTCCAACAAGAATGAGAGGAAATTCCAGATCCGTCTGCAACAAAATAAGTGAATCGTCTGGTCTGAAATCCATTAAAGAGTTCACTCATTCAGGCCGGCACAGAAACTCACTGTCAACACCTCCGCAGATACGGCGGGCCTACCGCAATAATCGAATAATCAGATAAGTTACCAGCAATGACAGACGCCAAAGTTGAACACGAACGTTTATGATATAGAAGGGTCCGGGACCAGGAGTGAATGTACTGGATGTGATTTGCAAACAGCATGTACGCATCGCCAAGCTCAACCGAAGAATCCGAATGACCACCGAGCCCTTCATTAACTAGTCCTCCAGAATGCCACAATATGCATACTTCACCAACGGTGATAGGAGACGTCAGCACTCACAGTACCGCCCAGTTCCACACCGATTTTCACTCAATACTCCTAGATATCACTATGTACCATCCAGCCTGCTTCACCCTGAGGCTTCTCCTATCCCCAACATGCAAAGTGAATCTTTAACTTCCATTCCTCTTCGTATTAGTCCTATGCTCGTCTTCTTTAGTCACTCACTATTGCAAGCTTCAAATATGCCGCTGGGAGACTCCATCGACAGTTTCGACGACTAAAATACACCTACTGTCAAGACCCCTTGTCCGGAAGGATGGTGTGTCAAACATTCTAAACATTATCGGGACTCCCGTCATCAGCTTCTTCTTAGGCAAAGAGTCAGTCTCAAAGGCCTCAAGCCCTACTGTTGTTTCTAGAAGGTTATCTACGTAATACTCACAAGACGCCAGAGGCCGACCTCCCATGTGCGCTCTCAAAAACGCTCATTCAAATCTGTGCGCGCCTGAGATCGCCAGTAGTCGTGCGAAGACGATTAGTGTTGCGTTTCCGCCAATTAATGAGAAGGACGATCAAACGATGCCAGGCGTTTGCCCAAAGAATGGCAGCCACCGACAATCACCCAAGTCAGACAGATCTACAAAAGGCCCTCGGCAGGCGCGAGAACTCTTTAAAAAAAGGGGGATTATAAGCTCAAGATGTTGTCTCGGCGGAAATAAGATTCGGTAGAGTTCTGGTATCGTCTGCTTCGCGCAAATCACCAAAGAATCCCAAGCTGATAACATGCAAGCAGTCCGCACAAGACGTCCATGGCGATGGCCACGTCCTGACCCATCTCAACCACCGACCAACCTCTCGCCGTCCATCGTCCAGATCAGTACCCAAACATTACCCTGGAAACGACAGGATTGGAGTGTTGACTTCTCTGGGGCTCGTTTTTGCATGCGTAGAGCCGGAACTGCCGTGTCATGTTGGCCCCCAGTGACGCTCCAGGCTACGCCACGTGGCTGGAAAGACTACAGCGATGGCACACCGGCGATCGAGCCTCTGCCTGAGTGCAGAAGAACTTATACTTTGGCAGTTTTACCAAAGGGGTAGACGAATGCCTGGCTAATTCTCAGCTACGCTGTACTATGGGCCATGCCATCATCTGCATCAACTCGAGGTAATGTCTGAGACGACGGACGCTACTGTTCTATAAAAGGCGACCTCGAGCCTCGATTCTCCACCTTGGCACCCAGAATGTGGTGAAGCACGAGAATGCGCTCGCTCCTCCAGTCAAATCTCGCGATTGCAAACCTCCGGAACCGTCGAATCCATCGACGGGGTTCGTTGCACACTGCTGTGAGCCACACAACACACCCTTCGGCGTCAGAATACCCCGGTAGCACCCAACCGACGACGACGGAGAACACCGCTGCCAAGAACCCGCACTTATGGTGCCCTCAAGCCTGGTTAAGCAGACTTGACCATCGGCGACCGTGTAATCCTCTTAGGCCTTGGAAAATCCCTTAACTGTCGTGGCCTGGTTGTGCGGGCTGCGTAGGTTCATCAGGAGAGTTTTGAAGCTCTGTGGTGATGCGTGAGTGGACGAAGTCGCAATAAGCCCAAAGTCCTCAATGGCCATTATTCTAGGTAGATCTCACTCCAACGACGACGACGTAAACTTGTATCTTGGGACTGACTTCATTGTCTAAGGTAGTAATACATCCCACCCCGTCTCATACAAACAACCGCCTGCCGAAGCCTTGGAATTCCATTCATCCTAGGATCACCATCCTCGGAAGATCGTCTAGGGCAAACCGCCGACCAGCCCCAAATAAAAATGAAATAAACTCAAAGAAGCTTTTTGTAATAAAGTCTAACAAGCAAGATGCAGCACACAAGCCGCGCTCGTCGTCTTGATGCAATCAAACCCCTCCTGACGCCAGGCAAATTCGCGCCCAGCTTGTTCCGTCCGTATTCATATTGCTACAATCCATAAACCCCCTTCATTTTACTGGTCGTCTTGCGAAACGAATGTTCTGTCTTTCTCTATCGTGTCAAGTGCTCCCAGCAAGAGCATCACATGTCGGTTTGGCCATCTGCGATGGCGAGTCTTTGCTTCAAGGTCTTGGCCTTCTTGCCGCCCATGCGTCGCTTTTTCGCTCCCTTCACGTCGGGCTCATTCACAGGCGTGGCGGTACCTGAAGTGCCGTTGGCAGCATTGCGATCGTCAAAGTTGCCCTCGCCTGTAGGTTTATTAGCTTCAATGCGGGTATGATGCATCGGATTTGACTTACCCTCGTGGTACATCTCGTCCAAACTAAGGTTCTCGTTGACCACGCGCTTGCGTTTGGCAGTCTTCTTCTTCTTCTCAGGCTTGTCAAACTCGCCGGCCTCGAGTATCTCCCTTTCGCGGCGCTCGATCATCTCAGCCTGCTCGTCATCTGCAAGCCACATTGCAATGTCGCGGTTGCGGTTCTCAGGAGCGCGACGGCCAGAGAAGTCGACACTAGCACCACCTCCCTGGATAACGACGCGCTGCACTTCTTCCTTTTGCTGAGCACGCTTGCGTATACGTTCCTCAATGGTACCGCGAGTGATGAGACGGTACACCGTGACTTGACGAGTTTGACCCAATCTGTGAGCTCTGTCCATGGCCTGCGAGTCGATGGTAGGGTTCCAATCGGAATCGTAAAAGATGACGGTATCAGCGGATGTGAGGTTGATACCGAGACCACCAGCGCGAGTGGACAGTAGGAAGATGAAGATCTCCGGGCGAGTCTGGAAGTCGGCGACCGTGTCTCTTCTGTCCTCGAGCTTGGTCGAACCATCGAGACGGCAATACTTGTAGTTGCGGTAAGTCAAGTACTCCTCCATAAGGTCGATCATGCGGGTCATCTGGAAGTACAACAGCACGCGATGCCCCTCGGCCTTGAGTCTCGTAAGCAGTTGATCGAGCTTAGCGAGCTTGCCGCTGTCCGTGACAAAGCGACGCATGGATGGCACGGCGATGTTGGTGAACTTCTTCTTGTCGTTGTCAGGGGCGGGCAACAACTTCCTGGGCGGGAAGCGCTCGAGAGGAATCTTCTCCGTAACCATGGCGCGCTCTTCTCGGATGGTTGGGCCAAACAGAGCCTTGCGCATGGACATGTTGAACATGATGCTCTCCCGCTCGAGGTCCGCTCCACGGCTGCTACAGTTGACCTGAATGGGGGGTGCGGAGGCACGAGGACGGCCAGCCTGCTCAAGACGTCCCAAACCGCTGTCGACGTACTCGGTGCGCGCAACGTTCATGAGGTTGGCAAGGATGCCTTGCTCAGTGATATCGGCCAGAGGCTGGCGATTTTGGCGTGCCTTGATCTGGAACAGAGCGTGTGCTGGGGTGAAGTTGACGTCCTCGGGCTCGTCGTAAGCAACATTCATGTGGCCCAGACGATTGCTCCTCTGAGAGAGTTCGACCGCACGGGCAAAGACATCCTGGTGGCTGGCCTTGTACACATCGTTGGGGCTGGCGTCGGCAAAGCGTAGCCATGAGAAGTTGCCAGAGCCCTCCAAACTATCGCGAATATGCTCAGGCGTGAAGATGTTCATCATGTGCTGCAGGGTCTTGTTTCGCCAGCCGACCTTGGGATTGTTGATGTTGGCCTTGTTCAGGCGGCCATCTTCCCTCCAAATGAGTCGCGGCAGATCATACTCGATGGTGCTACGAGTCGAATAGCCCACTGCGACTTCACTGCCCTCTCTGACGAAGGAAGCTGTCTCAGCGAAGTAGCCGAAGGAGTAGGGAGAGGTCGTGTCAGCCCTCTCAAACAAGTCGGGGTGGTTGCAGACCTTTCGGAACTGCATGACGAGGTTCATCAAGGTGCCCGAGTCGTCGTTGTCGCCTGCAGTAGCCTTTTCAATCAAGTCCATGATACTAATCTGGTTGCGAAGGTTACTGTAGATAGCACGTTGTCTGTAGGTGAGGTCGCAGTAGACATCCTCTTCAATCTTGTCGCCCAGCTCCTTCTGCACATGCTTCTTGACACGACGAAGCATGAAAGGCTTGAGAATCATGTGCAGACGCTTGAGCTGGTCTTCGTTGAGCTTGGTATTGCTCTGTGCGTGCGACTCGATATCTTTTGAGAACCATTCGCTGAACTCGTCGTGAGAGTCGAAAAGTGAAGGCATGATGAAATGCAGCAAGGCCCACAACTCCTGCATGTTGTTCTGGATGGGTGTACCGGTGAGCAACAGACGGTTTCTACAGTGGAAACCCAGCAAGCTCTTCCATCTGGAACTCTGAGAACTTTTGATGGCCTGGGCCTCGTCAAGAATCATGTACTGCCACTTCATCTTCTGGAAGTACGCAACATCAGAGACCACAAGCTGGTATGATGTGACGCACACGTGGAAGGCGGCATCCTTCTTGTAGGTCATGTGCTTGCGGTCCCAGAACTTGCGAAGAACCTTTCGGTCACCAGCAGATCCCCAGTACGGGAGGATTTTAAACTCCGGCACGAATTTCCTGATTTCCTGTTCCCAGTTGTGAAGAGTAGATGCAGGTGCAACGACAAGGAAGGGGCCCCAGATATCGTACTTCTCGGCGAGATAGGCCATCACAGATATGGACTGAACAGTCTTTCCAAGACCCATTTCGTCCGCGAGAATACCGTTGATGCCCTGCTCGTACAAGTTGGCGAGCCAGTTGAGACCCTTCAGCTGGTATTCCTTGAGCTGAGCGTTGATCAGCTTGGGCTGCTCGATCTCAACGTCACCCATTCCGGCAGGGTTCTGGAAGTTCATCTCGCCCTCCTCGTCCATGTCGGGACCTTGAGGTTCGTTGAATGCCCTGGCCTTCTTTTGCGCCTCGGCGATGGCGTTTTGAGCGTTAGCCATGGCAGCTGCGCGCAGGTTCTCCTCACTCTCCTCGTCAAAGTCCAGGTTCTCGAAGTTGGTGACCTTGGCACCCAATGGGCCGGTGGGCTCGTCGATATCCAGATTCTTGTTCTGTTGAGTCTCGTCCTTGTTCGCGGCGGCAATCTCGGGGTTATCGGTACTGCGTTCGACTTCATCGGTCTTGATCTTCTTGCCGATGAAATGGGAGTAGAGCTCGGTCTGGGAAATGAGGAAGTTGAGCTTCCTCTTCTGGCGGGCGGCTTCACGCTCGGCTTCCTCTTTGCGGGCGTTCTCAATCTCCTGCTTCTCAGCAGCCTTCCTGAGATCACGCTCCTCACGCTCGTTACGCTTCCAGAAGCCCATCATGTCACGCATGACGCGCTTGGCACGGGCCTGCTGGTCCTTGGTGCCCTTGTTCGTTCGGAGTTGCCACCTCTTGGCCTCCTTGGACGCGAGGATGGCTGTCTTCTTGAGGTTCGAGGCCTTGGTCTGGTACGACTCTGCCGCGAGCTTGTAGGTCTTGCTGACGTCTTTGCGAGCAAGGTCGCGCCAAATCTGGTCATAAATCTGAAGGAAACCCTTGGTCTCGAACTTGGCGTCCTTGTTGGGAGGCTCCTCGGGCCTATCATCCTTCTTCCCCTTTTGCTTCTTCTCCTTCTTGCCCTTTTTCTCTTCGACGGGCTCAATGATGGTATCCTCGTCGCCGTCGAGCTCTGCGTCGGGAACGTCAAGGTCGGGCTCGTCCAGATCCTTATCCTTGTTCTTCTCCTTCTCTTTGTCTTTCTTCTTGGTGATCTTGATTCGCGTCTTGCCCTCGTCCTTGGTGGGCAGCTCCTCGCCGGCATCGATGGCAGCCTGGGCGGCCTCTGCAGAATCCTTCTCCGCCTGCTTCTGCTCCTTGGACTTCTTCGGCCTGGGCCCACCACGGCCCTTGCCCTTGGGCTTGTTGCCGGGTTCCATATCGGACGCCTGGAAGGTAGCCATAGTACCTCCCTCGAGATTGAGCTCCACTAGGTTGCGAGCGGGGCCCTTGATGCCCTTTTGAAGGATCAGCTTTGTCTGCTGAGCCTTCTTATTAGCGCGCTCAGCATCCCGCAAATGCTTCGCCTTTTCAGTCTCGTCCTCAGCGAGACGAGCGCGCTCAAGGGCAAGCTTCTGCTGCTCCATGGTGACAGCCATAGACTTCTCGCGACGTCGCTTTCGCTGCATGTCCTTCTTGCGCTCCTTCTCGGCGAACAGCTCGCGTTCTCGAACCTCGTTCATGGCTTCTTCGTAGTAAATGTCGTCGTAACGGCGCTTTCCGAGGTCGGCATGGACCGTCAGCCTGCGGCCCATCTCGGTGGCGAAGTCCTCGCGTCTCTCGATGTTTTGCTTGGCGTCATTGAGCTGCAGGATGCGACGGCGCTTGTTACCACGCTGCTGGAACTCTGCATGCTCGTCAGAGAGGCCGGCATCGTCGAGGTCGTCTGCATCGGCATCGAGCTGGGCAATCAGGGTCTGAACCTTCTTCTCCTTGTCCGCAGAGAGAGCCTTCTGCTTGTGTTGCCCATTGGCCTGACGCTTGGCAGGGACACGAGGCGTCGGGGTCTCCAGCTTGGAGGACGAACGACGGCTTGTCTTGGGTGTCGACTCGGAGTCTCTCAAATCAGAAGCTCTCGACTTTGACTTTCTAGGCACTCTCTCTTTCTTTTCCTTTCGAGCCAGCGGCGTGCTGGAGCGTTCCTTGGGCCCAGGACGAAGTTCGATTTCGGCTTCGCGTTCGGTCTTCACGGGCGGGTCGACAGAGCGAGGCTTCTCACGGTCGGACCTGAGATCGGACCTGGTCTCCTTCTCCTTCTCCTTCTCTTTGGTCTCGACAGGCAGAGGAGATTTTGACTTTGGTTTCGACATGGGTTCGGAGCTCGAGAGGATGTTGGAGAAGGACATGGGGTCAGCAGAGCGGCTGGAAGTCTGATGTTGTGAGTATATGGCCAATGCAAGCGCGTCAATTGATAAATTACTTACACTAGCAGGCGCGGGTGCTTTCAAGGGAGAAGGCTCGGGCTTGCCCAGAGGTGGGAGAGAGGTGACGGCGCCTCCATTTGAAGATGCGTGCACGCTGGGCGAGGCAGCATGCCGCAAGCTGGGGGACGTCATGTGCGACGTAGCCCTGTTAGACGGGCTAATGGAACCGGCAGGCGGTTGATGAGAGTGATGAGAGAGCGATCGCGGACTCCTCGGGGGGAAATGTGCTGCGGATGGTGATGTGTAGCCTGCACCGTTCTTGTAGTAGGTGTGAGGGTCGCGAGAGGCCGGCTCGGTTTGCGAATAATTACCGTAAGGGTCGCGGGCCTGTGTGGTGAAGAAAGGAAAAATCGATTAGTCGTGGGTTTGACGGTTTGATGGATGGAAAAAAGTGGACAGAGGCCGCGATGGATTAAGGTAGGTAGAAGGGGAAGAGGGAAGGGGAAGAGAAAATAGAATTTTGGGTTGAGGACTGGGCTGGTTTGGGTTGGTTGGGAATTTTCATTCGGGTAAAGTTGGAGATGGGCCGGAGCTGGAAAGGACGTGGACGTGGAAAGGAAGGACTGTTGGACCGTGGAAGTGTGGAGGGAAAAAGTTGAATGGGAAGGGGGCTGTCCAGGTCGCAGGTTCGCCGGCCGCAGGCTCCAGGTCCAGGTGGAAGGGATGAAATGGATCTGGAGACGCTGGATCGGTGATGGACGGAGATGGCGATGGAGACAGCGGGAAAAGGACATAGGGGGAAATGGAATGGATGAAGGAGAGGGACAGAGCGTAGGAAGGCTACCTAGCTGCTGCTTGCTTTGCTTCCAACAGCTAGGGCTGCAAATTAAATGGGGGGGAGGGAAAGAGAAGCAAGAGACGTCGTGTCATTGAAGCCGTGAACGATAGGGGATCCAAGCATTCCCGTCGCCGCTGTTGCTGGTGCCTTTTTTTTTTTTGTGCCTTGGTGCTCTCGTCTTGCTTCTCGCCGCTCTGTCTGACCTTGCCGCGCCATCGTCTCCGAAAATCCGGATGGGGGAAAGCCAGTAGAGCTTACAAAGGCGTAAGCACCAACACCAACACCAACGACAGCACGGAGCAGCGCTGGTAGCACCAGCAGCAGACAGCCACCGGATGATCAGCTGCACGGACAACGACAACAGAAGCAGTAGTAGAAGGAAGCACTTTCGAGCAAACGATTCATCTGTTTGCTGATGCTGCAATTGCTGCCACCGCCTCTACAAAGAGCGAGGGAGTGATACGAGATACGTGATGTACAGCTGCTGAGGGTGCAAAGTGATGACCGAGCAAGCTAATTTTAATATGGCGATGGCCACACGTGTCGCATCGCATCGCATCGCATCGCATCACCTTGTGTAGATGATTATGGGCAACGAGAATCATAGCTAAACGAAAACAAAACGAGCTCCTCTTACCTTGGACGGCGACGTCTTGGCCGCGTTATTATGCCAGGATCCTGCGTCCGAGACCCTCCTCTCTCTTGTAGTATCGGTCAAGGGGTCGTAGTAGCTGCTCGTTGTCGGCTTCTCGCGCGACGAATGCGACTCGGGCGGCGGGTAGTATCCGCTGGGAGGATGTAGCGGCGACAACGGAGGAGCCTGGTGATGACCGGCGCCGGAGCTGTTACTAACACCACCCAGAGCCGACAACGGCGCAAGCGGACCGCCGGCTGCCGATGACGACGAAGAGTAGATAGGATTCGGGTGCGACAAGCCCGACTGATGGGACGGCGGGGAGTGATGCGGGTGCGAAGGGCCCTTTGGCGAGTATGAAGAGTGTTGCGGGTGGTGGAAGTCGGACTGAGTAGGCGATCGCAGGCTGAAGCCCGAATGGCGCGTGCTGCCGGGTGCCGGGTTCATGATGTCGCGGTGATGGCGGCGGTCGCGATCGTCTTCGCGGTCGTCGCGGCGGGAAGGCGCCTGCAGCACCGTCGAGCGGAAGTCTTTGGGTTGCTCCATCGTGGTCGTGATGCGATGCGGCGGCGGCACCTCAGAACAGTCGTGCACGACGAGGCGACGGCGGAGGGGATGGGAAGAGGGAAAGAAGGGGGAATTACTACTTGTGCGACAGTCGCTGACCCATGTGCAGATGGTGGGTGTTGATGAATCGACTTGGATTACGCGTTGGGGGGGTTCGAGAAGGACGTGACCAGGCCAGGTGAGGCGGATCGCGAAAAAGACGTCGTAATGGTGTGTGTGGTGTTTGGTTGGCGTCGTGGGGAGGTGCAGGGATGGGTGTCTAGGCGATAGGCGCGCCGGGTTCCGCGAAATGAGGATCTATGGGTGATGCTATCGCGAAGTTAAGGCGGGTGAATTGGGGCGTCGCTGTGTTGTCCAAATGCTGAAAGAAGGCGGGAGGCAATGGCAATCGATCGTTGTCGAGAGATGCGTGGGAGGTGTGCGGATTTCGGAGCTAAGGTACGCAACGCAGATGGCTCGCCCAGCTATTTGGCGTCTCCGACGTTGGAGTTTGGGTTGGAGGCGCCCAGCTTGCGGCAGCTTGGCTTTGCGATGCGTAGCTTTCGATCGATACAATGGGAGCGATTCGCTTTCTCTAATGTGTTGGTGGGCGCTGGACCGGTGTGGTCACGCTGGACGGTCTGGTAGCAGCGCGCTATGATGCTATGCCCTGTCCTGCTGTGATGTAGTGAAGGTGTCGTGATGGTGGTGGTGGTGATGACGATGTTGGTGATGATGCACCTTTTGACAAAAAACCGAGATAATGGGGGGAAAAGAAAAGGAAAAGGGGTGGAGGGGGGCAAGTTGGAATGAGAACGAGAAAGAGGAAGGGGGATGAGATGATGGATCGGGGACCGGAAGAAGAGAGTGAAGAAGGTGCAAGAGCAGAGCGCGAGAGAGTGGAAGTGAGCGGATAATGGGGGGGCGGATGACACTGACGGGATGGGTGGATTGGCCGTGGTCGAGGACGAGGGCGTGGACATGGACGACGCAGCGACGGGACGCCGCAAGACGCGGCGGACGGGTGACCGAGGGCAAAAGGCGAGGCGAGGGCAATGCAAGGCGGATGGAAAGGGCGGGTGAGTGAGTTGTGTCGTCGATGCCCGCGATTGAACCTCGTTTTCTGGCCTAATCCATCTTGTCTATTTTTGGGAAACACAGATCACGAAAATAAAAAACGAGATTTTCGAATTGGGCAATTGCGATATAACCGCACTTTCCGTGTGGCAGCTGTTTTTAAGTTACCTATATAGTGAACTTGTCCTCCTCGTGCCTCGTGCCTCGTTCCTTCCCTCCCATTATACCTAAACAGCAAGAGTGATCTGCTGTATCCTAAGGTGCTACTGCCTGCCTCCTCCTTCCTGCTGCTGTTAGTTCCTGCTTCCCGTGAGGATCCCGTCGCGATTCCCCATTTTTGAAAGGGCCAGGTCGTCAGTACCCAGCAGGCACGACGACGACGACGGGGCCCAGGTACCTCACCACCGGGCTGCTCACTCGGGCTTAGCGCGCTCCGCTCCCGCCAAACCCGGCGCACGTCTGAGCCTCTTGGGTTGCTTCGGTCGGCCCAGTCCAGCCCACCGCCCACATCAGTCCAGATGACATAGGTATCGATGAGTCCTTTCTCTGCGAATCCAGTAAATAGAGGTACAAATCAGGACTTCCTCCTCATGAGGCATTTCAGCCTCCCACTCCCCAGCCCGGTCAGTCCCTGACCACCAATCCATCCCATCATCCCGTCCTTTTCGAGGAAGAAAAAGAAACCCCTCCCAGAAAAGAGTGAAAACCCAAATGTGCAAGTCGGTAAGCAAGAGGAGGGAGGAAATCCGACACAACCAAACGGCATATACAACCACAAAACCATCCGGATCATCCTAAACGTCGCATTCATCCCGTTATCTCCGCCAAGGGGGGGAAAGAATAAAGGGGGGGGGACCGAATGCCCCGGAAATTCGCTGGGAATGGCTTCAATTCTGCGAACCCCAGACACCCGCCGCCACCCGACTCACCTCGGCAATCACAAAACTCAAATCTGCCATACGAGCCACGCACTGGACTTTTTTCTCGTCAAATTGTTGACTCGCTCACATTTCTCTTCAAATTGTCTTGGCAAGTCCACTACTCTACACAGAGCCCTCCCAGATGACTAAGAACGACGTCGACATTTGTTTCGGGATCACGATGTAGAAGGCGATTGCGATGGTTACAGAGCGAGTGGGCTGGCGATACCCCCCCCCCAAAACCTGCTGTGTCCAACATCTGCAGCGAAGGGGCGGGCGTCAGCTAAATGACAGTTTCTGACGAAACCCACTCAATCAAACCACAGTCATACTTTCCCTCTCCTCTTCGATATCCTTCTTCAAAGTTCATTTATTCCACGGGTAATAATCCCGATTCCACTTCACGATGCACCTTCTAGTGCCCATTCACCAGCAAAACTCTCCCTCGATGTCCGACGACGTCAGCCACCCCCCAGCCCAGCAAGCAATTTTGAGGGCCGGGGTAAACCCTTCATCAGATCTGTCCTGCCGACAAAATTGTTAGTGCAGTCCCTATTCTCCCCACGATTCACGGTTCACCATCATCCTCCAATCCCCCGACCATCAATGTAACTCTTGAGTCGGCGTCACTACAATAAGATCCCAAGCTGTGAACTGAACAGCACACCTTAAACCTCTTCGATCAACCCAAACATCGCCATCGCAACCATCAATCCACCAAACCATGGCATCTCACACACGCAACACCCCTGTCCCCACAAATCCCAACTCCCCAGGTCCTCCTCATTGGCCCTCCACAACGCCAAACCCGCGCCTTCCCGCCCCGCATCCCCTGTCCGAGAACCAATTCCCGTCCAGCCGTTCCACCCGTGGTGCCCTTTCCTTTGCCTTGTCCTCCTCCTCTTCCGCAATCCTGCTTATCACGTGCATCGTGATCATCCTACCGCCTTCTCGCTGCAGACAAGCATTTCTGGGAAAGGCGGGTAATCTTTTCGAGCGGAGATGCCCTGCCTAGTACCTGACTGACTTCACTGACTAAGTCCTCTCTCGCATTTGCCGCTGTAACCATTCCATCCTTCTTGCCAGCTCACGTCCATGTCAGAACCAACTCGCGGCTAACTAGCTTGAGACCGAAAATCAGCGGGTTTGATGCATGTTCCAATCACACCAAGCCATCTTTCACGAATTATAGCCCATCGGCAAGAGCATACTTCAATCAATGGCCGAAGCCTCTATTGTCCTCATCATCTAACAAAGACGTAAAATATAAGAAAAAAGGTTCGCAAATGCAGATATCTGTCTATCCCATTTGCCAATGCCAGCAGCCGCTCCAGAATGCGGATTGCGGATGCCGATTTGTTTCCCATTCGTCCCTTTTTCCCAGAAAGCCGCTTCATCCTCTCTTTTCCCAATTTTGGTGGTCCTGCCCGGCCTGGGTCATGAATGGTCGTGGCGGCGGCACTCAATTCGTTTGAAGTCGTGAACGTATCATGCGTTCGTTCTAATATGCCTCTCGCCGATCAACCACGAAAAAAAGAAGAAACAAACCACCCGCTTTGAGAGAAAATACACCCAGCCTTTTGGTATGCGTCGTGAGCTTTTTCTTTTTATAAAAGGGAAAAAAAAAACTTTAGACAGCACCGGCCGAAATCATCTTCTTGCGGAGGTAGTTCTTGTAATCGCCTATTGTGCCCTCCCAAGGCTTAATAGTCTTGTTCTCGCACACCAGAATCTGCTTGGCAATCTTGTCCAAGAGTCTGGGAGAGACGTTAGTATCGAGGTTACGCTGTGAACGAACACGGCAAAAACATACCTGAAGTCGTGAGAAACGACGATGACACCTCCACTGAAGGCGTTGATGGCGTCCGCCAAACTGTCAATAGTAGGGATATCCAAACCGTTGGTAGGCTCGTCGAGCAACAACATGTTGGGGCTCTCGATGGCGAGCAGGGCAAAGACGATACGGGACTTCTGTCCGTCGGACAGGGTGCCGATCAGGGAGGTCTGGGACTCACCGCTGAGACCGTAGCGGCCCAGCTGCTGACGCCAGTACTGGTAGTCCTGGGACTTGTCCTTGTACTTGTCACGGACGAAGTCGAGAGCCGACTTGGTCAGGTCGAGCTGCTCAGCGGAGTGCTGAGAGTACAGACCAAGCTTCAAGTGGGTGTGACGGCTGACGGAACCGGCGGTGGGGGAGAGCTTGCCAGTCATCAGGCGCAGCAGAGTGGACTTGCCGACACCGTTGGGGCCGACGAGGGCGGTACGCGAGTCCATGTCGAAACCGAGGTCAATGTTGCGGTACAGGTCGTCCTTGGGGTCGCCGGAGTAGGAGAAGGTGACGTTGTCGAAGGACAGGACGGGAGGAGGCAGCTTCTCGACGTCGGCGAAACGGAAGGTGAAGACCTTGTCGGGAATGACGGGCTGAATGAATCCATCGGCCTCCATCTTGTCGAGAATCTTCTGACGAGACTTGGCCTGTCTGACCAAGTTGGCGTAGGTACCAGCGGAAGCAATGAACTTCTTGATGTGGACAATTTCGTCCTGCTGCTTCTGGTAGGCCTTCATCTGGTTGGTCTCCTGCTCGGATCTCGTCTTGCTGTACGAGTCGTAGTTACCACCGTAGTACAGGAGCTGCTTCATGCGCATGTCAATCATGGTGGTGCACACACCGTTGAGGAAGTCCATGGAGTGGGAGACGAGAACCAGGGTACGCTCCCACTTCTTGAGGTACTCCTCAAGCCAAACGCAAGCCTCGAGATCCAAATGGGCAGTGGGGTCGTCGAGAAGCAGCAGCGAGGGCTTGACGAACAGGGCCTTGGCGAGAGCGACACGCATTCTCCATCCACCGGACATGTCCTTGGTCTTCTTGTGGATGGTGACCTTGTTGAAACCGAGACCGGTCAAAATCAGGGACGCACGGGTAGAGAAGGTGGAGGGGTCCATCTTGTCCATGTGCTGCGGGCTTGTCAGTCGGGGGCTATTTTCAGTGAAAAAGGCCAAAGCATACCTCGTACAGGTCCATGAGGACGGGATCTTCGGGGCCACTATCCTCCAAGATCTTCTCGGCCATCTTGTCCAGACGCTCCATCTCACGCTCGGCCTCGGTAACGACCCACTCAAGGGCACCGAGTTCGCTAGGAGGAGCACCCTCGTTCAGGAGGTAGATGTCGACGTGGTCGGGAATGGGGAATTCGCGCTGAGCGATGGCCTTGAGGAGAGTAGATTTTCCGCAGCCGTTCTCACCCAGGAGACCGTAGCGGCGACCGTAGGAAAGCTCGAGGGTTGTGTCGTTAAAGAGGACGCGGCCGTGGAACACCAGAGAGGCACTGGTGATCTTGACGTCTCTGCTGCTGGGGACGGAGGCCAGGACACCAGTGGTGACACGGTCAGAGATGCCGTGCTTGTCCATCTGGGCGGCGAGGCGGTTAACCTCGTCCATCTTGTCGGCGCCGGTGGCGGGGGCATCGTCGTCGCCGTTCACCGACGAAGCGGTGGTGCTCGCAGTCATGGAAGCACCGCCCTCCTTCTCGGCCTTCTTCGCGGCCCTCTTGGCAGCGAGCTTGCTCTCGCCCTTGTTGGCGAGTCTCTTCTCCTTGGAAGCGGAAACCATGATGGCGGTGTTGTGATGACGATGGCGGGGTTGTCCTTTTTTTAAGCGATGGCGGGGAACGTGGTCGTCCGGCAGAGAAGAAGAAAAAAGAAAAACAGGCAAATGAATTCCCTTGTTTTCTAATGATGCGGTCGACTACGATGGGAAAAGCCACGCAGCGTCAAGTCGGCGATGAAGTCGACTCGTAAAAGGAGAGGATGGGAGGTGGAAAAGCGCCGTGTAGAGGAAGGAGAAAGAAAAGGGAAAGAAAAAATTCAATGACAGGGTGACCAAGCGACAAAGCAAAAAAGTACGTGGAGCGGCGGTGCGCGAGACACAGCCTTGAGAGCAATGATTTCAGGTTGCTGGACTGGTGGGGAGGGGTCTGCGCTGCTGCACTCCAGTGGGGCAGACACAGTGGAGGGACGCTCAAATTTTTGAAAAAGCTGATAACCGATATGGTAGCGAGGCGATAAGGCACCAACTGGCGAGTGATGGTACGTACCCTTTGGCTGGCTGTAACTCAGATGTTTCTCACTCACATAACCACGTCAAGCGCCATGTATTTTTGAACGTCACGAACGACCCGACGCCGCGACTCTTTTATATTTTAGTCATGGCTTTATCAGAAACACAGGCTTTAATGAACAGAGGTGATCGTGCGTGGAGATAAGATTCTTATTTACGAGCTAAAATATCCCAAAGCACACCGTCGTGCCCGCCCGAGCGATCTCGAGATCGAGGCTCATGCTGCGTATCCAAAGTAATACATGAAGAATATTGGTGGGCCAATATCGATCCAATTATGACACCACGCTGGACTTTCATGTCTTTGGTGGCCTCACATTTACCAGACTGTGGTGATTCACCGAAAATACTTGTTCTCACTGTTGTCGAGTGAACCCCTCAGCATATCGTTATCGTTATCTAATCGCCAAGGGCAGGATCAACAAATGTCCCGCATTCCACCTTGACAGCTAAGGTAGGTTGCAGCTTGGAAACCGGCGACATTCGACCGCCCGCCCAATGGGGCTTGACGTCACGTATCACGTGTAACTCCGCCTGACTTTATCCGGGATCTGATTGGATGCTGCGGAAGGACCTACGACATCAGCAAGGTTATTGAACTGTGTATCGAGCATTGTTCTATGTACTGAATATTTCGTTCATATTGGGGTATCAATCCAGCTGCCCAAGTCCATCGGTGGTTGCTGCCGTCTCCCTCTTTGGCCCAACTTCCAAAGCTCTAAATGCCAATTGTTGGGCACACAGACTTCTCGGTAACCGTTCGCGAACCAGGTAACGTCGCAAGTTGTACAGGGTAAAAAAATCCATCATTTTTGGTGATATGACTGCGATCTTGGGACAAAGCCAGTCTTTCCGTCTTCAGCCATAAGTTTGATTCAATGTCGAGACAACACCTGCTGCGCCGTACTTGGCCTAGAGACACCAGCAGCCGTCGAGAAGCGGAAACGATGGTATCAAAATCAACAAAGGCGTTTTTCTGACTCCTGCAGGACAGTGGGAATATGATTACTCTGCTGTTGACCTCGTTGATCTTTGGGTGTCCACTGTTGGCGTCTGTTCTCCTCCGTTTCCTACTTTGTAAACAGCTTGGAGTTGCTAGGTCTCCTGTGCTGGCCGTTGTCATCTGTGTTGAGGATCTTGCCACCCTGAGTCTCGTGCGACTATTCATGTGGCACTTCAGGTCGTCCAAGCCGTATCTACCAGCAGCATTGCTTGCGATGCTTTCATGCTTGGCCGCTGTTGTATGGAATGGTCATAACCACGAAACAAAATCTTCCCGTGCCGTCATGATCGCACTTCGTCTTGCCAAAAAAACTGGTTCCTGTCAATGTCGGCAAGTTGTTTGGAAGTTTTGTAACGAGCCGAGGAGATCCTGCGAGGCGCAGACTGCATGGGCTGTCGCAAGCCTCGTTAAGTGCGGTCTTCGACTTCTTATGATTGATAGTCGTCTGTCTCTCATGGCGGTCTCGTGCTTTGTCTCGTCAGTGAATTCGAATCATGTCGATCCGCGTCTCCTCAAAATGCTGCTTGCCGGCTACTATAATCCCTCGCAACAGTAACCGTCCCGTTCGCCCCAGGTACGAATCTCACGTAATGATTCGCAAAGAAGCTCAACGGCATCTTCCTCGGGACAAAGATTTCCCACGGCGTCGTCGGCGGCACGGGCACCATCTCGGATAACTCCTCTCTCGGGACAAACACGACGTCCGAGTACTGTCTCCGGATATTGTCCACCTCGACACACGCAAAGACGAACAGCGCAAAATGCACAACCCTACTCCCGTCAGTCTCTCCTTTCCATGAAACGTTAACGTTGCCGCTCACATCAACCAGAACATGAAGAAAATCAGGGCCGCCATAATATTCGACTGCCTCGCCGGGCGGCCGTAATTCATTCCGTCCTGCCACCTCGAGACCAAGACCCCAGCCAGCGCAGCCGTCGGCGACCATATGAGCAAGTGCCCCGCGACGTGTCCTCCAGGGCTGCCCCAACTGAACCGCGTGCTCCTCTGCCGTCTCCCGTCGTCCTCGGTCCAGCGCACGCCTTTATCCCTGGCCACCAGCGCAATGATATCCGACGAACTCCATATCACGGCCAAGATCGCGGTTGGGCTGCACATGGACCAGGTCCCTATGAGGCGATATTCGTTGCTGTCCTGAGACCCGAGGATTCCAAGAATGATGATTCCGAGGATGATGGAGACCGCGCGCAAGGAGAGGGTCGTGCGGTACATGGACCGGTTGTACGGGATCGCGGTGAGGAAATCGCCATGTCGTTGACCGGTGTCTGTGGGCAAAGTTATGATATCTGGGTGAAGCGGTGTATTGTTGTTATCCATGGTGGTGATTCGGCTTTCGACGTCTGCATCGCTTGGTGGACGCCGCTCGCCCGGGGCGATTGGAGATTGCGCGTTATGGGAGAGTCATGGATGCCGAGTGGTGCTTGTTCGCAGCTGTGTTGTCGTCGTTCGCGGTACTATACGTTGAGTACCATCGAGTTGGAATACCACGAAGACTCGGTGTTCGGAGGAAGAGTGTCGCATTTGGTGATGGGTAAACAGCGTCGGAGGCCGTAGGCGCGGCGCGGCGCAGCGCAGCGAAGACACTGTACTATTAAGGGAAAGGACCCGGTGGGCAGGGGTCGGGGGCAGGGATACTCCTTCGGGAACGAACGAGGAAGTCACTGACGGGATCTGCTGTGCCACCGCTGGGCCGAAATCTAGTGTAATTAATGTCTGGGATTTTGAGTGGTGAGAGTGAGAGGTTGCTCCGCGGCGAGATGAGTTCGGACGCATGTCTGATGTTGGGTTGTCAGTGAAAGACAGGCGGTCCGATCATAAGTGTCTACACGTCGTGTGTTTCCTGCTGAATAGTTAATATGGCGTTCGTGATCGTGACGAGCACATAAGTTGCAAATAGCAAGTCACGGTTTTCAAAAGGCGACAGTGGTCCATCATTGTCAAGAAATGGTTTGCTCTCATATTGTCATGGTTCAACATCAGTGGATATCGTGATCCAAGATGCCATGCTATGCATATTTTTGTATGCGAATTTCCCCAACGCCATGCATTCAAACGTGATTTTTACACGGGTATCTCAGACGACCCGATTCATCCTCTCACAAAGACCTCGTCCTCGTTCCATGCCTTGCTGCTCCGGATATAGACTCCCCCGTTACCACAGGCTTCATCCTGAACTTACCCTCCCTCGAACTCGCGTCAGCGGGCGTCATTCCTGTCGCGCTCGTCGCAAACTTCAAGTCGACGTCCCCAGGAAGAATCAACTGCGGCTGCGCGTCACCCCTTCTCATCCTCTCCAGCTCGGCCTCGTCCGGCTCATACTCGTCCGGCGGAGGCCTCATGCTGGGCTTCATATATCTCTCGTGGTCGCCGGGCGGTATGTTCGGCGGCACCCCTCGCACAGGCTTCCTCTTGATCGGCGACGGCGCGGACGGACGTTCGGGTAGCGCCGGAGGGGCCTCGGCTTGGAGGAACTGCGGCGGCAGCTCGGGGACCTCGATCCGTAGCTGAGGAAACTGGCTCGGCAGCTCGTTGCTTGGCGGACTCTGCGACTGGGGCGATCGCGGGAATGACTGCGACCGCGCCGACTGTTGAGACTTCCACGTCGGTAACTTCGGGAAGGGTTTTGCGACGACGTAGACTGTCTGTCCCGTTTCGGGGATGTACATGACGCGAGGGCTCCTGCGGCGGATTTCACGACGGCGTTCGATGCAGGCGCGGACGAATATGCAGAAGCGGACCAATCTGGATGGCTGTCAGTGACGGCCGTAGATATTTTCTCGAACAAACACCCACGTGTTGACACCCATAAAGACACACTCGCTCAAGACGAGGTTGGCAGGGTTGAGAGCAGCACTGAGGTCTAGCCAGCTCAGCTGGAGGCTCACCCAGACCGTCGCAATGCCGGAGAGCAGCGTGAGAACGAGCTCAACGCCGATGAGGGCTTTCGGGGTGATGCCGCGACCGTGACGAGCGCAAACGGTGAGAAACTCGCCGAGATCCCACAAGAAAGAGGGCATAGCCTGTGTCGTACGTGTGAGCCCCAAGTTCGCCAACGGATTTGTCGTGGAGGACGTACAGCAATTAAGGAAATCCCCGGCCAGACATTCAGCAAGACATTCGGGTAATACGAATACCACGCGAAGCAGATGGCCACTGTGATGGCGCAAGATGCCGTACCAAGAGCGCGGAACATGATTTTGCAGACCTCCCAGCCGCGACTGCGCTGGTTCTCAAGCCATCTGACCTGCGACGGGTCGATTGACGCCGTCGACGGCGAAGGAGAAGGAGGCTTGCCGGCGTCCACATCGGAGTGGAAGGACTCGAGCTGGTACGACTCGGGCGCACTCATCGTCAATGACAGCCGGTCATTGTTGTGCCCTGCGTCCGTCCCGTTCCAGGTCGGTGTTGATGTTGTGGTTGTGCTGGTGTATCCTGTGGGTGTCGCGGTGGGACCTCGCAGCGGCGTCCTGGGGATTCTTCCCATCGGCTCTTCTTTTTCTCGTGTTACCGGCGCATCGGCGCTTCTCCCGCCAATAAATCAGAGTGCCCAAGGTGATTCTCTGGCTGCCTTCTCAAGGGCCTCGAAGAAGCCCGTGTTCGTTCGTGATGACTCATCCCGAGGCAAGGAACCCGCTGCTGTGCTTCAGCGGACGGGTGATGGTGCCGGCTTGGCTTTTCCCCGGGTTTTTTTGGTCGATGAGACAGGCACCTTGAAAAAGAATCGGGAGGGAAGAAGGAGAACGGCGATTGGAACAAGATAAGATATTGGCCCAGCCCTTGTACGTCCTGCGCCTCGGGATGAACAAGTGTAAAAGAGAGTATGGCGTACGGGTGCGACGCGGCGGCGGCGGTCGATTCAATTTAGAAGGCCCGCGACTTGGAATTAGGCAACCGTATTTCGACCTGCTCCACTCCCGCGCGGATGCTCTGGGCCGAATTCGTGCTGGGCAGGAGATGGGTTTGGTTTTTTTCGCATCGAGCACTTACTCATTTTGGACGTTCGTAACAAAAGGGATCGCGGATGGGATTTGTACTGAGATCTGGGTGGTGGCATGGCGAAGTGCCCGGCGCTCGGTTGAGATGTAGACTTACAGATCGGGAGAGCATCAACAAGCCGAACAAGCTTGCGGCTCAGCCTCAGACATAATTGTTACTCGTTTTGAATCCCTAACAACCAAGAAATATAAGCCTTCCCAGTTCTCAGGGTGAATTTCGTCAAAAATTGCAAGCGCAATTGAATTCTCAAACCTCATCCATCCTTTCAGCCAATGGGGAAACACTGCATAAGGACAGCCCCACATTTAGCTGCCTCGCTGAGCATCTCACCCTCAACACCAAAACTCATACATCGTCAAATGCAAAATCACAACAATCCAACATTAAAGGATCAAGACGAGAGAGCATGGAAGTAGTGCAAAAAGAAAATGGACACTGTGGGAATTGAACCCACGACCTTTCACAAGTTCGTATCGTTTGAAGACCATGCGAAGCGAAAATCATACCCCTAGACCAAGCGCCCGTTGTGACAAACACGGTCGAACCCTTATTCTTGAAGCCAGACGTGAGCGAGGTTTATCCGCAAAACACCAATATCTCACGTTGCAAGTGCCCTTTAGCGCAATTCATCCCTAAGAAGGGCTGGTCGGCTCGCAACTTGCCCGTCTGTCGAAGCCTAGCTCATGGAGTCTCAAAGTCAGAACATATTACTGTTAGTCAATGGTCGCGTTGAGCAATCAATCGCACCGAAATGACACATGAACCAGAACGTTCAAGACAATTCTCACACGTCACGAAACACCCCCGAAAGACACGTTGACTTGAAACGCTTTTTATTCCTTCCACCCACACGGGTATACTAATCATACAGTGTCGTAATCGTGCCCAATTCCCTTACGCCTGAACATCGCTCTTCAAGTTCTCATAGACAGTCTGGCCTCCGGTCTCGTGCTGTCTGGGACCGGCATCATAGACAGTCTGGCCTCCGGTCTCGTGCTGTCTGGGACCGGCATCTCGAGCACCCTTGGTCTGGCTCAGCTTGAGCTGCTGCTCCGCCAGACGGCTGGGGTCGTTCTCACTGCCGATCTCGGCCTTCATCGCTTGCTGCACACCGTGCTTGGTGTTCTTGTCGTCGAACCCCTCGGTGATGTTGGTGCCGTGGGGGCCGTTTGGGTCGCGGATGTACTGGTTGTTCACGTATGTCGGCGCTGCGCCGGCTTGACCGGGGATCGATGAGGCGCCGGACCCGGGAGCAGAGCCGGTGGAGGGGACGGTAGAGGAGGAGGCATCGACGCCGGCGTTCGCGGCGAAGGACCCGCCTTTGCTGGCGGACTCGGCTGCGAGGGAGCCTGAGAGGACGGGGCCGGTGGCCTCGCTGGTGACAGGGGCGGCGGCGCCGGGTTGGACCTGAACTTGTTAGCTTTTTGTTATTCTATAGTCGGACAAAAGTGATTCGAAGGCAGGCGCAGAGATGCCTTCGCTTATCAAACGTACCTTGGTGCCAGCGGAGGGAGCCTTGTTCTGTTGAGCAGACATTTTGGATGTAAGGTAGGTAGGGTAGGGTATGGGTAAGTCGTGGGAGATGTTGCTTCGTCGGGTATTAAATTATTGCGTGTCTGAGTGACTTATTCTGTTCTTCATCTTCCTTTCGAGGCTGAGAAGCCGCCATATAAATCCCCCAATTATCTCATGACATCATGTCGACCTCTCCTTACATCAATCTGTCCCCGGAGGAAACCCTCCCAGCACAGACGGCAAACCCACTGCGGGATGACTTCAGCCTCTCCACATATTCCCCCCTCAGGCTTGTCGCGCAAATACCAAATGAGCACCGGATTACATCACTGTGCGAACCCTCTTCTCTGATTGTTCTCCATCCCGACAAAATTGTGGGTGGCAAAAGGCACTAGAAGACAAGCTGAAAACCTGGCTTGAGGGATCTGGAATATCCCTTGGCTGGTAACCTTTATGTCCGAAAAATCGGGGGCTTTTCCACGCCGCTGGAATAAACCTTCTGCGGCTCTGTTGGGCGATCTCTCATCGTAGTTGCGACCGATCGATCCTCACCGAGCTCACCGAGGTGTGGGGGTTGCCTGAGCGGGCCAGCTCGTGGTTCTCGGCTGGGTCTTTATGACGATGCGGTTTGCAGATGAGGCTGGGATTCTTGGTAAAGGATGAGTCTTTTATGCCTGCAGACGTCATTTGCTTCAACTTGAAGATGGCGCTCTCCATTCTTTTCTCTTTTTGCGGCGAAAACAGGGTCGATATGGAATTCTGATATCTCCATCTTATCTCAAGCCTCGGTGAACTGGCGTCGCGTGTCGCCTTCAGTGAACCAGGGCTCTCATAACATGAAACGGTAACTTAAGCCCTACCACATTGAACCCCGAACGTTGGCAAGAACTCAGGTAATCAATCAACTCACAAGAGTGAAAAGTTTCAAGGAATTTATTTTTCATTTAAACTTTGCACGCCAACGAACTGACTGAAGGTGCACACACTCAACCCACTCATTGTCGAACCCGAAAGGTAATTATCCGGAGAAAACGCAAAATTTCCCTCTTCGTTTTCTAATCTGCTTGGATACAAATCACTCCCCATTTCCGGCAAAAATGCTCTTCCAGGTACAAGAAATAGGTCAAGATGTTTTGGATGGAACCACGGTCACTGCAACTTGGTGGCTGCTGGCAAATCAGCTGAACAAGCTCGACATATGTATAGACTGGAAACAAGATAACCTGTAGTCTCTGGCAATCATGCTCTCCTTCTGACAAATCAACGACATGCAGAAGCAAACAGAGTCTCAAAAACTAACCAACTGCTCGGAAAATCCTTCTCTCTTTGTTGTCTACGCGATCAAATCGCAGAGCGACCAGGCTGTTTTCAGACATCACGACCCTGAGATGTTCACGGACATCAGGTAGGTACAAAACACCTGTGGCGAGAACTCTGTTGCACTATACGGTAGGTAGGTGTATTAAGTGATCCGAGGCACTTGTTCGTTTAAACCTTGCAATTGCAAAATTGCGGCAAAGGTACCTCACACATAAATTGCGAAAATAAATTCGTTGAGGTAAATTTGATTTGAGATCTTTCAACGCACACCACCAAAGGAATATTTCGCAAAGACATGTCCGGCGTCCCACAGATTCATTCAAAAGCCCTCCTGCATCATAGGCTGAACTCGGAAGTCTTCATGGATCTATCAAGAAATGGCACCCCCCAGGACGACTATCAGCTTGGACAATCTGGTCAAATGCGGCAATTACATGCATTTAGACCGGCTCGCCGGCGCGGAAGATTCAGCTCTAAAAGCCATGAGGCCGAAACCCCGGATGCGGGCTGTTTCGCGGCGCAAAAGACCTTTCCAATGTGCGCAGAACGCAGAAATTGCCGTTGCTACGGGGTTTGTGCAGCAAGTAAAAGTACCAAGCCCGTTTACATCAGTAGTTTGCGAGGTCCCTTTCCTTACTGGTGATAGGAGCGTTTTCGAACCGAACCGAAGATATACACCAGGTTTCTAGAAATCCTAGTGCAGCACCGAATTCGTCAGTTGACTGCTTCCCAAGTATGGGAAGAGATGGTGCTCCTTTTCAAGCACGCTCCGGATTTGCTTCACGGATTACTCCAGTTCATGCCGGAGTCTGCACTGCCTGATATGTTCAGCTGGAGCTTGAATCTGAGAGATGAGCCTAAGGAGCAATAGCGTCCGCCGTCGAGTCATCAAGACAGTATTACACCATATGCGAACCTTTTGAGAGCTTCGGATATTCCGCTGGACTCCAGATCGCCCATCGATGGAACTGGTGGTGCGATAGGATCCCAAGCAAAAAGGCTGGCTCGGTTGTACGAGACGATCTCACGAATGGAGAGCCTTAGCTTGGCGAGGGAGTATTTAGATGTTATCTTGGAGGAGTCGGCGAATGGCTGAATCACTTGAGAGTGTCACGACGGAGGGAGAGAGTTGAGTGTTTGCAATGTACTGATTAAGAATATCCAAGAATAGAACGATGACTCGCCAGCCCAGTCTCATGAGGAACCAAGCCGTCTGTGATCCCACCAACCACGCGGCCATCGCACATGGCAGGTCTTCAGCTTAAGGCTGTGAGCTCATCAGATCAGAAGCACCGCTCCCGACCTCTCGCAAACTAAGCCTTTAGCACTTGGCGCCAGAGCCGGAAGGAATGCCAGAGCACTCCTTGGAGCTCCTTCCGCCAGTGACGGAGACACCAGACCACTTCCAGTTGGAGCAAGCGCCCTTGGCGCATAGGATGTAAACGTTGGTTCCCTTAGAGGCAACGGTGCCCTTGACGTTCTTGACGGTGACATCGGTAATGGGGACACCGGAGGTGGGCTTGCCGGTAGGGCTGCCGTTCTCGTAGTCCTGCTGGATAACAATGCCCTTCTTCTTGATGTTCTTGAGGGTAATGTTCTCGAAAGTGACACCCTTGACCTTGCCGGTCTTGTGGGCAATGGTCTTAATACGGATACCGTTGTCGCCCTCCTCAATGGTGGAATCCCGAATGACGATGTCTTGGACGGTGTTGTCGGCGCGACCGCCAACGGAACCAATGGACAAGCCGTGGGAGCCGTGGCAGTATCCGTTCTCGAAGGTGATATTGGTGCCGGAGTTGATGGCCAGGCAGTCGTCCTGGTTGTAGACCTTGGCGCCGGAGATGGTAACGTCGGTGGAAGAGCCGACGTCGAAAGCGTCCGTGTTGTGGCCACCCTTGGAGTCGCCGTCCTTGTCGTCGAACTCAACGTTGATGCTGGATACCAAATGTCAGCATCACACCTGGAAACCCTCCGGGGTCTGACGTTCTGTGACTTACACCTTGAGGCCGGTAACTCCGTTGATGGAGAAACCGTGGGCAGGGGTGTTCTTGACCTTCAGGCCAGAGATGGTGCCGTCGTTGATCTTGACCTTGAAGAACTTGGGCTTCGTCTTGCCGCCGTTTCCGCCCTTGCCGTCCCACCAGCGCTCACCCTCGCCGTTGATCAAGTGACCAGAGGCACCGGTGACGGTGATCTTCTTGCCGCCGACGGAGATGAGGGGGCCCTTCCACTCCTTGTAGCCGAAGGTGGTGGTACCCTTGAAGGTGACCGTGGTGCCGTCTTTCAGGCCAGTCAGGTCCAGGGTCTCACCGGCGGGCACTTTGATGCCGTTGAGGACGATGTCTGTGCAGGATGTCTTCTTGGACATGGCCGTCTTGGCGTCGGTGAAGGTGCAAGAGGCACGCGTGTCGAGCTCGGCGGGGGCGGCGGAAGCCAGCGCAGCGAAGCCCGCGATCATGGGAAGGAACTTCATCGTTTCGGTTGTTTGCGATGTGATCAACACAGAAATTGCTTTAAATATGTACGGGTGGTTCGAAAGAGAGACTGTAGTCGGTCAAGGAAACAAAGAGTGTGGTAAGAAGAGAGCGAATGGAAGTGAGCGTGGTGAGCACAATAGGGTATCAGAAACGATCAGTGCAAGACGGGAGGCGTAGTCATGTTTTATAAGAAATTGACTCTTTCACTCTTCTGAGCTTCCTCCATGCTTTCCACCGTCAGCAAGTTGCGGCTTCTCGGATGGTCGGCATCATCGTTGTCGACCTCCCCGGTTCTCTGGAGGAGACAATGACCTCGAAATCACACTTCTAATCTGAACGTGCAGGCGGAGGGTCATGCCCGTCCGAGGAGACAAAGCTCCACTTTCGTTCAATGGTTCAAGCTTCAAATTCTGCAGACCCGCGGCGCCAACTTGTGGCACGTGGAGCACTTGTTGGGAGTTTGGAAGTTCGCGATGCGTCTGTTGCCTGGTCCTCGGGACGACGACAGGGGCTTGGCTTACACAGAAGTCTGCGAGGTTCTGGCCACGGCAATGGACCGCAGTTCTTCGGGGGGGGGACCAGACTGAGAAGCTTTTTCGTCCAAGAGTTCCAAGACTTTTCGATAGGGCCGTTGTTCATCTGGAGGCGGGTATGCTTTGGGAGACAACTACCATTTGCGGTAGCGCTTCAATCTCAATGGCATCTTGGCTTTGTCTTGGCTCAGGCTTGATCTGCCGATCTATCCGATCATGGACAGGTTTGGCCCCAGAAGTCGAGCTCATGTCTCCACCAGATTCTGCGGCTCGCCCTGTGTAAAAAGGCCAGTGGGAGGGATGGATGCCTTTAACGAGGTAGGTGAGTGATATGGGGATTGAAGGAGGTCGACTCTGGATTTCCCATCGGTGAGTGTTCGACCATCGGAACTGCTTCCGTGCCCGAAACTCAACTTCTTCTCGACTTCGCCCGCACCAATTCAGCCTTTCCTTTGAGCATTTTAATCAATTTGTCGTCGGAGTTCCAATGCGGCGCTAAGACGCCCGACGAACCGATTGCCTTGTGGGGACAGGAGGCTCTCGAAGCGGATACGGGCTGACGCGTAAACCTACCCTCTGGTGGAGTGAGGCTCAAAGAAGGGAGTGCAACATGGACGTCCCATTGAAAACAAGTCCAAGAATGGCCTCAGTTGTGTCAAGTTTAGACGAGGGACCTTCGAAAGGGGAAGAGACGAACGGTGGACAAGCCTCATAGGAATAAGATCCGTCGTAATGTGGGAACTTCTGAACCAAAGCTCGGGACCCGATAGGCCCGTCTACCCTGTCTGTTTCTCTACGGGTCGATGATTGCTGATACATGTGGGCTCATAACGTCGGTTCTAGCTGACTTAGGGCCGGCAAACATCTCACGGCGCAATCCTACCGGCAAACTACAACCGTCTTGGAAGGTCATGCAGCGAGTTGCGAGCCAAGTCTGGCCGCGAGAGTCAACATACTTGAAACATGCCGGTCCTACACCACTCTCAATCGACTCCGCATAGCGCGAGAAGTATCATGGTAGAATAAGCGATACGAAAGGCTGGTTCATATGTTCTCATGCTTTTGTTTCTGCTTGGGCAGCTACGGATATTATCCCTAAAGGTGGCTCCGAAGTTCGTCCGCGGTCCACTGATACAGCTGCTCACGCTTGTCCTTGTTCTCGCTCAAACGGGTACCCTTTCCGGTCACACCAACAGGATGATAGAAAGTGCCGCTCTTGACCTCGGGGCTGAAAGATGCCCAGAGCTGGTTGAGCGCCCCTTTCTGAGGGCTCACCGCCACGACCTTGGTTCCGAGGTAGACAACCATTCCGAGAAGGAAATTGGAGTTTTTGATGATGGATTCGGCCAGGTTCGTCTCCACGACGCCAGGGTGGACGCTCACCACCTTGATCTCGGGGTTGCGTTCCGCGAGGGCCGCCGCGTAGTGAATGTTGGCCACTTTGGAAATGCCGTATCGATAGCGGCTTGCTGTCTCGGGCATCGTCGTCTTGAGCTTGTCGAATTGATAAGTACCCTTGGGAGCCCACCCTTCGGCACCCGAGGAGAGAAAAACGATCCTCACATCCGGGTTCTCGTTCGCGGTCTTCTTCAGGACTGGGAGGAGGAGTTGCGTGAACAGCGCGTGGCCCATATGATTGGTGCCGAACTGGATTTCGTATCCCTCTTTGGTCAGACCGTCTGGCGTTGCCATGATACCGGCATTGTTTATCAGCAGATCCAACCGTTGAGAGGTTTCCTTGAACGAGTTCGCTGCGGCTTTGATACTCTCAAAAGATGACAGATCCAGAGGGAGGTAAGAAACGGGCGAGATGCTTGCGCCTGCTTTCCTCAGCTCTTCGATGGCCTTCTCGCCCCGTTCCTTGGATCGACCTGCTAGGTAGACGTGCGCGGGGTTGTGTTTGGATATTTGCCGGATTGTCTCCAGGCCGAGGCCGGAGTTTCCGCCCGTGACGATGATGACCTTTCCGGTGAGATCAGGTATATCTTTGTCCGGGTTGAAATTGTAGCCGCCCATCATAAACGCGGTCGCCATCTTTCCTGTACGCTTTCGTAGGCCTCCTTTAGAGAATGGTGTACGTCGTCGAAGGATCGGAGATTTCAGCAAAGTCACGACCGCATGCCAAGCATGTGGTTATTATGTATCTCGTAGAAAGTTTGCTGTTTCAAAATACGCGTTCGACCGTCCCGATGTTGGATGTCTGTTCGCCAACGAAACCGGTCGCAGGATGGTGTGTGCAGTTTCAGTGACGAGGGATCCCCCGCTTTGAGTTTCACTTGCAGCATTTGAACATTTGGTCGACCATCTTGTATATCATAGGGCAATGGGGAAACTTTGACTTCCCGAGGCAGTGCCGCTTTCAGGGGATGCTACGGAATTTAGACCTCTAAGAATTCCTGACACAAGGAGTATTCGGCTCGGATGAAATCACCCTTCTGTTTGGGAATCGTGTTTTGATGAGACACAAGACACAAGACCAAGCAAGCATGCACGTAGGAAACAGAAGTTAGGGTTTTGGGACGTGCAGCGTGCTATCGATGAGCCTCCCGGTCCTGCTGAAGTATCTTCCGGCCGAGTCTGATGAGATCGTTTCCGACCCACTGCGTAACTCCATCACATCCCTCTCGATACCAGATATTCAGTCACCATGGCACCTATATTCCAGCTTCTTATTGTTTTATTAATGTCTCATTCAAGTGACCATCGTCATATATGGAGCTTCAAAAGCGGTTAAAAGCCAATGCCATTATTCTAGCGATGCATTCAGAGACGGACGCTTGCGAAGGAAAAGCAGCAGCCGCGATGTTGACTGTATACCCTTTGCAGTGTTTGCCATCCACTATGCATCTTTTCCTCATCTTTCGCGCTGTATGTAGGTATATATTCTTTCAAGGCCACTCTATCAAAATTGTTTATGTATCCCCATTTGATCGACCCATCAGAAACCATCTATGCAAAATATGCGCCTTTTTACTTTGCCCTGTCTTTCGCCCCCTTTCCTACGTCGTCGTCTTCATCGGACGATGAGAGCAGCGCCTCATCTTCTAGAACCCACTCATCTAATGCTATGTCTTCTTCTTGCAGCCTTTGATAATTCCTTCTCTTATACCGCCTAATGACAAGCACAATTCCCACGACCAAAGCAGACAAAAGAACCACAATGGCGCCTAAAAGAATCCATTTCCTCCATCCTTTCAGACAACACGGGTACCATGACATGTAAATGCCAGCAAACCACTCCGTCCAGCCCATCTTTCGTCTTTGATCCGGTTTCAGTCCTTTTCGAACTAGGTGTTTATGTCGCGGCCCAGTCGGCCCAGAGTTGAAGCGCTTGAGGCCGAATCGCGGCACGGTGTCTTGACGGGGATCGGAGTCGGGCCACTGGGCGTCACCCCAGCGACCAGCATAGTAGACGACAGACGTCAGATTAGAGGACGGAGAAAGCGAGGACGAGACTTTTTCAGGAGGCGTAATTCTTGTAAACGTAAAGGACTGGGCATCAAAACGGTAGAAATATGCCGATAATATTGGGTCCCATTTTTGCCCAGCGTCGCAGTAATCTACTAATGCCGCATTGTGTATTTGATTACTAGGCAGACGGGTTAGATTCCAGCGGCATGAAGTCAAACTAGAACGAAGGAAGAACTCACCCCTTTGTCGGATAATTGGCATGAGAACCACGAGCACTGTACACGATAGGCTACCAAAAGTCAGTAAATGCGACTTGAGGGGAGACGAAGAGGTTCCACATGCCCTGCCGTCGACTTTCGAGAGCTTGGAGTCGCTCCAATCATAAGCTGAGCCATCCACATGCTGGCTGAAATAGATGCCCGTCGGCTTCCCATCTCGGAAACGAACCATGTTGTGTTCCCTGAAAACCAAGATTAGCAGAAGTCAGGCCAGATATTATTGAGAAGCCCACCAATCCCCGACATGGTCACCAAAGTGTGTCCCCGACTCTACTTTCTCACCCTTCACCAAGCGATTGAGCGGCTCGAGGACTTGGGTGATGTTGGGGCCTTCGTTGAATGAGTAAAAGTAAAAGTAAAATGCATCCATATCATGCTGGTTCTTTTCGACCAGAACCACCACGCATGGCGTGGAGTTCCGAACGCGGCCGTCAGCGTCGGGCGCCTCTCCGTAAAGCCACTGAGGATAGGTAAGGGGATCGTCGTTGGAAGTAAGAGCAATGTTCTTTTCACCGTAATTGTTCAAAATGTCCAAGTTGTCAAGATCCAGAGGAGGCAGCTCAGGTATCGGCTGCCCGTCCAGCATCGGGGTGGTGTGACGAACATGGGTGAGGAGGTCGCTGGGTTTGAAAGGATCATCCGAGTGCAGCCAGATCAGGGGTGCTATCAATATCAATCAATCGCCTTTTCCAAGGATGATTTCCACTGCGGCCAAGATAGTCGCCAGGTGCCGACGTACCATTACGTGCAACATATTCGGGGCACCGATCACTCGGCGCCGGTTCCGGCCCCGCCCGGGCGGAGTACGCGAGTAAGAGGCCGAAGAGGCAGAGCAGAAACCCCGACATCGATACCTGCACGCGAGGAAACGTTGTGTCAGCCATCTTCAGGATGTAGATGACTCGTGGTGTACGGCACAGATTTGGGTCTCGTAAGCTCGCAGGAGGAAACTCTCACACAGTAGGAGGCCCAATCGCGCGCGCTTTGTCAGCGCCAGCCGCCTTCGGTATCTTCGGGTTGCGTAGGCCCCCGCCGGAAGACTCGGATTGGCGCATTGTCAGCTTGGTCCTCTGTTTTCCATGAAGCGGCGTCCGTTCCCCGCCAACGACTTTCGAATCTCTCTTGAATTCCCAGATTTATTCCAGTGGTTCGATGCGGAATTCACATCAGATATACTGGAGGATGGATACAGCAAGATGTGTCTGGGAGGCTGTGTACTAATTGGTCAAGAGGGCAGCTGTGCCAGCCAAAGTTCTTTTCAAACTTGAAAGAGGAGAGCAACTCTACATTCAAGCCCATCATCATCATTTTGATTCATCAGCTTATAGCTAAACCGGAGGTTACCCTCGTTTGTGGCACAATGCATGAGGGGTTGGTTGCATGGGATGAGATGGATGGAAGGGCGATGTACAATACAGGGATCATGACAGCTCATATGCTACATTCGGCAGCTCTGCGAACAACCAAGTATCGTAGCTTGATGATATTCAAATGCCATGAGTTTGGTGGTAGGACCAGACATCAGATCTGGAGACCAAGCAACCGGAACGACAAATCCGATGGCAGTTGACCTCGCATGCCTTTCGTCAACCATTTGTGGTCACATCATCGGACCCCTGAGCGTCTTCCCCAGATCCCCAGAGTCATTGGCCGCAGTCGCTGTCCACGCTACTGACGCAGTCTGATCCCGACTCAGCATCAATTGTCATCCCATTACCACCCACTTTTCTTCTAGTGCCTTTTGCCACCCACTTGCATAGTAGAGCACATGATATGGGTTAAATTACCACCCACTTTTTAAGCCGCAACCTAGGTTGACTAGCGAGGCGCACGTGTGACGTACTCGCCGGTACTTAATAATATTAGCACGATTAAGGAATATCAAGCTTCGTCAAGCTCTCTAAGCTTTCCCGCCAGGGGTGATCGTCCAAAGGCCATGTAACCAACCACACAGTACACTAGGCCTTCGTACACCATTCCATGGCTACATCAGCCTGCGACTAAGCTGTACTGTACTGCAGTAACATGTGCTGTATTAGAAAATTGCGTTAGAATCTCTCTGAATTTAGTTGCTCGGTTCAAACCGAGATTGGCTGGCTGTTTGCCTCGTAGTTAGCCAGTAACATATTTCTTTCGTGTTAGTGTACTGAAGTATTTCACACGACTTCAGAGCACTCCACATCTCGAGCGTCTGTTGCTACGAAGTCCTCCTACTCGCTGATACGGAAACATAGTCGAGACAGGCTCCCTGCTCTTTCACTACAGTAGAGAACCACGCCAGGGTTCTGTCGGGCATACCAGGCATACCAGAAGCAGGTAAGATGGTTCCAGGTTATTTAATCCGATTACCCCGCTAGAATATCTTTAGATGATATGCAACAGCTACTTTCATCTTGTTGGAACTCTCGTTAGGATCTCAAGCTCGCTCCCTGTTCGCCACGTTACAACTAACACTGCGCGCAGTTCTGTGTCTAGCTACTACTAATTATTTATCACAATGTCGGAAAAGGACAAGAGACTCGGTTCGCTGTATATTACACGATTTTATGCTGGGATGCCCTTCCTCTACTCCAGAAAGGCGCCCTGGTGGCGCAGGAACCAGCCGTATTCAAGACTCTTAATGAGCTCGAAGAGGGTGAAAAAAGAGCCCTCCGAGAGGAACCAACTCCCAGATGGAAGCATCCCTGGCCATCGTACTACACGATCATTCAACTCCATTGCTGCTGCGATCCAGGGCTGGGGTCAGGTAAGACACACTTTCATCTTTTACAAGCCCCTGGGAAAAGACCCAAACCAACGCTTTCCAGACTGCTAAATTAGCGTTTCCTACTGCTCTTGTTATACCAGATAGCGCTGGCTCTGCTTGTGGCCGGGTTACTAATAAAGGCGAGTGCGCTAAGAACAGTTAGATCATTGGCTGGTCAACTCCATGTCCTACATCACCATAACCTGTTGTGAGTACACAGGTTGTCCTTCTTCCACGATTATGTCTAATTTTGCCATCAGTGCTGGCTGGATATCCGACCCCATGAACGACATTTTAGGCCGCCGTGGTGTAGTCTTCGTTGCTGCCATCTTCTCCCTCATCGCACCGTTCGGCATGGCAGTGTCTCAGACGTGGGGCCAACTTGCAGCCTGTAGGTAAGTTATCAACCTGATCGCAACTCAATCGATGAAATGCTCACATGTGTTGATAGGATGCTTCTCGGAATCGATATGGGTTTGGAAGAGGTCACATTTCCAGTATTCTCCGCCGAGAATTCCCCAACACTCATTCGTGGAGGTCTCGTCATGTCATGGCAAGTTTGGACGGCTTTCGGCTTTCGGTAAGTGGGAGCTCTGATGGAGTTGCTGCCGTCATTTTTATGTTTCAAAACCCACGGAAATAGCTTACAGCTTGTTTGCGATACCGAACAGGCATCTTCCTGGACACTTGCGCCAACCTTCCCGTGAAACCCGGAGACATCGCATGGCGTCTACAGTTCGGGTCCGCCTTCATCCCGGCCGTTCCCCTTGTGCTTGGCACCTACTTCTGCCCGGAGAGTCCTCGTTGGCTGCTCAAGGAGGGCAGGCCGCTCCAAGCTTGGCATTCCCTCCTACGGCTGCGCAACACTCCTCTGCAAGCGGCTCGCGATCTGTATTATATCCATGTTCCCCTGGAGGATGAGGCGGGCCTTGTCGAGGAAGCTGGCCTCAAGGTCACGAACAATATGTTCACCCGTTTCGTCGAGCTGTTCACGATCCCACGGATCAGGCGAGCGACTTGGGCAGCAGGCATCGTCATGATTGCGCAGCAGATGTGTGGAAGTAAGCGTTCACTTTTGGACAAGAAGACCTCATCCTAATTGAGCAATAGTCAACATCATTTCCTTCTACAGCTCGACCATCTTCGAGGAGAGTGGCATCGGCGACTACACCGCGCTCTGGGCCAGCTTCGGTTTCGGTCTCATTAACTTTATCTTTGCATGGCCTGCGGTGTGGACGACCGACACCTTCGGTCGCGGAACACTCCTGCTCTTCACTTTCCCAAACATGTTTTGGACTCTACTTGGTTAGTGCTGCCACGACCCAAAGCTTTTATGATGTCTTATTATAGTGTTAATATGATATATTCAGCTGCTGGGCTGAGCTACCTGATCGACAAGGACTCTGAAAATTGTACGGCTCGGATCGCCGCTGTTGCAACTTTTGTGTCCCTTTTCAAAACATTGAACTCTCCCGGCGAAGGCCCGGTGCCCTTTATGTACTCGGCCGAAGTCTCTCCTCTTTCTCATCGTGAGTTAGGAATGTCTCGGGCTGTCGCAACTAACAACTTTTGGGCCTACGTGCTGTTACTTACTTTTCCTTGAATGTGATCGCCATGACAGCCACCGAAGCCTTCTGCTTCTACGTAGGCCTTAATTTGGTTGCATTGGCCCTCATTATAAGGATTCTTTATAAAAATGGTGTGATTGGACAGACTTTTGTTAATACTGAAATAGTTCCTTTCCGTGCCAGAAACGAAGCAAAAGTCTCTTGAAGAGCTCGACTACGTCTTCGGAATTCCCGACCGAAAGCATGCTTCCTACCAGCTTTTCACAGTCTTGCCTTGGTGGATTCAACTTTGGATCCTCCAAAAGAAGACTGTATGCCCACAACTCTATCACGGAGACGTCTAACTTGGCGTACGGAAAATTGCCTGATGGGTTGGAAGTTGAATTAGTCGGCAAACTGGGGCTATGTTCAACAACTTGCCTTCGAAAATCCCAATCATCCCAACAGGGCTGTGGCTTTGATGAGAGCTGGAGATCATAGATGCATTTCTGTCGCTTCCTACGTCAGACCTAATAGGATCGTTCGTTATGTCTTTCGTTTAAACAATCCAGAACTTGGAAATATATTTTGTCCCATTGACCAAGCCAACAGCCGGATCTTGGTTTCATTGCTCAAGTAAGAATTCCGGAAATTAAATAACTTGCTACATAAACCATAGCATATTTACTCTCAATACGTAGATTTCTCATTTCATCTATTAGGAATAAAATAACTGCATGCTTCGTCGATCATGTCAAGCCTCCCAATATTACTAAATTTCGAGGAATCTAATGTGAAAGATTCGCTGAAGTAGTCTAGACGGGAGTCTTGGTGTCAGCATTATCGTCAAGCGTTGTTTCAGAAGACGCCTTGAGGCTCTGTTACTGCGTAGATTGTAATTTAGATAGCTTTAGTTTCGTCGAGAAACACGATAATAGGGGAGAAGGGATTTATTGAGATCAGTGTATAGAAAAACGCGGGAGCCCTCTCACGAGTCACCACTATATCTATATTTCTTGATTCCATTATAGCTAACGTTGTAATCTTTACCTGTTCATCCATTTCCCGGACGTCCGAGCATGATAGACTACGATGATTAGCCAAACAAACTTCATTCTACGCCCAAGAGCGAATAAAAAAAACCAATCTAACAAACTCTTTGATCTTGGCAATTTGTCTATTAGAAACACAAGAAATACATTGAAAGATAACTAGAACATCTCATCAATATGTAGCTCAGCCTAATTAAGCGAGATGGAAGTTTCCAGCTGATCTAAAGATATGAGAAGTGGACGAAATGCAAGGAACAGGCATGAAAGTGTCAATATGATCATTAATCCAATACAACAATTTCGTTGTCCAGGGGCTCAAGATGCTAAGCCAAGATTTCCTAAACTATGAGACGCAGAAAACATAGTAGGCAGACATGACTTGTTCATAATCAAAGGATATACTTACACCAAGAATTTCCCAACTTTGCGATGCAAAACAAAGAGAAGGTCGGTGTCTTAATCTGCAACAAAAAGCCCCCAAACCATAGCAACTTCAAGATGGCAACAAGGATCCGAAGTGTTTACATGTCAAGTCCACTATCTACGTGTCTTTATTGAGACTCATGTTCGTGTAAGGGGACGGGAAAAGTCAGGTGAGAGGCATTATTGAGGTGGCCTGATGTCGGAAATCGGCAACGTGAAACATGGATCATGGGATTTGAAAGCCCCCAAAATCTCATACTGGAAAATGCCGTGACCAGTCTAAACCTTGCTAGCTTCAATCCAAAATACATAGACGTTCATGCTTATAGCAGATAACGACCAGTTTTTCGGAATGAGACTCACGTGGGCAAATTTTAACGCCAGTCGATTGCTGCAGCCCTTGCTTAAATCCATTAAAGACTACACTAGAAGTTCATCCTAACGATGGCACGAGTCGTCGTCTTATCCGAGACACTCCGCCGTCAAACCAATCTTCGCTTACGTCTTCCGTAAGGCGGGTTTTCGGAATCGGCTTCGCATACCCATATTGGAAGGTATATCCACCGCCAAAACTGGTGAATTGGTCCGCGAATCGTGAAACAAGTGTACACTCGCTCATGTGAAAGATTAGTTATAGACACAGTGGCACTTAACTAGGAGAAACCAGTTTTTCTTTTTCTCTCTACCATGGTGAAAGAGAAGAGGAATCTAGCTAATAGAGACCTTCTCTAGCTAACAGATAAGATTGTAAGCAAACACTGGGAAATCGATTAGATCAATGCTGCATATCATTGAAGACGACGGCTGGAAGGCGTAAATGAGAAAATGGTACAATCAGCATCTACTAAATAAATAAGTCTCGGATGATCTCTCTAACTCGACCTGGATAGCAGCTGTGCCAATGGACAAAACTCTTGACCAATAGAACCCATGACCATTCCGCTTGCACTAAGAACATGCTTGACGACGAGCGATTCACGAAGTCGTAGGAGAGAAGAAGGGAGAGCCTTGATGATTACCTGATGCGTCTTCGAGTCGATTATTGCTATGTAACATGCCAAAATCGAGCACGGGACCTCGGAAGCTAGGACGGCAGATTTGGGCCGACATCGGGCAGGCTTCCAGTTCCTGTCGTGGCCGGGAACATGTCCCGGGAAACAACACGAGTCTCTCGAAACATGCTCCTTAACTATTGTGTAAGAACTCAACATGAGCTCATCACGCCAGAGTGGAGAATTATGACTCTGAGTATTCAGGTCTGTATTCCACATCAGCGACCAGGGATCACATCAGTGTTATGGAAAATGGAGATTCGCATGCGTTTGTGCGAGTGAGCTGGTCTTCAGACGACTCTCAAAGTGTAAGTTCGGATTTAGTAACATACCGCCCTCGCCGATCACCTGACGGAAAAGGACACACGCAGGCACCATCATAAGTGAGATGAGAGTAGTGCAGACTTGAAAGTGTGTGCATCTAGCCCGGTGAAAGAGTCATCCGAATGTGTCGGCCGAGCCGTTAGGTTTTGAGGAGGCACAAGAACAGCAAACTTCTCATCTCGCCAAGTGTGTTGTGCATACGACACAGATTTGTTGCGTCTTGGCCATGGCGAGACAGACAAACTCAAGATGGCGAAAGTAAAGCCCAGAGGAGCATTTTGAGTTGAGGGATCTGGATCTGCTGCGAGGCTGGTGAACGGGAACAGGCAATACCGCTTGTCTGCGACTATGGCCGGTCTCCAAAATGAAGTTTTGTTTTGCGCGACGCCTTTTTAAATTTTCAGTTGAGTCGGATCTTGGTCTCGGAAGATAGCCGGCTATCCATAAGGCGATTCACGTGTTGTAAACCTAGATCTTAACCAATAATCTGTCTGTCCAACGGGCGCCATGGTATAATGGACATCCCCGAAATATTTCACAATGTTTCGCTGCTTCCCCTGAGCCGTTTGACATTGCGATCCGCGTCTGACGATTTAGCCAATCGCCTTTGGAAGATGCGGATTCCCCCAGGTTGTTCAACGTCAGACAGAAATACCTGGGGCTCAATATAGTGGACAGTGAACAGCTTGAACGTGGGGGACACTACACGTGTAGGTACGGTGCACCACAATGACAGCCGCAATCCCATGCGGCACGTGGCTTCATGGGCGGGTTTTCTACGAGAAAATGGCAGGGAGAAGAAGCCTGGGATAGCTTGACCGATCTACCTGAGGAAGCTGGGATCACTCCAAGGCCAGCCAGGTAATTAAAGTCCCACCGTTCACGATGTCTCAGAACACGGCGGATTCAACTGCGGTTTACGGGAAGCGCACGGCCACACATTCAACTCGTGGCATCACTTCGTGCTCGGACATTTCGAGGCTTCTCAAAGTTAAAACGTTTACGAGTCAACTAATCGAGACTGTCCAAGACTTGCAATCCCTCACACGTCTGTCTGGGGAGAGCCCTGTTTTCAGGAGCATGTCGGCAGCAATTTGCAAAATTCCGAGTCACGGTCCGCGGGATGCCGAGCTGAAATGATTCCGTCCCAGCAAGACATGCTTTTAGCCTGGAACGCTTTGGAACGGGGATGGAACATGCACACCTCCTCTCACTTCAGAGACGCCTTACGGCCGACCACTAACTGTGCTGCAACACGACCACTTTCGAACTCTAATCGCCAATTTCTATGAGTGAGATCAGGGGTTTATCAGTGCGTTGAAGCGCGGGCGGGCGTGCACACAACGCTCCCAGTGGCGCGGTGTTTCCCGGTGGCGCTTCGAAAGGGCCAGAAACGTCCATGTCTATAACAGCGTTTCTTACGATGTCGCATACCTTGATTCGAAGTCGACATGTTTCTGCCTCGTTGCTGGAATAGGAGCTCTTGGCACTCGGAATATTGTCAGATGTGCCTCGATCTCTCCTTTCGCAGCTTGACAACGTGGGCCGGTCGGACTCTGATCCTTCTTATATTGTCAATAGCTCCGCCTTGTTCCCGGTTGAAGGCTCTCGTCATATAACCCCACCGGCAGCCAGCCCGCCCTCGCTTACTTGATGACATCGTCACGCAGCTGCGCAACGTCGCCGACCCATTCAACGTTGCGGAGATGAACGAGTCGATAGATCGTTACGACTCGGACAATTCGCCCTACTCCGTCCGTCCGCTACCGCCAGTCCTTCGCCATGGCCTGGCCGCTGTGGCGACGATGGGGTTTATCTCCTTCTTCACCAGCCTCAGCTTGTTAATATTTCTCAGCTACAAGCTGATACAGTGGCATAACGGCCCACCGAAGGAAACAAAGCAGGACTCCATAGCAGAGGTCGAGTCACCAGCACCGACGGACGCGGTGTTCGTCATACCGAGCGAATGGTCCGCGTCGCAGCCAGAACCCGAGAAACCGACGAAAGACACCTGGATACAGAGGGCAATCGACGAACCCCCGAATCAGTTCCTGGTCCTGATCTTCAACCTCTTGCTAGCCGACATTCAGCAGGCACTCGCGTTCATACTGAACGTCGACTGGTTGGCGAGAAATGCGATCGAGGTGGGAACCGGAACTTGCTGGGCCCAGGGATGGTTCGTCTCGACCGGTGATTTGGCGTCCTCCGTTTTCATCACCGGAATCGCTATCCACACGTACATGTCCATCGTGAGGGTCAAACAGCTACCCACGTGGGCTTTTCACACAGCAATCGCGATGATGTGGGGATTCGTCTACGGAACAGGAATTCTGGGCGTGATCGTCGCGGGGAACGGCAAAAACGACGGCGGCCTGTACGTCAGAGCCGGCGCATGGGTATGTCGGCATCATCGCCATCCACCCTATAACGAGTCAGGAACTGAGGGACTAACGTCTTAGCAGTGCTGGATTAATTCAAAGTATCAAGACATTCGACTGACGCTGCATTACCTCTGGATCTTTATTTCACTCATCGTCACAACTGTGATTTACTTCATAGTCTTTTTGCATCTGCAGAGGATAGCACGGAGTAGCGGAGGAGTTGTTCCCTGCCGTGGCCCACCAGAGCCGGAATCGATCCGTACAGTTTTATCAACTCGAGGCGAATCGTCACTTACATCGACTTGCTCTGGGTCTTCCACATGTTTAGGGTCGGACTCGGGCAGCGCTTCTTCCTGCAGAAGCAATACTTTATGTAGGGACCACGCAAAACCGAACTGGCCACGCAGTATGTGCCTCACAACTATTCTCCAACGACTACCGGGTATTCCAGACTACGCCCGACATCACACTTTTCTGCTTTACCCTCTGGTGTACTTCGTCTGTACTTCACCCTTGGCAGCTGGTCGTCTGGCGTCCATGGTTGGCCACGAAGTTTCACTCATGTACTTTTGCTTTGCCGGAGCCATGATTGCATCCAATGGCTGGCTAGACGTCGTCTTGTATTCATCAACCAGACGGTCCATTGTCTTCTCAGCCGACGGGCCACCGTCGCAAGAAACTGGGCTGGAAACGTTTGCGTTTATGTGCAGGCAGCCACCGAAGTTCGGAAACACCACAACAGTCACCGGCGGTATTGATCTACCGAAGCGAACATTACGCGACAGATGGAACGAGAAACTGGCCCTCAAGGGACCAAAATCGGGCAGCTTGAGGGCATTAAAGGTAGACGGAAGCACGAGTACAGACAGCATGAGAGGATTCGGCGTGGGCGATGGTTCTGTTATGGGAATGGTAATTCAATGTGAAACAGTCACGACGGTCTCCGTCGAAGTCGACACTAGGCCACAGATCACTCGACCGAAGTTGGCGGCGTTAGGAAGGAAAACGAGTGACGCGAGCTCTTGTAGTGGCACGTCTACAGTCACATCCACCAGGTCTTTGGAGGATTATACCAGTTGGGACTTCCAGAAGTAAGCTCATCGGAGCCGAATATGATGCAGTAGCATACGGGAATACGATTTACGAATTATTAGATATACAACAACGGAGGGAATGGCTTCGCATAGCCTACACGGCTCTGCTGATCGACGGTATACCCAGGGTATGGTGCTATTGTACATATACGAACAGGAACGTTCAACTTTTGATTAAAGCAGTTGCTCATGAGAGTCACATCGAAAAGTGATGCACTCGACCAAGTCTCTATGACGGGAGTTGCCCATTCTACAGTCCGGAGCCGTCGGACGTCGGAGCCGCACTTTGGTCCGAAATGAGGCTCAAACTAGGTGACAGGTCGGAAGCCATCACTCGACCTTCCTCGGTGGGTTGGCCAGTATTGGGAGGAATGCAGAAAGCTAAACCTCTCCAGATGTATTGGGATGACGGAAACAAGCCAAAAAAACCCGTTCGGAGTCCTGCTGTTGGATGTCAATTCTTCCTCTAGTGCCTTTTGCCACCCACCATATTTAGCCACAAGGGGGTAATTATACTTTCTCACACAAACTTAACCCATATTATATGCTCTACTATGCATAACACACTTTATATAATACCTAAAAAGCTACTGCTACCTTCCACGCTTCTGCATTCGCAAAAAAAGTATCGTTAACCTCAAGATGTCAATTCTTCTCATTACTGGCTACCCCATGAATCCACACGCATGTACAGGTCTGGGGTTCCCGCGCAGACATAACAGAGCCACCCTCATTGGCAGCTGCTGTTTGCTAAGCTCCGGAACCGTCGCTGTTTGGGAAAGGCGACTGCTATTTGCTACGTGCTAGGAAACCTGAAGTCATTCGGCGGGTGCAAGCAGAGTTTATCTTGCCGTTTCACCTGTCTGGTGTACTCTATTCCGTCTCGTTCTCGTGAGTCAAATGAAAAGAGCATGGACCAAAGCCGCGAATTACCGAGCAGTCCAACGTTCCATCCGATCGTTTTGGCAGCCCAAAAGCCACTGTTTTCTGAGTGAAGACCATCTCTAACTGGAGTAAAGGGGTGGTTGGGGGGGGGGGGGGGCCTCTGCTCTGCACAATTCTGAACCTCCGTACACTAGGCTGTTCGGTTCGACTATTTATGAATTGCCCTTAAATGGCAGCTTTCGCCTCAACTGCTTCACAATCAGCTCGAGGCAGTGTGTTCGTGGAACGTTCATACCCCGTCCTCAGACGGCCATCTTTCAGATCTGGGTCTGAGCACCCAAGTATCCTATCCCAACGCGGACGTTATACGGCGGCGGATAAATATCCTACTACAGCCACCTATATACACGAAAGAACGACTGGTATTCACTGGACGTCGTAACCTGGAACTCGACGCGATATTTGTGGTCGTAAATAGCAACTCGACAACCTTGGGAAGTTGCCAAGACTCAATGTTTGAAAGAAAACTATCTCGCTGGATGCTGATGGTGACGTGGCCGTAGCTACTGCTTCTCTCTGGTTTCAACCGCAGCCCCTTCTTTCTCGCCGAGCATTTCATCCGCCACAGCATTGATACGTCCGATATGAGCGTCTTTGCCGTCGAAAAGGATAGCGATCTGCTCCAAGCTCGGTCCTTTTGTCTACAAAAATCAGCACCTATTTCAGTTTTGTTTACGCAAACGCGGAACGTCCTTACCTCAGGGAAGACGAGGTACACAACAACAAACTGGACGATGATCCAGCCGACATAGAAGAAGTAAAACTTCCAAGACATGGCAGCGATGCCAACAGGGTTGACGTAGGTATTGAAAGCTCCACATATACCCGCGACCAAACTGAACATGGCCATGCCCTTGGCCCGGATGTGGTAGGGAAGGATCTCGACGACTGATTGGCGTCAGCGAGCCTCCATCCTAGATGCTCGGCGTCGGTAAGAATGCACTTACTGTAAAGCATCTGAGCACCAGTCCAGCCCAGGTTATGGACCCCACTGTAGAGGTAGATGAAAGCAACCGTGGTGTAACTGGCGTGACGGTTTCCCGTCTCGACATAGGCTCCAGTTGTGGCTGTAATGACTGCAAACACAACCCACATCAAAGCCATACTAGTCAACATCAGAGGTCTGCGGCCGACGCGAGCGGGCAAGAAGGCGAAGGCAAATGAACAGGCGAAACTGAACATCTGAGAGGTGGCTGTGATGAGGGTCGTCTCAATCTGTTTGGTGATACCGGCACTCTTGAGCATGCTCCCCAGGTAATAAGAGACTAAGCCGTTCCCTGACCACTGTTTGCAGATACCACACCAAATGATGATGAAGGAGCGATAACGGTTGCCCTTGGTTGCGAAGAGAGCCTTGAGGTGGAAAGGATTCTTGTTCTGGGTCATTTCGGCCTCGATCGTGTCTTTGATCTCGTTGTACTCGTGCTGCACAACGGCATCGTTTACGTCACCCGCGCCGTGGTATTTTGTCAGTATGTCTAGGGCCGTCTGCTCCTTGCCCTTGCTACAGAGCCATCTGGGTGATCTACCAAAAAGAAGAAGGTTAATCACCACGAGTCAAGGATCGCTGCTCGGCAAACCTACTCGGGGAGGAAGAAGAGTCCAACCAACACCATGGCGCTGGGCGCTGCTTGAATCACCGTAGGCGTCCGCCAGGCCCTGCGCAAACTCTAGTCAATAACCGATGGGCGCCGCGAGCAGAGATTCTCGGACACGGATACTGACCAAGAATCTGTGATCCGGAAGCTCCCGAATGCCACCCACGCCGCCAAGACGGCGCCGACACTGTACGTCGTGCTGCTCAGCGCCGTTGCCGTGGCACGATGGGCCGGATAAGCAAGCTCAGTCATCAGCACCGTTGAAACAGAAGAGCACATGACGCCGCCCATGCCGAGCAGGACGCGGCCCGCGATGAAGGCTCCGGTGCTCATGGTCGCAGCGCAGATGACGGCACCGCCGATGCAGAGGAAGCAACCTGCTGCGATGGCCAAGCGACGACCGAACCGGTCGGCTACGAGGGGAATCAACAGGACACCGACGATGTTTCCGACCCAATAAGACGCGCTGAGGGCCCCGAGAAGGCTGTCTCGGGGATGATGGAAGTCTGTCGGTGATTTTTTGTCAGTTTGGTGTTGTCGGTTTGAGTCGTCGAAGTTGGTTGCAAACAAACCTTGTTGCCATTTATTGATCTGTTGCAGGTTGTTGATGAGTGACCCATCGAAACCGTGAGCTACGTCGCCGAAGAGGAGGAAGAACAGGCCGAAGTTGAGCGGCCGTAGTCCGGGATCCTTAGTCCACGGGACGGTCTTGGTGTTGACCGGCGTGGTTGCCTCCAACGCCTGGCGGTCGTCATTGTTGTTGAGCTTCTTCCCCTTCCAAGCCATGTTGCTTTTGCTTCAAGGGAGTCAGTCTTTAACTCTTTGGAGTTTTGCAACACAGAGACAGCGTCAAAGAAAGGCGATGGAACTCAATCCCACTAGGCAAAAGAAGCTGTCTGGATGTTTCCTGTTGTTTATATCCAATTTCCTCAACGTTACATCCTGTCAATCACTACCGCCCCAATGGCATCTACAACAAAGAGCACATGCTTGCAAACGCGGGGGAACTGGAGAAAACTGCGGGGATGGCATGGTTCGACGGAGTCGATCTTGCCGGCTTCCAACAGACCATGAACTAGCTAACCGCCGGGTCGTACAATGGGGTCGGCGGTCGGGGAAAGCTTCGGAAGCGGTAGCGGCGTCGGTTCATCGGGGGAATCGTCGCGCGCCCATCCGCCCATCCGCCTCGACTCGGCTCCATTTTCCCCGAAGCAAAGCTGAAGGATTCCATAACGTCACTGCAGTGGAAATAGAGGGGGATCGCGGCTTTGGGCGCGGGTTTTCACTTCGCAGCCTGCATTGACTCTGGAAACTTGTCCCACGGCGAAATGTCATCCCAGTTGAAATTGGTGGTCAAGTCGGAGTTGGCACTTGATGCGCGTCGCGAGCACCGGATCAATGCCAACTCATTCCAACAAGACGCGTTAACAACCTTCAACGGATGGCAATATGCCTGTTTCTACAGTCATAAGGATGCGACGAGCGGTGTTCTCTTTGTCAGCATTGCCAGACGAGCCATCAGAGATTCGCTGGGCGACTGGCAGACGCTGACGTTCGACGACTACGAGCAAACCGCGGATGATGGGCATAACACCATCTCGATCGGTGTATGCTGCGGCGACGGCACCATTCACGTCGCGTTTGACCATCACTGCGACCCGTGAGTTGCGCAAATCGAAATCTGCGAGTGAACTCTAACACAGGTCTTCGATGCAGACTTCACTTTCGGATGTCAATACCTGGCGTCGCCACGAATCCTGAAGCACACAGATGGGAGGCGTCGCTGTTCAGCCCAACACACAACCAACTGCCGGGGTACACGCGGACGGGTCAGCTAGCGATTGAAAAGATTTTCCTGGAAACAACCTACCCGCGGTTCGTACGCGTTGATGATGATCTGCTATTGAGCTATCGAATTGGCATGTGAGTGAGAGCTCAATTTTGGATGCGGGCGAGCGCGCAGCTGACGCGGACGCACGAATGCAGAGCCGGTGCAGGGTCGGATCATCTCTTCGAGTACAGCAGCAAGAGCCGATCCTACTCTTACATCGGCCAATTCCTCACGGGCGTGAAAAACAACCCTTACATCAACGGCATCTCTTACGCCAACGGCCGGCTGCATGTCTCAGGGACATACAGGGGCTTCGTCTGGTACGAAGGCGTCGACGATCCAGAGGCGAGGCTTCACACGGTACAGGCAGGACCGAACGGGCCGGAGAACAACTACGACCTCTTCTACGTCTCGAGCGACGACCTCGGAAAGACTTTCAACAACACCAGGGGCGAGCGATTGGCGAATCTCGAGATCGGCGAGACGGTGTTCCCAGACGCGGATGGCCTGACCATCTTCGACATCCCACAGAACAGCGGCATTCTGAATCAGGAGGCGCAGGCAGCCGACGAGGACGGCGGTTTCCACGTCCTCAATCGAGAAAACGAAGTCTGGATGCACTACCACCGCAGTCCGGAAGGCCAATGGAGCAGACACGCGTTGCCTGACGCTCTGCCGACGCGGACGGGGGCGCGGGGAGATGTCATCGCGTTACCCGGAAAAAGAACGGTGGTGTTTGCGCTGCCGGGGAATCGAGATGACAAGCTTACGCTTGTGGGCACAAGATTGCCCGAGCAAGCCGTGACGGACGCGGCGACTGAGCTGGAATACCGTTGGCTGTGGCAGGGGGATGGTTTCTCCGGGGAACCGCAGCTCGAGACATTCGTTTCGGGGTCGAGGCGGTTGATTTCCATCTTCACGCGAACCGAAGAGAAGGAAAGAAACGTCGTGGTGTTGGACTTTGCGCTGGATGACGACCTCTGAAGCGGCTCTGGAGCGGTCGTGGCTGCGCCAGGAAAGCGACGGCTGGCGAAGAAAGCGGACGGATGCAGGGGAATAGTCGACAGATTACAATACATCTCGTGGTTCCTGAGACTAACATTCTCAATCTGCAACATGACGTCGCACGAGGAAGAAGAAACTCCGGCCTATGTCTGGGCAATGTTTGCTCAACTGGCACAAATCACCTCAGGTGAGGCGGTGTGGTCAACTCAAGTGAAGGGAGCAAAAACAATGCGGGAAAAAATATTGTTTGTGGTGGCTTGCTTGCTTGCTTGCTTGTCCAGCGAGACACGGGAACAAGGAGATGATCGTCAAGTCAAGGATGTCAATCAAGAATTTGCACTCACAGATCAATTAATGCCCACAACTCAAAGTTCTAGTTGACTTTTCGACCTCGAGTCTTCCGAAAGGCAGCTGGAAAGTCTTCTTGACGTCTCTGGAATTGTTCTTTGCATCGTGCGGGCAAACCTTTACTGACGTGTGGATTGAACGCACGTCAATGTTCTATGCATACTTCAGCATCGGGCATTAGCTGATTCTTCTACCAACATAACATGCTCGAAGGACCCAGAGAAAAGTAGGATTCATTGGGAAAGGCAGGTCAGGCACAATGCCAAAGATCAGTAAAAACCCAATGGCCACAGATGCGGCCGATGGCCTTCCAGTCTCAGACTCAATTGGCCAACGCAGTGCCTATTCTCCAACACCTCACCACCAATGGCACCATCGCAAGCATCCGATCCTTGTCCAGCACGGCTCGGTCACTGGCCAGCCACCGGGAGTTCCTTCAGCCCTGATAGGCCGGGTCCATGAGTCCCATCCCGCGGTCTCCAGAGGTGCTCCCCCTGGTCCCCCCCGGCCAGCTCGTCCGGGATTTGCTTTTAGGCCCCGTCTGCCAATGCGCCGCTACTGTGCCTGACCTCGTGTTGGACACCCGAGAAGGCTTGGTCCGGCCCAATTATAGCGCAAAAGTGGCCGTTCTTCTACCCCCGGCAGCCCTAAGCTTCCTCATGATGTTTCCAAAGAATCCTTTTGCCCTGTCTTCGCTGTGCCTCAGCGGACGATGGAGTTTGATGCCATTCGCTGTGATTCCCCAAAGAGACGATGGCCCTGCTGGGCACCGGCCGAGTCTCCTCAGAGACAGCTGGCCATTCTTCTTCCTGCCCCCCCCGTAGGCCCGATCCCACTCCGAGAGCATATGCTTTACTCTGCCATCTTGTGTTGCCCCTGGTGGCCCTCTCAGAGTTTCTCGCTTCAGCCCCCCGTCAAGCCCGTATTCGAACTTTGCCTACCTCTCTGGTGCATCTGTACCCGTACGGCTTACGCGGGCACAGTTCACAACTGTCCCCCCTCCTCTGTCGCCAAGGGTGGCAGCACAAGATGGCGTGCAGAAAGAATAATCACCTGCAGGCCGTAGAATAATACGGTGAGGTGCCGCGTTCCTGCGCGGTCAGGAGACAAAACCTACCTGGGGACTGCACGGAGTCAGCTTGGGGTTTGCAAACGCCCCTTCTAAATAGAATACCGCCATTTTTGTTCGGGTTGACGTACAAGAACCCCGTATCTCCCCCCCGCGAGACGTGTCGCACACACTAACCCGGCCGTCACAAATCATCACTCCGTCCTGCGTTCGCTCGCGCAGCCTGGCCCTCGTCTTATTCCATGGCTACTTTACAATCGTTATAATCACTTACAACCTATTCTGTCGCTCGCTATATACCGTCACAACGTATCGCATCTCACAAGATGATGATCCCGCACATCCGGAGAGCCGATGCGAAGATCGGCACCGATCCCGTGGCCGCCGACTTTTCCGGGTCCGGGTCCATCACAAATTCTCCAAACACCAACCTGCTGATCATCGTCCTCACCATCGTCGGCATATTACTCGTGATTTGTTTCGCCTTCCTCGCGCACTGCGTCAGAGCTCGTGGGAAAAAGAAGCTCAACAGACACGAAGACTACGAGGCCGCGTGCCTTCGGAACCCGAACCTCACCTGGGAAGAGTACACGCGCCGAACGAAGCTTACCCGGTCACGAATACTCCTGGAAGAGGAGCTGCAGAGGGATATCATGATTCGAAAATCGCTACAGAGTCGGGTGGATGTCAGTGTCACGCCCGTGACGCCGCCCGCGCGCACACGCTCGAAAACTTGGCACGGGAGAACCAAGTCAAGCTCAAGCACCGACACCGATGAAGAGGAGGGAGAGGGTTTGTTGATTCCCCTCCGGGGGGACTGGACCCAGCACGAGGCAAGGGTGGAGAGGACGTGGCAGATCCTGCACAAGAAGTACCCGACACGACGGGTGACGCTGCCGGTAGAGGAAGACGGCGGGCCGATCCGACCGCCGACGATCCGGCTGAAGACGCCGCCTTTGCTGTCGCATCCGATGTTCCGTGGGTGGAATGGGGAAAGCGACGCGAAGCACTCGAGCCTGCCGACGGAGTTGGCCAAGATCAAGCCGGCTCAGATCTGACGGCACCGAGGAACGAGGTGACGAGTAATGTTTTGATAATGTCTATAACGCGTCGATGAGTGAGGACTGGCTTTTGCTCCAGCCCAATGTGGCGTTTGGGTGCATGTATACATGGTTGGCTAGCGTAATGACGGCCGTGAAGGTTGTCTTTCTGTCCACTTATAGGAGTTCAAAGGGAACTACTGGGGTATATAGCATAATGCAAATAGATCCAACAAGGAACGCGTCATTCCAAACTCCTCGGAGGCTCTTGGCTTCGAAACATTGATGGTAAGTAGATATGATCCACACCCGGTTCAAGCTTACCCTTAATCCCTGTCTCACGAAAGTATAATGCTCACAGACTTCACAGATGCTCGCCAATGATATCCTCATTTGGTCTCCAGCCGACATGAGGGCCAAACCTGGGCGGATGATGGTTGCTGGGGGCACCAAAGCCAGGGTTCAGTGCGGATCCATCACTCCAAGGACGCGTGCGGCGTCATATTTGTACCCTTCAGATGACTACGTAGTGACTGACTACTTAGAATATTAAATAGTGATGATGTCCATGAGTTCCGCGATACAAGTCAATCGGGAGAAACTAGGTCGCACGATCGCAATGCGAATCGCGAAGGCGTTTCGTTCAGAGGGAGGTAGGGCCTGGAGCTTGAGCTGATAATCGACAGGCTTATGAACCTGATTCTGTGCATCTTTCCTAGAATGTCAAAACTTGCTCTGTTAGAAATGTCAGATGCGATTTCAAGCTTCACTCTCCTCGGTGGATTCAAACCAAGTAAGCCAGGCCTGGCCAAATAAGACGAGGTCAAGACAGATTTTCTCGGCGCCTTCTGAAAATTGGTGACTCGGCGAAGAAAAGTAAAACTGTGTCGCATATACCTTCTTCGAGTGCTCCACTTTAGGAAGTGTTTAAGTGCTCTGTCCCTGGTCTGGATTGTCTCTAGGCGCTCTTTCTGACATATCCACCACTTCCCCTCTATCAGGAAGCCTAACCCGCTAGATCTTATCCTGCTGGATGAGAGAAAGAATAAGGCATATTTATAGAAATTTCTTCAGATCAAAGATGGGTCAATTGTTCTTCGGGTCATTGCATGAGGAGCAGCAAGAACAATCGAAAAGATAAAGAAAAGCGAATGACCAACAGCAGCTGTGCAATAAACGCGTGAGATTGAAAGAAGTTGCCGACGCTAAGACAAGACCGAGAGCAGCAAACTAGCAAGCAAAAAGCCCCCTAGAGGTGATATTATGAGAATAAATCAATGATAAAAACTACCGTATGAAACAGTTGCCTTACCACTCTACCGGGGCTGGTATTTCTGGCGCTATGGGAAGACACTAAGAAGTATCAAGCGAGGCTTAGGCGACGTCAAGTATTTGACCGTCAGAGAGCTTCGGGTTATGAGTTCGGCCCACATCAACTTCAGGTTTATGACCTGGTGCAAGAAGGGCCTCGAGTTTTCAATTAAGCCCCGGCTTCTAGACTCCGCAAGACTCGGTGGTGGAATTCGGAAGCCCGGGCGGAATCATCGGGATTCGGCTGTGCCGTAGCCAAATGGAAGAAGTCTTAAAGGCTCGGGTGGCACTGCAACTTCACCCTTCCTCAGTACCTGGGCAATCGAAGATTCGATAAGCCCATTGCCCGGCAAGACTGGAATATCAACTTCAACAATCAACTCTTTCATCTACTGCCAGAAGGCGTCGGTCTTTGCGTCCGGCAGATATGGCTAGAAGAAGGTTGAATCCAGTTCACCAGGCACAGGTTCGTCACAAATTAAAAATCTGATTAGTTTTAGTCAGAAAACAGTTCGATCTCAAGTTGAATTGCGCGATTCTTTTGCTCGGGCCAATCCCATAAAGCACTAGCACCAAGAACACCCCCTTTGTTACCACAAGGCTGTAGATGATTCTTCAAGTGATCGCGCATACTCGACTCCGAACACTGACTCTGCAAAACTCAACGCACTCAGATTCTTACTGGCCTCAAAGATCTGCAACTGCCTGTGCCACCCACTTCGTTACTATAGTGAAGGTGAGCTCGAGTTCTGGCACCATGGCCGGAAGTGGCTTGAGTTGGAACTGTTGGATTTGCATTTGGAAATCACGGTTTCTCTTGTGCTGTCTTGGTTGAAAGCTTTGCGCATATGCGCTCCACCAAAACTTCCGCCCTCCGTCAATCTTGGAAAAAGGAGAGGTCAAGGAGAATGGGCAATGGGATGTTTGGCACCGAACTAATCTTCGGGGCTTGATGCAGAGATACAAACAGGGGAAAAGAACAAAGAGTCTGTTTTGCAACATGCACAATATTTCTTCACCACAAAGCCGGGGGAGCCTATAGAGGAAATAGCGGAGGGTTTTCGGGCGGTTGGTAGGCAGAAGATTGGGGTTTACGCAATTTTGTTGTTTTCACTGTAGGTCAGTATGGCTGACAGATAAGGTAGCTGCTAGACGGACGCGACGGCGTCCATGGATGGGACAAAAGAACAAGTATAAGCGGTAGCGTTGGATAGAATAAGGCAAAGAAAAGTACTGAAGAATCCGAGTAACATTGAAAAAGAAACGTTGAATCAAACCAGTGAATCAAACCAGTAGGATATAGCCAAGTCATGTGAGAGATTTTCAGCAGAATCCTTTACCTGAGGGAAGCGCTACCTATCGCGTACAGCCCTCAGATAATAGTGAACTTGCAGCTGCAGACTTGGCTTATCCTACCTGTGAAGATAGACTATGACCGTAGTAGGATCGATTCCTCTCAGCTGATCTTGCCAGTACCCTGTCAGAGTACGATCATCGCCTTGTGTCCGAATCAAATGATGACAGAACGACCTCCTTGCCAAACTATGCCAGACCTTCGACTGACACAGTCAAATGAAATTCACATTAACAGAACTACACATTTACAGATCACTCCTGCGGAGTTCGCTAGCTGATCGTGGGCTTGCGTCTACAGGCTCATCCATTGGGCGACAACGCAACTACCGAAATGAGATTCCCACATCCTTCTTCCCAACAAAGCTTTGGATCGAGGATCCTTGAGAGGATATGTCATACGACTGTGACGGTGCCAAAAGTCTGAGACTCGATTTTGAAAGTGTCTGTATCAACGTCATGTCGGGGCGGCGTTCAACTTGGATCCGGACACTCCGGATTCCTCTGTCCTCGTCCTGGAGATCAACCCTCTGTCATGCTTCACGAGAACAAGGCCCTGGACAGACCATCTGACGGTGGCTTTGCACGGGCACCCAGGCTTTCTCCAGCTCTCGTCTGGAGAACCGAGATAGGAAACAGGGTCACCGACGCCTCCTTTGATATATTGTCCGAAAGCTTCCTTCCAATTGGTCTTAGTGGTTGCGAGTCTTGGCCAAAATGAGGGGTCCCCAGAACCCAAGCCGGTGGGACTGCATCACCTAGCGAGGGTAGCGGGATGAATCGAGACTGGGCCAGTAAATCTTTTGCCAAAAGTCTAGATATAACAGAGATCGTTAATCGCCGGGGACCAGGCACTTGCGGTGACATATTCCACCCCGCGGGGCCCGACGGGATCAACTCTCAACGGATTTGTGACAGAATGTGGGGGCGAGCCGTCTCCCCCACACTCAAATGACGACGGCCGCGATCTCCAAGTCTATCGCTTGGGATGATCCGCGTCTGGGGTAAGGATTAGTCAACTCTATATCTGGAGTAAATATTGGGTGTGATTCGTTACGACATTAAAGACAGTTTTTCAGGGCCTCGGTATCCGTGCAACACGTGAACATCATTGCTGTTGCGGACTCGTGAGTCTCTGACACTTCACCATTGGCGGCTCAGTTCTCCCAAGGTTTGGAAAAGACAGCTCGAATTACATTGCTCGTTATACAGTCGTCAAAATATGATACAGTCTTTCTTGAAAGTAGAAGCACAAACGAAAAATTTCCATCCGACCAATCTGAAGTCCTCCCATGTTTTCTTTCTCTTACCAAAGAGTGGATGAATGATCAAATTTATCGTAGATGATCTAGATGATCATTTGTCACCAAAGTGTTCGGCGGGCCACCTCCTTCTCCAAGCAGGGCCGTAGACGTATACAATCGGAAGTAAGAGGGCAAATGCACCAATCAATCCGGTGTAAATCATCATGGCGCCGAAATAGCCCAACTCAACAACCCAATCAGAGATCTTGAATGAGAGTGCGAAAGCGATCAGGGCTCTGAAGGAAGCGATGTTGACCAGAGCTGGGCCGGCAAGATGGGGGTAGCATTCTAAGACGTAGACGGCACCGATGGTGTTGGCTCCCAGGAATCCGAACGCCATCAGGCCCAAACCAGTCAAGAATGTATAATAGGAGTATTGGGCTTGATTGGAACCAGCCAGGCCGAAGATGACGGTACCACTGAGACCTGCTATAGTCGGGATAATCAGGTTGACTAGCTGGTTCTCGGGGACACGCATTCCGCGCTTCTTGGCGATGCGATTGGCCATCCAGTCAGCGGCACTTCCAGTGACTAACACCACAGCAAGTGAGGCGATGAGAACTGGAAGAAGGCAAAGGCCGAGGTTCATGAAGCTCCAACTGTCATGAGGTCAGTCAACTGTCATTTTAAGGGATGTAAACAGGTGCACTTACGACCAAGGGGCTGTGAGAAGCGCCGGAGCAATAGTATAACCGGCGGCGAACGTGCAGGCAATCATGACACTATTGAGCATGGTGACGAAGAAAATCTGCGGGTAAAAAAACGTGCGGAGGGTGTCGAGGAAGGAGTTCCAGCCCTTGCGCCACTCCATCCTGCCGTGGTAGAGGGCGATGTTGTAGCGGAAGGTTCTTGGGGCTCTCCTATGTCCGGTCTCATCACGAGGAACTCCGTCTGCAAATCTTTTAGCTGCGTGCTTTGTACGATGTCGGCTGCAAGAACTTACTTATCTCGTCGCGAGTTCGATCCCATCTCGTTTCCGGCATGAATAAAAAGACGCCAACGAGGAAACAAGACGCTCCGATAGCCGTGATGAAGTACATCCATCTCCAGTTCAAGTCGATAATAACGTACGGCGCCGCGATGCCGAGAATGATGATGATGAGACCCTGAGCGGCGAAGATTGCAGAAATCCACACGTTGCGCTGATGAACAAAGACCATGTCTTGGATGATGAACGGGATCAAACTCTCGACACTTCCAGCACCAACTGCTTGAACACAACGGGCAAGCAAGTGCGATGGGAGAGATCGACTGTTTCCTGCCCACACGGCTCCCAAGACAGCTATGACACCGGTCACGAGCACAACCGGGCGACGACCGACTGAGATAGCCATGGGAACCAGAACCAGGTTGGACAATCCGATGATCAACACCGGCAGAGAGGCGAGGAGATAGACGTGGAGGATGGGCGGCGCTCCTGGGAAGCTTGATAGAATGGTCAAGGGGTCGGTGTTGGCAGGAAGACCACCGTTGTCCGTCAAGCTTTTGAGGATCTTGGGGTCTAGGCCGGTGTACTCAAGAGCGAAGACGGGCAACATGGCTCCCAGGATGAGTTCAGCGGCCGCGGCCAGCGCGCCGAAGCAGCAAAGACAGAAACATCCCAAGACCTTCCGTGCAAAGGGGAGGTTGAGAGGGTCTCGTGGGTCTCTGGTCGGGGCGGGCTGCAGGATAAGTTGGCCGTCTTTGAAGAGGGCGCCTTCTTTGGATTGTAGTTGGGCGTGCATTTCGTATGATTCGTACGATGGGGGACAAGTTTCGATGCGACTCAGTTTGTTGATTTCGACAGTTGAGCTGTTGCGGCTGCTGAAGTCGAAACGACTTTGTTCTTTTTGAGCTGCATTGCGAGCCCAAGACGGTTCAAAAAGGCTTGAGCCTGTTGAGATAGTCGAAAGTCTCGGGTCATGAGCCGGGGCGGGCTTTGGTATGCCCGGAGAATCCATGTTTGTCGACGTAATTCCAAGTCGTAATTCCTAGTGAAACAGTGTTGGGTAGGGATCACGGGAGTTCCTGGCAAGAAGACGAGCAGGCATGCCGACTGGAAGAAAGAGGATGGGGAGGTGACATGCTTCGTGCAATTAAATACTAAAAGGGGTAACGACATCACGGGGAGGAGCCCTGATGCCAGACCCCAGACCCCAACAACAAAAAACCTAAACACACACAGACGACGACGCTATGGGCCTACGGCGATCGAAACAACCGATATGCATGCACGCAGTCTATGTCCCCCGCCTACCCCGCAGATCGCTTTTCTCTTCGCCTCTCCCGAAGGACGAGTTGTGATTTGAATTACTTTTGCCAGTCGTGAGCTGTTTCGGCCATGCCGCTGTATCTGTGTTGCTGCATATGTGAAGAACGTGTTCCGCAAATGACGAAAACGGACGATGAGTTGCTAATACCGGAATGGCATGATGCCAGGCACTTGGTGCTTCCCGTGCCCGATGAAGAGATGAACGGGAGATATGAAATAAACCACAATGAGACAACCGTGCCAGCGCGGTCTTCTTTGATCGCCCGGCTCTATCAAGATCAAGATCTCCAGCCCTGTCAGCCCTAGCTCGAGACGTGGATGTCATTCATGAGCCACGAGGTGCTACCCCTTCGTAGCTGGCCAGTATAACGCTTCTGTCAAGCATATGCCAGTTTTTGGACTGTAGGCCTTGTCCAACTTGAACCTTTTATAGTCTCCAAGGTGTCCCGAACTGACATCAAAACCGTACCGTATACGCAGTGTGACCTGAAGTCTCGCTGAGGTTGTAATATTTTGCGAGTCGAGATGACATCTTTCTGTTCAGCTAGTATGTCCTTATGTAGGTCGGAGAATATAAGAAACACGTTACTACTGCACAAAGGCACTCGAGGAAATGATGTCCCGATCACAAGGGCCGAGAAACATGCACACTTTTCGAAATTTCCGAACCTCATCATCCGGAGGCTTCATAGCGAGAAGACTCAAGTGTTAACTTAGATATGTTGCCCAGCATAAGAGTTCCTTGTCCTATTGGGAAAGTGCCTGTCATTTCGTGACCTTTCATCTCGACTTCACGGGGGAGGCCGATCTACCTTTGTTCTGGCCATATGATTCCAAAACCCATCCGCCATTCTGGCAATTTACGAAGAGTATGAAATATCGCCATGGAGATGCGCCCGGACACAGGAGAATCGTACTTCAGAAACAATACTGGGATTGGTCATACTCCATCGTCGACGACTGGACGGAGCTGCGACTGCCAGATGAAATAGCCGGACTTCCTGCACCTGGACACGGTACAGAAGAAGAAACATATAGAGTGTCCTTAATTATTAGTTCTCATCACATAGGCGAGAATATGATCTGGGAGACGACTATGGAAGGCGTGGACGATGGTGATTTCGGGGATGATGTTGCAGGTTGCGAAAGCCACGAGTACTATGCAGTCAGCGAAGCGGCTTCCGGGGCGGTTATCAAAGCACTCACGAAAGCTACGGCCCAGATGCGGTCCCTGCAATATGCACGCCTGGGTAGCACAGGGTCCAACGCATCGGTCAGGGAGTTCTGGGCACCCAGAATTCCCAGCAAGACGGAATTGGAATAAAAAGCTGCCGTGAACAGTTGGGGACGCTCAGCCGCTGGTATTCTGAGGCTGTTCATCTTGAAAACTATCTGGATATCTGGCGACGAGGTTCTCGGAATGTTTCAGGGAGTGGCAAAACAGAGATTCAACCTGAGTGCTCTGATTTGTTTGTTGGAAGTTGGGATATGTGGCAAATCTCCTTGAATGCCTGATAGTGTTAATGTGAATTTGAGAGTAGTGGCACCGGCAAGTGTTAGATAATGTCTTTTGGAGAAAAATAAAAATGAGGGAACATATTCCCGAGAATTAAACGCACTGAATAGATAACGGCAAGGAATCGAACTAATAGATTTGAGCATGGGGAACATGCGTTATGCCCACTGATTTGTCCCGTGTCACCTCAAAGCTTCTGATGGGCATACGATACCAGGACCATTCAACACTGCAAAGGATTCTCAGGTCAGTCAATTCCTCGTGGCATCGAATGGCATTGAACATAAATGCAAACTACATGAAATCACAACTTTTATGGTTACTCTTTCGATATAAACTTGACAGGTCGATAATTTGGGTAGGGGGGCCCGGGGGTCTCGTACAAAGGCTCTCGGCCACGTCTAAAACAAGACGGTTAAGCGTAAAAAGATTAAAGGAGATATGAACGTGTGTATGATGTGGTTGACACGACATTGGAGATCAGATATGGCACATGAGGAGTCAGAAGAAGAAGAAACTCAAGCTGTTTAGATCTCCAGGTCATGAATAAACCATTCGTACAATCACAAACCGCATCATTCCAGCCGCACGAGTACCAAAGTGAGCATCATGACCCCGCCAACGTCTAAACGTGTGCCCTCCCATGACGTGGTTCTGATACGACAGGTTTGTCCATGTTGGCAACAGTAAGGCGCACACACCGCACCAATCATACAAGTATCATAGGTTCATCAAGAGTAAAACTGATGTCATTGGCGTCTGTTTCTCAACCTCCCCGTTCTGTGCCCCGAGACTTCATGTGTTCATGCCGATCTACGATTCAGTTACACACACACACGGGTGTCTCATCGTCCTCGCTGACGTGATATTTGCGGGATGAAGGTCGCCGAGAATGCCATCGAAGATTCCCTCATTTTGTGTCCTTCACGAGGGTTAGCAGGGAAGTCTGTGAGACATTGGTTTTCAGCTTCGGCGTCGGCTTCAATCATTGGGCTCTAAACCCACAGACAGATCCCCACGATGGAGCTTGGCGAAATTGCGCAGGCAAGTCGTAGGTAGACACTCGGCGGTAAAGCAAGCAGAGCCATTCGGTGCTCTCTCCGAAGTCTCACTACTGCTCTGGGCAAGAGTTCTTGGCCGGAGCTGAATCAATTCGGGAATTGATGTGCGCGAGTCGTTTGACCTGTGGGGTGGCCTTGCCTCGACGATGGGTGCTTGTAATTGCCTGAAAAAGACATCGCTCGAGACATAAACCCAATCTCACTGTTGTCTTACTTAGAAGCTGATGTCAGCATTGGTCTTGTCATTCTGTTGCAGAGTCGTACCGAATGTTGTCATATGTAGAGACTACTCAGCAGAGACCGAAACTAGTTGCCATCCCGCATGATCACCAAGCTAAGCCCCTCAGCTCACAGAGCTTCGTACGTCCATCATTAACCAAAGTTGTCGCTCAATCCAAGGGTTATCACGACTATAAAATGTTCAACGCCCTCGATCTCTACCAAGGCTTTCCTCTCCGCCAACAAAGCCCATCGACTACCACTCCAACTTCATTCTACTACTGCCATCACAACAACACAAGATTTCAAGTTCTCCTCGCCATGCGTTTCACGAACATCATCACTCTGGCCGGAACGTTTTCCGTCGCGTTTGCCGGCTGGAACTGCAAGTGCCAGGACCCAAGCGGTACGGGGCCGCAATGGAACAGCCTGACCGAAGCGTGTTGCAACACGGACGTCAATGACGGATGCATTATCCCGGGGCCGCAGTTCCCAGGCCCCAACAACCAGGTTCGTATCGAGGTCTCGAAAAGCGCCGAGGTTTTGCTTCTTCAACTCAGGGCATCTCTGCTAACCTTACAAAAGTGCAAGGAGGCCAACAACTGCCTCAACTCTGGTGCCTTCAACAATTGCTGCAAGAGCAAGGGCGCTCCCGGTGCTTATTGCTGGAAGTAATAAAAGTCGCTTATTGTTCGTGGCTCAGAGTGCTTTCATGGCAAGATTGAAACCTTTGTTACGGAGCTGCAAATCAGCGAAGGAATGAAGGCCGCTCTCACATTGCGATCAGAAAAAATGACTTCGTGTCGCCAGCCAATCACTACAGTGTATTTCAAAGACCAACTGGGTATGCAAACATAACTTGGTTGCAATCATCTTGAATCCAACCAGTAACACAATTGTCGCATCATCTGACTGTCGTGACTATTTCTCTCGTAAGGGAGTCCATATGTTTCAACATTGATTTCAACGTAACTAGCCAGGAAAGATGGTTATCTGTACGATCCGTCTCCAACCAACGCGCCCCGAGATAATTTCCATGCCATGCGCGCTGATATTTGTTACTTCAAGATACTGGTTCTTTCTTAAGACACAGGGCTGGGTAAATATGGCGCTGGCAGGGTTCAATCCGACGCCGAGAATCTCAAATTTTATGATCATACCTCACGTTGGTGGTCGTCCTCTCGCGACAGTCGCATCTCCCCAGGGACCTTGGCTCGCTTGATGGATCTGAATTCCTTTGAGAAGTATTATCCTTACTCTAGATACTTTGGACGTTCCCAGTGTCCGTTGAACGCTCGTGCTTAACAAGTACGCAACTTAGCACGTGCTTCTGAATTTGGGTTATACATGTCTACATCATCTACCTCGTCACAAAAAGTCCTTAAATATCCCGTCCATCAGGTCTACATCGTCAAGAGCGCAACCAAACTCACTGCTAGAGCACTTACGCTGGCGGAAACCATAGCGGCACCGCTCTCACCCGTCTGAGAAGCGCCAGGGGCAGCAGTCCCCGAGGCAGTCCCGGAAGGAGAGGTGGCGGTACCGTTGCTCTGGACAATGCGCCCCTCGATCTTGGCGTCGATGGGGCTCTTGGCCTGGACGTATTGAACAAGGACCTCATCCTGGGTATCGAGAGAAACGAAATCGGTAGTCGCAGCAAAGATGTTATCACCACCGCCAGCGAGGAAATCAAGCGTAACCACGCGGTAATCCTTCTCATCGTCCAGAGCTTCGCCGCCAACCTCGACCGAAACGAGCTTTGAGCCGTTGTCGCCGGCGGGGTTGTACTCGATCACAATGTTCTTGGAAACCTGGAAGAAAGAGGTGATGGCCTCGTTGTTGAACTGGTTGACCTTGGCCACGGCGCCTTCCAGCACCTTCCGGATGTCGGAGCCCTTGTGGGTGATTTCGACGATGGAGTTGCCGAAGGGGAACGAGGTGAGGACCTCGCCGCGGGTGATGTTGCCCTCGTCGATGGTGGCGCGGATGCCACCGGCGTTGATGAGAGCGAAGTCGGGCGCGGCCGAGTCGGAGTTGTTCAGGCGGTACTCGTACATGGCGTCCGTCATGACGTTGCCGAGGAGGCACTCCTGCTTCTGGCAAGCCGTCTGGTCGAGCTCGACGTTGGCGAATCCGACGACCTCGGCGGCGAAAGCCTCAAAGGGACCGCGCCAAGACTCGATCTGGGCCTGGAGCTCGGGGTCCTGCTCGGTGGCGTTGGTGAGGTGAATTGGGCCGCCGTGGTAGGCCAGAACCTTGCCCTCGGTGTCGTAGGTGACATCGATGTAGCCGACATACTCGCCCCAGCGGTAGGCGGTCACGATGAAGACGTCGTCGCCGTCCTTGTTCTGCTTGATGGTCGGGTAAGGGCCCTCGGCATCCTCCATGTCGCCGAGAAGAGTGTGGGAGTGGCCACCCATGATGAGGTAGAGGCCAGTGGTCTGCTCGGCAAGCTTCTGGTCCTCCTCGTAGCCGATGTGGGTGAGGGCGGCGATTCGGGTGATGTTGGTAGTGGACCTGATGTGATCGATGGTGGACTGCACCGTGCTGACGACGTCCAGAAACTTTGTGCCCTCGCCGGGAGAGGAGATGCCGGGGGTGGTGGTCGTGGTGACACCGATAACGGCGAGCTCCTGCTTCTCGAAGATGTGGTAGGGCTTGATGGTCTTGTTGAGCTTCTCGTTGTCTGAAACGATGTTGGCCGAGACAACGGGGAAGGTGAGGTTCATCAAGAAGTCGCCGAGCTCGTCGTCGCCGCCGTCGAACTCGTGGTTGCCAAGAGTCATGGCGTCGAAGCCAAGCTGGTTGATGGTTTCGGCGATCTTCTCGCCCTTGTAGAAGGAGTAGAAGAGGGTTCCCTGGAACTCGTCGCCGGCGTTCAGCCAGAGAGAGTCGTTGTACTGGGGGCGCAGCTCATCGACAGTGTGCTTGATGCGCGCATAGCCGCCGTAGCATCCTCGCTCGGGGCGAGTGCAGTCAGTACCAGACGACGAGTACTCGTCGAGATGGGCGTGGACGTCGTTGACGTGGAAGAACGAGACGTTGTAGTTGCCCTCGGCATCGATGCCGCGCTTGGAGAGGCGGGAGGAGTACAGGTGGTCGCCGTCTTGCTTCTCGGGAGTCGCGAACGCCGCGCCGGCGAGAGCCAGCAATGTCGGGATGGACTGGCGCATGTTGGGTTGCGAAGAGAGAAAACGAGCCGCAATTGAAGCTGTCAGAGTGCGGAAGGCAACGAAGACTCCGCGGTGCAGCAATTGACGATGCGCCTCACAAAGGGGCTGGGTGTGGAAGACTTCGTTCGGTACACTGACGGGCGCAAACAAGATCTTGACAACTGTGAGCGAGCTTCACAGGGTTCTTATATATAAATTCGTTTCTTTTTTCCCAGCCCAGCGCCCCAGCCCATCAAGACCTGCGGATCTCTGCACCTGGTCGTCGCGGGCGGGTTGCGACTGTACCACCGCTCCGCGGGCCCTGCATGCGAATTGCTCTCCACGAGAAACACGAGTGGCTGGACGGGCCCGTTGAAGGCTTCTAGTGCGAGCAAGCCAAGACGTTAGGCAACGGTGAGTGATGTCGGGAAACCAGCTTCTTTGGTGATGATGTTGCATCTGCCAAGAGCCGCACGCAGATGAGGGGTGGCATACACGTGTGGTGGTGGTTCAGATGATTGGCTTATCAGCGGCTTCTTCTTCCCTCTTTTGACGTTGGGGGAGGGACGGGGAAATGTGACAAGGATTCTCGGTCGGAGATGGGCAGTGTTGGACCGTTGGTTGGACCGTCGTGGCCAATCTGCGGTCTGCGAATCATCACGGTCTGTTGTCAGCTCGTTCGAGGTTCCTGATGGGTGACCGAAGACTGTCTTGCCGAAGAAATCAGTGTCTTGGAAGCTAGGACACGATGAGGTGTTCATCGCTAAGCCAGGGGAGGGCCACGTCCAACAAGTTGAAATGACCGAGCAATGGTGACACCTTGACGAACACAACCAATATGGGGAGCAACTCAAATGCTGCCCACATCCCGCCCTACAGCATTTCGGTAGCCATCGGTGTTGTGCCAGACCGGCTTAGCAGCAGATTTCTCGTCTTTGCGGATTCCATCTGTCCTTCTCCTTTCCTCCAAGCTCCAAGAAGCTGGAGTCCTCGCTTGAGAGTGTGAGAAGGAGCTTCAGGCCCAGTTCGCCGCCGTCTGCTCGGTCAGGATCCTTGTCTGTCAGTGGAGGTTCAGCGGAGGTAAACAAATAACGTTAATCCATCCGGCGGCCATCCCCAGCTGGACAATACCAACCAAAGTTTCCTCTGATAACGACGCTGGGACTCTAGGCCGAAGACGGAAGGTAATAGTAAGCTGCCGACAGCGCTGAGCTCCGCTCCGCCAAGGGCGAATGTCCTTCAATATCCAGCTGCGGTTCCGGCCTGGACTGGTGTGTTGACCAGGTACCGTTGTCAGCCGTCCGCAGCACTAGGACTTGATGGAAGATGAGAAAGATATCGACATATTCATGGCTGCGAAGATCGGTGTTGAGCTACTCTTCTTGGGCAAGAGAGCACGCGAGTTTCAACATCGTTTGCTCGGATTGCACACTAAGAAATTGATGATTGTGTATCGATCGGACGTCGCCGGGTAGCGGTCTCGGTCTTGCATTCGCTGTGCCGTCGGCTGCTTCAAGGCGGCACAGCAGTCGACGGGAAAGCAACTGATTCCCAGGGTTGTGCAGCGTAAGGGCGGGCGACTTGCTACCTAGTACTCTGTACTATATTTCTGTCTGTGTCTACGAATGGACATCTTCAGCAGCAATTTATCCGATTAGAAACCCTATTTCAAATGCCTTTTCAAAGATCGGACGTCTGTAAAACCGCCTGTGTCAGTCAGTTTCGCCTGTCATTTTCATCACAGCGATATGCGCGACCGTGAGTCGCAATGAAGTGGCAATTGGACTGGGCGTCTTTTTGCGTAATTTTCTCACCCTTTCTCCTATGGAAGTGTTTCGATGCCGAGGTCCTGTCTGAACCAGTTGCTTCTCCGCAGACTTACCAAAGCTGGCATAAACCTACGTTTTCTTCCTGATCAGGCTCCATGGATGAGCAATGAGGCTCAAGTGGGAAAAAGTTCAACAGTCATCATCACAAAAATTAGGTGATGATAATTGACAAGGACCTTATTCCAGTCCAACATAATAATTATTGAGAATCATTCCAGTCGTTGGAAACTGGGAGGCTACTGCGCATGAACGGATCAAGCATAGGCTTTCTCCGGGATAGGCGCTCGTCGTCTCCCAGAATAGCTATGAGTTGTGTCGAATAGTCATCCCTTGACTACCTCGCTCTTCAACATGCTCACCGATCACTGCAGTAAACTTCTTATGTTATTCAATTGAATCTACAGAAGTAAATTGCCGAAAAAGGCCAAGGAGAGATTATTGTCGTGAATTTAAGTTTGGTCACAAACTTGAACCGTGGAAATAATAAAGCTTTCCTAAATCACATACTAGATTACCAAGCGCTGGGAGTTCGTCACCTTTACGGACAAAGCTGCGTCTTTTAATAGAAATGCCTCCCCGGCTCCCATAAATCAAATTGACGAAGACAGGTTCAAATCCACACATGACCGAAAACAACCTGCGACTTCACTCACAACTCCGCGTCTCTGGGCTTCTGAACCATTCACCTTGCCACTGGACAGAGAAATTTCTTCAAGATGGCCACTATCCTGCATTTGCCGGCAGAGCTTCTTACCGAAATATGCTGCTATCTCCTTCCTCGAAAGCCGATGGACTGGTCGCGACTACTTCGATGCGGCGACTCTCCTCCAATCACCGAGCTTCGTCATTCCTATTACTACGGAACCATATCAAATTTCGCCCTCACTTGCAGCTTGTTCTACTCGATTTCACGACAAATCCGCTCATCCGCGGTGGTGGCGGGGCTTCGGATGTGTCGGGAAACGCAGGATTACCCGGATCGACAGTTGCTTTCCTGGATACATCGTAACCACAAGTATCCTATTACATTCGCAAACCCAGTCAAAGAAGTATACATTGGCATCCATGATACTATTGGCTCTGAGTCGTTCAGCCCCGATCTATTGGAGTTATTACCCGACGCAGCACTCCTTCCTGGTCTGGCGAAGCCGAACGAGACACCGAGTTTGCTTTCCTGCTCTCGTCTATCACTTGATGACAGGTGCAAGATGGCCGAATGCGAGAGCTATCTCATCGCCCTTCTTCTCAGCCAACTGCGTAACCTTGAGGATTTGACCATATCGACAACAGCAAAGGCTTTGAAATACACGTCAGAACGATGCTGTCCTTTGGGCAGCCCGTTCATTCCGTCACTTAGATCTGTTGGCCTGCTGAGCTGCGGCGAACACCCGTTTCCTAGGGGCAAGATGGAACTTGACATACACACGGTGTCAAACTTCATGCAAATGGGTCTTGAGGTGTCCGAGATCCGCATACAAGACTTCCGGTTGAAGTCTGTCGACAGCGCAGTTCTCCGGAACATGACGTCCATTACTCTGTGCGGAGTTGATATATCCGAATCGGAATGTTACACGCTGTTGCGCGACTGCAACCGCCTCTCCGAGTTCAAGTACTCCACAAAAGGACGCATAAAGGTCCCGAGGACTCGAATCGGGCCTTCGAAGATCATAGACGGCCTGCAATCGAGCAGAGAGACGTTGCAAACACTTTGTCTGGACTTGAGAGGATCCGACCTGTACTACGACGACCCCATCTCGCTAGGCGAATTCAAAGGCCTCGAAAACCTTTGGATAGGTAGCGGGAGGGCGGGACTCTCACAGGACCGTCTGTCGGACGACCGAAACCATTTCTTCTCTACGCTTCCGGCATCTTTGAAAAGGTTGCATCTTAACACCACTGCAGCCTTCGAGCGATGTCATGTCTACGAGAAGATCTGCACGTATTTGGAAAGACTTGCCAAAGAGTGCCTGTGCTTCTCTCGTCCTAATTTCAAGGAGTTGGGACTGAGGCAAGCTGGGGGCCGCGTTGGTGTCATCATCGAGACATTCCAGATGGCAGGTGTGGAGGTTTTGTCCAGGGCTGACGACATACCGATGGCTTGGTAGGAACGAGGAGCAGAGACTGCAACAAGTATACTTAGAAAAATGAATTCTTCTTCACTTCTGATAGATTTGTAATGATCAACCGTCAACGCACTTCAAAACCTTTACTAGGACTATTAGTCGTAAAGCGAAATTATTGAATCTCTTTTATGATAGCCTGTGTGTGTAAAGGATGCATCATCTTATTTATCAATGCCATCCGTAACTTAGATTTATATAAGGGCCAGCGGCGTCACGAAGATTGCATCAGCAAAGAGGTTTCCAAGGTGAAGCCGATCGATATGAGGTTGAAGTACTCAATTTCCAAGAGCGGTACTCCGTTGGTCCAGGGCGCGTGTCCCAACATAAAGTATCCTTCGCCACGTGACTAAGTTATCACATCCCATAGCTTGCACTCGTTCCGATGGGAAACTCCTTCGTGTCGTACTGCAGCACGTGTTTGACTTGCGCCCAACTCAGCGGCTCGGCCTTTGACAGGGCAACCTCCCGCCACAGTCGCAAGCACCAAGTCGCGACGAGCGCATCTCTTCTCTCGCGAGCCATGGGAGTGACGATTTGCAGCTTGTAAATGCCATTTTCTGCCGTCTCGTGCGCAATGAGCTTGTTGTCGTCGACTTTATCTCGCCATTCGTGTCGCCCCTCGCTGCGTTTCTTGGTTTCGAAAACTCTTTCTTTAGCTTCCATCTCGCCGTTCGCCTTAGCCTTCGTAACCCGAACGGCCCGGACACCTTTCGAAGAAAGGTGATTATAGGTCTGCAAGCCCAAGTTCCCTAGGCCGCTCCGCGAGACGCATTCGAGGTGATAAGGGATCGAGGAGTACATGATGTCAGGCTCGCGTCGAAGATTGGATATGTGCTTCTTGCGAGAGGTGATGCGGGGACCTGTGCTGGCGTCGACGTGTTGAGATCGCTCGCTGATCTTGTGATCGAACCGGTAGAAAGAGACTTTGGTGTACGATTCGCGCAGGTGGCCGACGGCGTAGGTGAGCTCATAGAGAGGTGGCGTTGACGCAGAACCGGCGTTGTAGATTGTCGTGCCGGCGAGGAGAAGAGTTGCAGCAGGCACAAGATCGTCTTGTGACAGTGGAGAGCTTTCCCGGTACGACGGGGGGAGAGCATCAGTCGCTGGCGGCAGCAAGGACGTTGGTCGAGAGACCGGAGCCGTTGACTCGCCTATCTTGTCTTCTTTGGTTGTCATTGAGGAAGATGACTGAGGGTGCGGTTCTTTTTCGAAGAGGCAGAGAAGCGGGTGCTCGTATCAGAGGCGCGATGGATCGGAGGGATCAAAAGAGTTACTTTGATTCTAGGAGTCGAGAGTAATGTTTCTTAACTTTTAAGATGAATGATGTGCTGTTGACGTCGAATTGAAGCCAGGTAGAGTAGCCAAGAGACTAAGAAAGGTCAACCACTGCCGACGGAAGGATGTAGCTTTAGCTTATATTTGGCGGAAAGGCAAGCCTACATCTTCTATTCTTTTTGTTCCTTTCTCTTGCCGCCGACGGGGAAGCTGATGACGGCACCGCCAAGCGCGTGGTCGGGAAGGGACCGAAGGCAATGTCTCGGTTTATAGGCACCCGCAAGCCCGGCGCAGCTGTCCTGGGTTCTTGGCCGGCTGATCTTGCTCAAATGTGGTGGTGCAGCTCAGCCCGAGACCCGCAGAAGGAGGCACATTGGAGGCTGTGATGCATGTGCGCATGTGGGCACGTATCCGTAAGGCTTAATCCAAAAGTCCCATTAACCTGGCACTGGGCTGTTGTTTTACCTCCCGGGATTTTATGTCACGAACATTATTTCTTCGAATCGTTGGGAAGTCTTCGTGACTGCACGACAAATGTTCAATCGCCCGGAATAGCTACACTTCAGCGACGTCAAGTCAACATTAATACCGAGATAAAGGAACTGCTGATTCGAGGGTCATGGTTTGGCCAGAGATCCCGAACCAACATGAAAATTGGATTCCAGATTGTTTTTTCCAGTAATTGACACCGAGAAAATACACACGATGATGCCCGGTACGATCTCATATCTGTGTTGTTTAGTGTTTACGTGGGTTTCACCATGGTGACTAATTTGGTAACATCTTCCAAACAATTTAGGACAGCAAATAGTGCACGTTACCTGGAGTAAGGAATAAGGTTAATGGAATCTCTGGGCAATGCTTGTATTAGAACGCAAACTCTACCCGAGAAAAGCTAGATGTAAATTCGTTGAGCCTTAGGATACAGGAAGTTACTCGGAATAATTTCACTAGTTTTGTTTGAGTGGTCTTTTCGTACTCTTTGTATCGATTGCCACGACGTTTTCTTTTGCAGTCACCACTCAGAAAGTCCCCGCATCTGCTTCTGTTCAGCCGAACTCCATAGCTGAAGCCCCGGCAACGAGGTCAGCATCAGACAAGAGCTCGACCTGACCAATGGGCATGATAGCGACAATCCTGTTCGTAGTAACCCAAGCGAACGATGATCGATCCGTCGCCCATCTCCCTTCCCGGCCGAAATAGCACCTAATCAGATACAGGCTGTCCAGACTTCCTGCGGACCATCCTGTCGCCATTCAACTCCTGCTCAGTAGATCTCTGCCTTGAGCGCGGCCGTAAGTCGAGCCTGGTCAAACTTGAAGTGCATCAGAATAGCTCCTTCGAGATCGTTTCAGGGTTGTACGTACTTGAATGCCTTTGGTCGAGTCCCAGAGCACAACCTCTCTGGAAAACAACATGAAAGACCGGTTTTCATCGAGCTGAAGCTTAGAGTTGTCCAGTTTCGTCTGCATATCTCTGACAGCCGAGATAGAAGCGTCTCCGTTGTTGAGCCATAGCTTCACTATGGCGTTAATCGTCGGCATGTCTTGCCCGCCAAAATATGGTCGCGTGTCTGCTCCCGGCACAGGCACGTGGATGCTTGCGTTATAGACGACTCCAACAGGCAAAGGCTTAATCATGGCGTCAGCCAGGTTCTTCGCAAACGTCTCGTTGGAAGTTGCGTTGTTGGTCGCAATTGCCCAGAAGAACGCCACGATATCAGGCCCCTTCTCGCTCGGTGTTGGACCCGCTGAGCCTCGGGGAATATCGGCGATGAATGTTTCGTAGGCCATCATTGACATGGCGGTCGGGAAGTCGTTGAAGTTGGCACCATCCGGTCCGATGACCGTCTGTGTGTAGTTCGAAGGCGGGGTGCCCACGAACGTGGTCGGCGAGCTGCTGTAAAGCTCCGTGACATCGTCGCGCCCGACATAGACTTGATTGGGGACGCTGTCGTTCGCCCCAAAAACCCCGTCAAAGATGTGGTCTTGAACATAAGCCAGCGGAAACGCGTCATCGCGAGGAGCATTCCATGCCTTCTGACCGTGAACCAGCGTGTGATAGTAGAGATACTCCTTGTGAGTCAAGCCCGAACGGCGACGAACGACGGCTATTTGCTTCGGTAGAGGCTGGTTGGATGGTGACTGCAGTTCTCCGAGCACGAGATTGGCAACGAGGCCGAGAGCAAGGGTTTTGAGAATCATGGCCTTCAAAAGCGAGGGTATCTGACTTTGAGAACGGCGAGTCTGAATAGTTGCGATGGCTAAGGTGCCTATAAAATGGACGCCGAACCCTTCCGTTTTACTTGACCCATCTGGGCATCCCATAGCCGGACCCGGCGGGGAACGGAAGGGTGGCGGACCGACGATTTCGTATAACATGATTGATGGGCCTTCGTATCTCCCCCTGGAAACCAATATTCGTGCAGAGCTTAAATACGGGATGAAATCAGTGACCAATCAAGCTAAAGGCGCGTAATTAATCTGGCATGTCCCGAAGACTATGTCGGCTTCGGAAAGTGGGTGGTCGCCAATGATACCCCAGACGCCTATAAACTCTAACGGGATTGCGGCTTCTTCCCGGTCGATGAGCATTGATTCACAATTCCCGTTGTACAACTATGCAGTGCAACGGGAGGACCCAACTACGAGAAAAGCACATCATTTATGAACTCCTTTATGAACTTGAACGCTTGATTGGGTATCTAACTACCAAAATTCCATCAAACCATCCTGCGATAGGACCCTAAGACAATAGCGTCACGTCACCAACCACGGGCCTGTGGTCGCTGATGAGCATGCCGTTGACGTTGTTGTTCAAGATCTCGTATTTCTGAACCGAGTACTTCTTGGCGTCCTTGGGACCCAGCCAGATAAAGTCGATGCGGCTGCCCTGCTTGCTGGTGTCGAAGGTCGTGTAGGTAATCTGGTTAGTTCCGGCACGCTGGTCAGGTGTCGCCATGTTGTAGAGCTCCTCCATGTATCCGGCGTCTGACAAGGTCTTGTAGGCGTCGCCGTTGGGATCGGAGTTGAAATCTCCGGTGAGCGAAACGCCGAGGGGTCCGTAGGTGGTTTGCACGTTCTGAATCTTGGACACGGCGACCTTGATACCCTCGATGCGGGCCTCGCCGCTGACGTTGTCGAGGTGGGTGTTGGCGTGAATGAACTTTTTGCCCGACGCAACGTGCTCGAAGACGGCGATGGTCACGATGCGCTTGCTGCCGGCGCCCCAGCCAGTAGACACTTGGTCGGGGGTCGTCGAAAGCCACTTCACTTCCTCGTGGACTAGCTTCAACACGTCGGGGCGATAGAAGATCGGGTTGTATTCGCCGGCCTTCTCGCCATCGTCGCGGCCGACACCGACATGAGCCCAGCCAGAGCCGAGCCCGTCCTGGATGTCGTTGAGCTGATTGTCGAGAACCTCCTGTAGGCCGATCACGGTAACGGCATCCTGAGGGGCCGTTGATGTGGTATTCTTGAGGGTATTGATTACATGCGGCTGGCGGCAGCGGTCCTTGGAAATCGGACAGAGGATATCCCACCACGGCTTCTCGCCCGACTCGCGGGAGCCGGCGTCGTATCTGATGTTGAAAGACACGACGCGGATCGGCAGACCCTGTGCCAGGGCCGTCTCGGAGAGGAGGAGAGGTGCCAGTAGAGTCTTGAGCTGCATTTTGAGCGATTACAACGAGTGACTGGGGTTGAAAAACGAGAGACCTGATGGTGATCACACCAAACCAAACAAGACTCATTGGCACGAACCGTTCCTATTTATCATGGCCGTAACACGACATCGGCTTCACATCACCCAAGGGAACCCCGAGACCCTTCAGCCCAATAAGGCAGTCGAGGAATTAGTCTGACTGGGATCCCCTCATATTGCTAATGTGCTGCGGGGTTTTGGCCCCCTCACGGCCATCAAACTGACACGTGGGTCGCATTCAAGCCACTTTGGACTCTGAGACTCGGATCTATCATGCAAATAGGGGCAGTTCGCCTTGCAAAATGGACTGGTGGCCCGGGAGTTGGCATCTTCGCATGCCATTCCCGGCCAAGATGAGTGGAAACTAGTAACCTTAACGGAGAGCCTATTAAGAAACCCACATGTTCAGCCACCTCGATCTTTGGGTCCGGTTGTCAGGTATTGATGGGGGCCGAGTCAGTGTCTTCTTTTTTAGGACTGCCGCGTGCCGCAGACAGCGATATATTGGACGAACCAATATGTATTCATAGATATTTATATTCCAGCATTGCCATTGAGGCGAGGCGTACTAACATTTGGTCCCCTCATAAGTCCTACTGTCTATATATAGTGAGGCCGGCCTCGTTCCCAACATATTACCAGCCCACCAGCACACCATTCAACCCAGACTTTGCTAGCTCTTGAAGTCACTATTGGACGACTGATGCCGGCCTGACACTCTGAGGGAAGTAAAACACCTCATCAGGGTCCACAGCTGCCTTGACATCTCGTATTTTGGCAAGATTTCCCCCCCAGTATCTCTCTTGGGCTTCGTCCTGCTTCATATTTGCGTCCGGATAGTTGAAATACATGCCGTGGTCCGACTCCGCGCCTACGGTGGTATTTGCGATGAAACCCTGGAGAAAGGAAAATCCGTCTTGAGGATAAGTTGCAGAGACGTCCACTCGGTCGTAAAACTGGTAGAGAAGAAGCTTATCTCGATGGGCGTATGCAGACGAGTTCGCGGGAACCGCAGAGACGAAAGAATTTTGGCCTCCGTGCAGATCGACTTGGACGTACCAATCCCGCTTCAAAGGTTTCCCGACGTTGTACCAATAATCAACAAAGGACTTCATTTGAGAATCCGTGAGCTTATCCGTGTAGAGACTCGAGGCGTAAAAGTTCTCTTGCTGCAACAAATATTAGCTGCGCGCACCAAGGGGACTAAGTTGCGGCTTTTCGATAAGACGTACCCTCTTATACGTGTCTTTCTGATCAAGCGCTAACCCATTACCGAAATGCCGCAGATTTCCAAGCCAATCGGTCGTTTGAGACGTGGTTAGTCGCCCACCTAGCTTTGCAAGTAAGGGATCGAGAACAGCCTGAAGACCTGTCTTGTTGCCGTAGAACATGCCCTCGAGGTTGGCGAATCGCGGTGAGATGAAGAGTCTCATGTTGAGCTCACTGGGCATCTCCTCCGCCGCCCAATCCTGCAGGACCCTAAAGCCATCGAGTGCCTTGGCCGCGTCCCATTGAAGCAGTGCTAGAAAGTTGGTAGCTTCCTTTGGCGCATCGAACGTCTTGAAGTAGAACTCGGCAGCAACACCGAGTGAACTGCCCGCACCTCTCAGCGCCCAAAAGAGGTCGGTATTCTCTGTTTCGGACGCGGTGACGACGGTGCTGTTGGCGAGAACGACTTTGGCGCCTACCAACCAGTCAAGGGCTAAGCCCTTGGTGTGAGAACTCATGCCGTAGCCGCCGTGAAGAACGTGACCGGCACTTCCGACCCTCCGAGAGAGTTAGCAAGTCGGCATTCCATTCACTTGGCTTTTGGTTCGGGGCATGACTCACCCGGGACAAGTGCCATGGCTGATAGCCTTGCCGCCTTGTTTATACAACTCGCTCGCGACGTGCCCCAACCGAGATCCCGCCTGAACCGTGGCGATCCCAGTGGCATTGTCTAGCGTGACGTTGTACATGTGATCCAGCTCCAGCATCAGATGCCCATCCTCACCTCCGAAACCGAAGTTGGCGTAGCTGTGGCCACCACACTTTGGTGTTACTTTGACTCCGTTGTCTCGGCCACACTTGACCGCAGCTTGGATGTGCTCTGTCGTCAAAGGAACCGCAATGGAGACTGGAAGGTAAGGTATTCTAACGTTGAACGGCGCACCATCCGCTTCCCATTGCGAACTGTCTTTTTCATTGAAAGGTACGTTAGATGAGGCCAAGCAGTCATCGATTACAGCCTTCTTGTTGAGCGGCGAGGCAAGAGCGAGCCTCGCCGCTATGAGCAGACGGATGAAAGTAGAAAAGGACATTCGTGCTAACGTATGAATTCTTAGCCTTTCAGTTCCTCTCACGAGTAAGGGAAATGCACTCATATATGGATGTCGAGCAGTCTTAACGAGATTGGCAACGGTCTCCATTGGAGGGGGCCGCCAAGCGCGCAAAAGGAAGGGTCCAATCGGAAGGTGATGCGGAAAGCCCCGACAGAGGTCTTAAGGCAATTTGCACATTTTCGAGAGATTCTGAATGATGCCATTCAAGTTCCGAGGCCGGTTTGGGAGATGGATGATCCCGGTGGCCTGAGGCGAGATGCGTTAGCTGATGAACCACGATATGACTTTCTAAGGAAACTACAACATGAGCTTGGCCTCCATAAAGTCCAATTAAATGGGAGTGAGTAAACCTGGGTCGCATTCATCTGGAAAATCATAGTTGAGACTACTCACATTCAGGCTAAACGGGGCTACAGATTCTTCGAAGCACCGCATGTACTGGCTTCCGAGGACTAAAGCCCATAACGTATATGTACGCAGATCTACCAGCTTACAAAGTCAGGTTTTCCTAACCTCCAAGCTTATGCCTCATCACTGCTCGCATACACCTCAATTTGTCGTTTCCGTAACATGACTCAACAAATAACCACGAAAGTAAACTGCTGCATATCCTCGTGATATATCGTTATGTGCATGGCCTGATGCGAAAGGCGAGTGGCTCGATTTTACTTTTATCCATCATGAATATCGTGGAAGCTCGGCTTTGGACAAGATCTGCAATTAGCCTCAATCGGGTCTAAAGGAACGAAACATTGTTGCACTGCATGAACGGACTGTTCCGTGATATTTGCCTTTTTAGGCGGTTCGGAAGATAACCCAGCCTGCGGAAGTGACATCCGAGATTTAAGGGCCACAAACATCACGTTTGAGATTAACGACGACAAAAAGGTGCTCAGGCGGAAGAAGAAACGTTGTTATACCAGCGTGGATGGCATTTGCAAACTAATCAGTGTCTCTTTGGATTCCCTAAAACTACAATGCTACCCGTCTCCTCAGACCATTCTGGAACATTCAAGCTCATGGCACTATTCGAAAGCGGCTTTTAACATGGCGAAAAATGTAGTTCTTTGGGCTCTTTTGGCAGCATTTGGCAATGCACAGGCGGCAACTCTGCTTGCTTCACATTATAGCGGCCAGATTTACACCCTTGACTTGTCGTCGACTAATCAGCTTACAATTTCCAAGTCGATCAGCTCCGGCAATCGTATGCCGGCATGGCTCGATTTGGACTCGGCATCAAGGACAATGTTCGTCCCAGATGAGACCCAGTGGGGTCAGCCACTCTTGAAGAGCTTCACTGTCGCCGATGATGGCGCTGTAACGCCGAAAGGCCAGGTCCAGACGGCTGGTGGTGAGCTGCATAGCACTCTCTTTGGGGGACCGGATGGGAAAAGCTTCATCGCGCTGGCGCAATAGTAAGCCGGCATTCATTCCGACGTGCGGCGGACGCTTTTACTGACTGGTTGAAAATCAAAAGTGACGGTTCGACAATTTCCACATATGCCGTTCCCCTGACAGGAACAAGTCAGGCCCTGCAGAAGCTGACCTTCACGATGTCCCAACCCGGCACTGTGCCGTCTCGGCAGGACAAACCCCATCCACACTCCGTCTTCACCGACCCATCCGACCGTTTCCTCCTCTCCGCGGATCTGGGTGCCGATCTGATAAGAATTTTCAGCATTGAACGCAACGGCACTCTGGTTGAATGCCCATCTGCGCAAGCCGGCTCTGGAGACGGTCCGCGTCACGGCACGTTCTGGACGCAGGCAAACACTACGCTGCTTTTGACCGTCAACGAGCTCTCGAACTCGGTCACCTCCTGGTCCGTCACGTATCAAGCCTCCGGATGTTTGACTCTTTCGAAGGAACAGACACTTTCCACGTTTCCCCGGGGAAAAGCTGTTCCGGCAGGTTCGAAGGCGGCAGAAGTCCACGTCAAAGGCAATTTCGTCTATGCATCGAACAGATATGATCGATCGTTTGGAACACAGGAAGATTCCATGTCAACTTACGCCATCGATTCTTCCACGGGAGAGCTGGAGTTTGTCGAGGCAACTAGCGCCTATTCCTACTTCCCGCGCACGTTTGCGATCAATATGGACGGGACTTTGGTTGCGATTGGCGGGCAGACGAGCGCGAACGTGGCTGTTGTGGAAAGGAACACAACCACCGGAAAGTTGGGGCAACTTATTGCGACGATCAAGGTTGGAAACCCTGGGACAGTTAACCAGGAAGACGGTCTCAGCGCAGTTATATGGAACGAGTAAGGTCATGGGGCATATTAGCACGGAGAGGCCTCGACTTCAGCTGAAGTTAATCAATGCGTAAATATTGGCAGAAGTCTAACCCACGGCGGGCTTTTTTCACGCAAGAAAGCCCTATTGAGCTCAAGCACTTTGACAAAAGGTCTCAACGTGATGATCATGAATCCCAAACTAGAAGCTGTCACACATTTTCCTGAAAATGGTCTCGTGCTAGGTTGATTTTCTCTAACTAATGTAGGCAGATCTAAGAATCTCTGCTGCCGTAAGTCGACGGTAATTGTGGTATCTCTAAGATCATAACAACAAGCCTAATGACGCCCTTGCCAATTCACTTCTTCTTGCAGAGTCGGTTCAAGTAGTCGACGACAGTCCACTCCTCACTACCAGGAGTTGACCAAGAAAAGAAGACACCATTAGGATCCCATTTCTTCTTCGTGGCAGCAAGCTTGGGATAGACGGGGCCCCAGAAGGCATCTTGCCAGTTCTTCATGAATGCGTAGTTCTACAGACAATTAGCTTTGTACATTTTTCGCATGACAGCTGATTGAAAGACAAAACCAAAACATACCTCGTTAACGTAAGCTAAACCGTTAGGAGCGGCTTGCTTGAATTTCTCGGTGATGGTGTTCACCATCAAATCGTTCAGGGCCAGCTTCTGGGCCCAAGTTGCGTCCAGTGCCTGGGGCAAAATCGCCATGGTCCTCATGGTTGCACCTCTCCACCGCGGGTGGGTCGCGCTCTGAGACGTCTTGACAACCAAGCCAGGGTCAAACAAGTGGCTGATGACAGTACCGAACTTGTCAGCCGCCGGGGCAAGTGCAAGCTTGACTGCATCGGCAACGGCCGCCTGGTTGCTTTGCTGCATGTCTTGGCGAGTAAAAACCCATCCTCCAGTCAATCCGTTCTGAGCAGCGGCCTCGGGCTCGAAAATGTCATGGAAGAGGGCGTAGTAGTTCGGGTACTCTTTGACGCCATGATCGTATGGAATATTTTCCGAGTCCAGGTAAGATAGGAGAGGCTGGATAATGGCGGTGAGCTGTGCTGCTGTCCTGTTCATGCCCATGATGGGTTGGACGTGAAGTGCCCCGCCGATGACTGCAGGGTACAACTCGTAGATCGCATATAGACCGCTGCTGACCATCTGATTGCCGAGTTCGTGGAGCTTGTTGACAGCCTTCATAACCTGATCAAAGTTGGCTCCTGTGGTCGAATTGACGTTGAGGAAGAGTCCAGCACCAGGCATGGTGTCGGCGAATGTCTTCAGAGTTACAGACAAGACAACCGCATAGTTTCCAGGTCCACCACCCTTGAGAGCGTAATACAAGTCCGAGTTGGTCTTGGAGTTCGCAGTGACAAAGTTCCCAGCGGCGGTGACGACGTCGAAAGAAAGTGCGTTGTCTGCGCCAAAGCCGTACATACTACTCAACGGGCCATGGCCACCTCCGCCCATGAAACCGCCTGCAACCCCAACAGTCTAACGCCAAGATTAGTAACTATTGTGGAAGGTGACCCAGAGGGATTTAGCTAGTGAGAATAGCTTCGTACCTCGCACTCTCCTGTAACAACATTCTGAGGTGGGTTCCTGGCATGTGCTGCATCGGAGATCTCATATCCTTGAGAGCCAGCGCCGATGGTGACGGCTGATCCTTTATAGTCGCCCGGACCAGAGTACCTGTCCACAAAAGAGATCCCCTTCAAGTTGTGCGTGTTGATAGCCAAGGACCCAGCACCTGCGCTTCGGCCCTCGAAGTCGTGGCCTGTGTTCCGGATAACGAGTCGTAGGTTTCGCCATCTCGCGAAGTCCACACCAGCTTTGACATGCTCTTTTGTCTTGGCTATAATCACATACTCGGGGTAGGTACCCAATGAACAGGTTCTTGTGGGGTCGGTTGTTAGTTCGCACGTGTTGTTGCTTCCCCAAGTCCACAGTTGTGATGCTGGTTGAGAGATCCTGGGCGACCACGGTCAGTCCAGCTTTTCCATCTCGTGTGTCGTGGGTTGCATCTGGGGAAACAGGACTTACTGCCACCTCTCATCTGTCCACTTGGCCGTTGCCTCGGCGCATTTCGCAGAGTCGTATGTCGAGACTCCGCGATATTGATTGTAGCAAACTGCGGCAGGGGGGATGTTCTTGATGAGGTTGCCTCCAACAGTGGCGTTGAGCTGAGCCCAGGCGTTTGCCTTTGGCCAGCAATCATCCGCTGGGGAGCATTTGCACTCGTAGCTCTTGCCGTTCTCTTGGTATGGCACGAGCCGGTTCGCGACAACAGCCCGGACAACTAGGGAAAATAATCCGATCACAAAAAGATGCAGCAAAGAAACGCGCCCCATTATGCCCGTTGACGGAGTTGTTGAGTCCGCTCGGTCCCCTTGTTGGTCTTGATGTGAAAATCTCCGTGCTCTAGGTGATGGTGATGGCGATAACCCAAGCGGGTTCCGCAATATCGTGCCGATCATGGCCATTTTGTAATGACTGAAGTCGCCTTCATTCAAACTAGTTAGTTGGTATGGTCGGCGAGATACAAGCCACCATGACAGCTCCCTCGCAACTGTGTAAGCGACTATCGACTAGCGGCATGGCCTAGGTCGTACTGCAGCCAGAGCTAGTTATTAGAGGCTTGAGAGGGAGAGTCGGAAAGAGGGTCTGGTCTGAGTTTTGGAAGAAAAGAACAACGGCAGATTCGTCTGGATTGTCGTTGATGTGTCAGGGGTCGATTATTGAGCCGCCCATCGGCAACCCTTACTTTAGCCACAAGGGCAACAGGAAGATCATGCGGCGCCTGGAAGGAAAGTTGGCGGTGGAGGCGGCGAAAGGGCGGACAGGCTAGACGACGTGGCCACTTGGCGGCTGCAGTTCCATCGACGGCGGGCGGCGAGGTGAGATCATGCGATAATTCGGGGTTTGCTACTGGCTTAGTACAGCAAAAAAGCAAAGGCCGTGGCAACGTGCCGAGGAAAGTCGTCAGGGCAATGGCCAGCCGTCTGGCTTTTACTAGAAGGGGTTAAACTTTCTGAATATTGCCTGCCGGAAGCGATCCCCAGACAGGGAGAGGAGAGGGAGGCAGAGAGTTAGAGAAACTGGGGGATAAGGGAGTCAAGAGTCGAGTCAACTTTGGTGGTTTGTGGAGTTTGTGGAGCAGCAGACGGCCTCGCCGGTATCAGTTACGGCAGCACGATGAGACTGAGAAGCCGACTTCCCGGCGATGATTAAAGAATCTCTCGCGGGAGGGCGTATAAGTGGTCTTCCGTCCGAAGTCTACCATGAGCCCAGGGCATGCATACGTTGCCACCTCTCTTGTGCCGGCGGCTCGGCGGTCGTCTCATCTTGCAGTAGCAGCACCCAGCAAAGAGACGAGAAAAGTAGAGACGGCACAGCGCCGACCGTCAGTCATGTGGGGGAAAATCAACAACACCCTTGGTCGGCACGTCAGAGCTTTTGCAGGCCGACCTGTTCAGGGTTTCCGGGAGTCATCTCAACTTTCAAAACATCACAGCCAAGTCAGGGAAATTGACGCCGATTTTTTCCCCTCAACTTGAGATCAAGCATCCAAGTCCGCGCTTGCGCGCGCGTGGCGTCAATAACGGCGTCGATCACGGCCGTTGGGACGGGCCGAGTCAGACGACAATCATCAAACGGCTGAGGGATAAAGACAGTCAGAGGGAGATAAAGACATGATGGCGAGCTAGTGGCCAGCAGGTTGGTCTCGAAGCCTGCATCGTGAAGGGCTAACTATAATTGGTCTTAGCATGGGCTAGCAGCAGGTGAGATGCTCTCGATCCAAGTCATCGACTTAAGGCGGGTTCGCATTGTGCCCGCCATCCTCGTCGTGGTACCGAAGCCGCGGGTGCAGCTGACAGAATCGCTGCATTCCGGCCGTTGAGACGAGTCTTCAACCTTAAGTTCGCCGAGACATTGCGACGTCCTCGTGCTGATTCAATGATTCAAGAAAAACCCGGGGAACATTAGTCGGGTGGGCAGGAAAAGCAACCTGGCACCCCATAAGTAACCCTGACAAGTTGCGGCAGCTGAGAGCGCGCTGAACCGGATCTAACGGCCGTATGCCAATCGGCCGTAAGACGATGCGGCTGCGAATCTATGTTGAGTTTGGCTTCTCCAGAAGGTTCACGGTTCGAACGTAGGTGTGTCGCGCAGAACACGCTGTCTTTTAGGGTTTCCGTATGGATGTCAATCTAGAACAACCCGCCGAAGACAGGCCGGAAGCTCGTCTTCCAGACGGTGACGGATTGATTCGCTGTCAAGTTCAGCGGAGCGCGCAGACAGAATTAATTCAGGGATGCTAAGACCAACCACCGAATCATAGCTACTCGTGGTGAAGTCCATGAGAAATTCGAGACTGTGTTCTGCACTAGTAGGGGGTTTTCACTACCCCTAGTTTCCCTGCTTTTATCGTTCTGCTAGACTGCTCGTTTACCCATCTAGTATAGGTACGTGGCTATTGACGAGAGAATCTGCAAGTAGTCCCGTCTTTATACTATCCACCAAGCCCATTAGTTAGTATCAAGCTTCAGGTATTAGCATATAAAATACGTTTACCATTGGAACATCGCGTCATCGCTACCCAACGGTTTTGTTCCCGAGCCCATTTCGCATAGTGAAATTTTCATTGGCCTCAAGGGCCATAAGCAAGCATCATAGCGCCAAGCAGGCAGAACTGACAACGGTTGGCCTTCTGCCACATGGTCATCTGACACGATGCGGACGCAATCAATAATTTCGCCGTCGTTATAGCCTTGCCTGTATTTGTTGCACAGCCTAAGTATCGTTCGGTCATCGTTCAGGATAGCGCTTTCGCACAGATCGATTGTGCCGCTGACAGACCACATCATCGAGAGGTCTAACGGCTGTTACTAGCCTGATGTTGAGCCATTACCTCTTCGAACAACACTGAATCACGGCTATTCTCATCAGCTTCAGTTTTCACAATCAATTTTGACCAGGGGGCGGTTGCGAGTCTGGTAGCAGTTGAAGACACAAGTCAACATGGATGACACACCCAAAGCCTACTTATATAGGGGACACTTTAGCAGTGAATGCCGCAACGCTGGACTTTGGCAAATTAACGCAGAGTCAGCTCGACGAAGGCAAGTTTGTCGTGCTAGATAGGAGGTTAGTAGCAACATAGACTTTTTAGATAGGCGTAGATACCACTACTATGCGTAGGACTACATTGATGAGTGTTGGCGAATTGCAGGACCTCGGAGCGGCAGAGATGAAGCGGGCGGAGCCTACGCCTTTCTAAAATTGCTGAAGAGAGGAAAGGAGGTGCAAGTGAAAGTAGAAACAACAGTCGTGGATGCAGTATAACAGCTGGTTGATTTGGGCATGGTGAGCGCAGGTTTGCTGGATGCGCCATCGTCTACCCTTTGGGGGAAGTATTGATTCGCATCACTACCGTATATCGTGGTGTGTCCTCATATGGGAGTAGCAGGAGCAAGTATGGATTTTGAGCCGATGTGCAAAGAGGGGTGATTGGTGGCAGGGAAGAATGTGAGAGGCAGGGTGATGAGCATGATCGCCAAAGGAGAGGCGGGCATCGTGGTATCGACTCAGATTGGATCGCACGTAAACAAACTCGAAGAAATGAGCCATGACAGAAGGCTAGCCACCGAGTTAGGGAAATATGGCAAGAGGGTCAGTTTACTGGTATTGGAACGAGCAGAATCTCGGACAGTCCTCCTCCTACAGGGAAGATGGGATGGCAAGACTTGGCATCGAGAGACTACAGTAGCGGTACACCGTGAAACAATGATAACTGGGTAGAAAGCATTTCAAAGCAAATACTGTCCTGGAGTAGTAGTAAGTAGCGCAGCATCTTGCCCGTTCTCTAGCAAGAAGCGTGAAGAATAATGCAGCGAGTGATGCATACGTATCAAGCCCCCCTTCAGTGTCAGTAATGGGGCCATACATCGGTCAACAGCATCAGCTATGTCTTGTGTGCCCATGGACATGACGAAAACGACGATTGTCGGCCACGTCATTAATCCAGCGCTTTCGGTTCAAATATGCGTGTGGATTCGGATGGAGTCCTATTGCGGAGGCGGCGATGCTATCCTATTCAAGCGTCATCAACAGCTCTGCGTGGGGGTAGTACACCAACGAGTCTCAATATATGATCGCAAGGTTGTCGCTGGCTACAAGAGTGAAGAGTGAAGATGAAATGATGCCATGCCATCGTACTGATGCTGTACAGCACTATTTTGACTGTTTCAATACACAGTCTCTTTGTCCAACCCAGGGACCACCATCTTGGAGCTTGGTGAACGAAGTTGAGCTCCGGCACCGGCCTCGCCCATGAATGCTGTGTTGTTTGATTAGGATCGAGAGGAAACAACTTCGTCCTCTGCTCCAATTGAGTGGTACCTCGGCTAATCAACTCAACTTTGTTATACCGAGTCGAGACCAGCAACGTCATCATCATGAACCAAATCATTTCCTAGCGTCAATGGCTGCGGAGCTGCCAGGAGGAGGGGCCACGAGAAAATCTCCGAACGAGGAGAGAAGAAAATCGGCCTCATGACCGAACCAAGTATCGTCTACCGGCACTTCTCCAGGGGTCTCTTTCGTTCTATGCGGGGAAAGTGGATATAAACAATCTCCAAGGTTGTAATTCTGAAAACCAACAACACCGAATCCGACGCTTTGGGTCAATGCCACCAGCTTAGATACCATCGGCCTCATAAGCATAAAAACTACCCGAACCCAGATGCACCTGATGGCTCGCATCGCATCCAACCTGACGGGCCCAGTCTGCGATCCTGGGAGTGCTTCGCGAGTGTGTTTTGGCATTCAGTGCCATCGCGACCGGGCTATCCGGACTCGCAGAGGCCAAAGACTACACCGCGCATGTGAATCCTTTCCTGGGCACCGAAGGGCCGACACCCGGCTCATCATACCAGGGAGGCAACGTCTTTCCAGGACCAACACTACCGTTCGGTGCTGTTAAGGTCGGCATCGACACTCCATCAAGTATCGCAACTGACACGCCTTCACCAGAGGTTGGCAAAGGATCTGGCTCAAGGAGGCCACCGCTCTGAATTTCACTGGCTTCCTCGCGCCGTTACAGCCAAACGGGTCGGTCCTCGCTGGATATAGCTTACTCGCGTGTGGGGGAATGCAACTGGGAGGCGATGATCTCTTGCGAAGGAACCCCGTGGGGAGTACAGCTTCACTGCGCCGCACGATATGTCTACTCTTATTCCCTTCATGGGAGGTGCCGCCGAATTCGAGCGCCGACTCGACACCAGCTTCATTCCGGGCTTGGGCGAACAAGAGCAGGGAAACAACGGCATCGGCAGCATGATCTACAACCCCGGCAACGAACCTAGCTTCATGACGCCGTTCCTTTACAACTACATCGGAGGTAAGCAGTGGAACAGTGTCATGAGGAGCTCCGTTGTTGATAATTACTATCACGCTGGAGCCAGCGGGATTCCAGGCAACGACGATGCGGGCAGCATGAGCAGCTGGCTTGTGTGGAACATGCTGGTGTACCTGATCCTTTCGCCCCGATTCGAGGACACTAGTATTCGTATGGGTGCTGACGGGGGTCTTTTGCGGATTACCGCCACTGGACTTGACCATGGACCGTACGTGCAGAGCCTGATGGTGAACGGAAAGGATTGGGACAAGGGCTGGGTCAGGGTTAATGGAGTTTGTCATGGGCGTAGAACCGAAGGAATGGGACTTGGGCGAGCTGCCTCCGAGTCCTGGTTCTGCATGATTGGATGGGAAACGGATGGCTCGGGGTAGTGAATCAAGATATCGCCGTAGACCTGGACTACATAAAAGGTCTCCGGATAAAGTCTGGGCGTGCATTGCCGATTTCACATAATGCAAGTCAGACAAGTCAGGTATGTCTCAATTCAACCTACGCGCCGGGCTTGGTATTCTTCATTAGGAAGGTCTTTAGTATATCCCACGCCGTAAGCTGAACGCCACGGTTGCACAAACCGCCATTAGGAAATGATACCGAGGAATTACGTCACGAATGTCAGATTCGTCGCCCGAGAGGATGCAAGGTCACATGAGTTCAGTCAGCCTCACGCCGGATCACGTTGCTGACGAATTCGTCTACCGCCGGTACGGACTACGTCTTACCCATTACGCAAGTTGTTGCTGCCGTCTACAAAGCATCAGCCTTTGTAGCCAAAAGTATTGCCCCCCAACCCTCCGCAACCAAGAACCTCAGCCATAATCAATATCACCTCGATGTCACGTAAGCCTTTCAGCTCCCGCCTCGAGGCTTCGTCCTATCACGCGCCCGGAGGCGGCTCAGCCTACGCGCCACTGCGCGAGAACCTCGTCAAACAGATCGTCGAACAGGGTTACGATGCAGACACCATGATTGAGCATGTAAGATCTCTCACAAAAGTTCAGCTCTGACTCACACAACTCACATTTTCAAGGGTGTGGTATGGGCGGATGACCAAGACCCTTTCGGGCACATCATGAACGCGGGCTTTTCCCACTTCGCCTCGGCCTGCAACTTCCGCGTGTTCGAGAGTTTCGAGGCGCAGCTGGGAGACAAGGTCGACGATCTCGTTCATGCAAAGGGCGTCGGGGTCATCGTGAAGCAGTTCACGGTGGACATCAAGAGGCCGGTCTCCTACCCAGACTCGGTAAGTCGCCCGCCCCCTCCTGACCCGGTCTTGCCCAATCATCATCCATGGAACTCAACAAGAACGCCCTTAGATCATCTGTGCTGTTCGCCTCGGTGAGGTGAAGCCAGACCGTTACTTCATAACTACCACCATGTGGTCCCTCAAGCAGCAGGCACCAGTGGCAGAGTCGGAGGGCTGGATCGTCTTCTTCGACTATCGCAAGGGCAAAATTGCCAATCTCGTGGAAGTTGGAGGTGTCCATAAGGACTTGTACGAAGCACTTAGTGCCAAATGCCAAAAGATGAATGCGGCAGCAGCGGCTTGGAAAGAGGCTCACCCGCCAAAGAAGAGGCAGAACAAGTTGTAGTTGCGATATTGGATTCCATAGCTCTGACGAGGTATTGATGATGGTCTATCTATCTGACTACTTGTTTGGTTTGTACTTGTCTGGCAGCTCCCATGGAGGTAGCACATCAAACACAGCAACATCTCCCTCGATATCATAGAGCTCACTCTCGTTGGCAGGGTAAGGTCTCTGAATCTCGTATCCAACGTGTCTCGCCATCCTATCAATGTAAAGATTCGCCTCTGGAGAGTAATAAGGCAGCTGTCGACGCGAATACCCGACTGGCCAGTCATCGTCGAGATAGAGGTTCTTCACATCCTCGAGATGCAAGGTGGCAGGTCCATGTTTTCCTGGACGTCCAAGCATGCCAAACATGTTGGCGTACTGCGCCAGGGAACATACGGCTCCATGATTGCCAAAGCGGAAGTTCGGGTTCGTGGCCTTTGACTCGTTGTGGCGACGGTGGTGGTGTTCCGCAGCGTCCTCGATCGTGAAAGTCTCGCCATCCTTGGAAGCCGAGAGAAGTTGTTCGAGGAGTGTCATGTTGAGCATAATGTTGTCGCCGACACCCCGGTCGTTGCGGGTTGGCGCAGCGGGACAGTTGACCTTGAACTGTACGGGATCATCATTGAAGTTATCGAGGTCGATGCGCGGGCCGGGAAACGCCTGCCTGGTTGGGCCGAGTACAACGAGGATCTGAATCAAGTCAGACTACACTCAATCAACAGTTGCGTCAAGAGGTCTCACATTGTCATCTCCAAAGTTCCAAACGACGCGCATGGCCTGCGCAATCTCGTCATAGCTGATGTTTCGGCCAGAGCGGTTGATGAAGCCTCTGTTGGCCAAAGTGTTCAGCCCAGGGCATGACGCTCGCCTATAAGCGCCGTTGCCGGAGCCGTTGGTGTGCTTTTCGTAGTAATGTGTCTTCTCATCCCATACAAACGGCTCCTTGGAGGGAACAGGGTTCTTCGCATCGGGAATGAAGAGATCGTTATGGCCGATTGCCTGTTGGTCTCGCGTTTCCAAGGGTGGGCCAAAGTAGGGGGGAAAAGAGACAGCAAAAGGGACAACGGCTGCCACAAGCAGCACGACACGCCGGATATTCTGCATGTTGGTTTTGGTGTCTATAATTCTGATGAGCGGGATGTTGGCCTCCGGGAAGTGGTCCAGCTCTTCGTATTTACGTCAAAATTAAATTATCGAACTTCATGAAGAATAACCCCCCCCCCCCCCTTTTCCCGACTTATGAGGAATATTGGTCATGGAGACAACGTCCAAAAGGGGATTCTGTATGACTGCCAATGCCAGGCAGCAGATTACGAATACCAAAGTTCTTTGTCGAGGCTTGCATGTGGTCATCCGGAAAGTAAGCCTTGCGGCGCAGATCACAAATAAATTACTCATTCGGTCCGTCCAGAATCTCACCAATCTCACCAACCCCCACGCCAATTCCGACAGATGAACTATACGAGAGCATTCATTGTAGACAACCACATCAGGGCGTTGAAGGATTTTAGCTCCGCGGACCGCCGCCCGCGCGGGTGCTGGGCGGTGGCGTTCAGCCAAGAATGAATCCTACGGCTGCTTCGGGAACAGACATTTGCAGAGAGGCAGCTTTTAGAAGCATCGAGGCCGTATCATATCACTCTTTAGCGGTCAGAACTTTGCCCGAGTGTGCGTAGCAAGGCGGACCTCGGCTTTGGGTATAATTCTACAAATTGATAATCCAGCTCATGATCGAATGGCGACTATTAAAAGGGTTCGACGTGACTCTAGTCAACTTACAGTAGTACTTCGCTATTAACTGATCAGTTGACTATCTGGATTCATTTGGGAGCAAAGAGCAAAGTCATGCGTTTTCTATTTACGCTGGCCACCGTGGCCGTCGTTGGCAATGCTCTTGTAGTGAGGAAAAGCGACAGTGTGTCTCCCATCTCGGCCATTGCCACTCCAACAGTCTTCACGGGTTTTCCTGTTCCAACAGAGTATACCATACCAGCTCAAGACAGCGACTTGGCAGGAAGAGTCGCTGAGATCAAGATCAAACGAGATGGTATAGTGTACAACGACTCTCTCATCGGCGAAACTTCATTCTTCATTGGCGGGTCCATTGGCACCCAAATATACATGCAAGAAGCCGCTCTATGGCAACAGGACTTGAGACCCGTCCAGGAGGATGCATTCAGAGAGGCTGCAGCAGCCCTCAAAGACATTGAAGAGGTAACTTGTTTCCAATCTGCTCCGGCAGACCAATAGAGACTAACATGAGTTGAAGCATGGCGGACTCAAGACCCTCGAAGACTTCAGAATACTTTACGATGGTCACTGGTCAGAGTCAGTTCCCGGCGGTATTGCCAAAGGCCTTTTCAGCAACTTCACTTCAGACTTGCTCTTCGCAATGGAACGTCTTTCCACGAACCCCTACATCATCTACCGATTGGACCCTCAGGCGCACGAAATTCCCTTCACCGTCGAGGATGGTGTTGCTCGAAACCTTACTGGAGCCACTCAAGAGGAGCTATTTCAAGAAGGCCGCTTGTTTTTGGCCGACCATAGCTACCAAACTGAGTACGTCGCGCAAGACGGTCGCTACTCGGCCGCTTGTCAAGCTCTCTTTTACATCGACAGCAGGACGGACCAGTTCCTTCCCCTGGCAATCAAGACGAACGTGGGGTCTGACCTGACTTACAACCCCTTGGACGAACCAAACGACTGGCTTTTGGCCAAGATCATGTTCAACGTCAACGACTTTTTCCACGGGCAGATCTACCACCTCGCGAATTCGCACGCCGTCGCCGAGATCGTCTACCTGGCAGCTCTCCGCACGCTCAGCAGCCGGCACCCGGTGTTTGGGCTCCTAGAGCGTCTCATGTATCAGGCATACGCTATCCGAGCCACCGGCTCCAGAGTCCTCTTCAACGACGGTGGTCTCTTTGATCAGAACTTTGCCTTCTCGAACAAAGCCGCCCGCAAGTTCGCGACGGATTCCTGGCGCTCGGATACCGGCCCGTTTGAGCGAAACTACTTTGAGAACAACCTCCGCGGTCGCGGTCTGTTGCAGGCCAAGAATGGGCCAGAATTGCCGCATTTCCCTTTCCGCGAAGATGGTTCGAAGATCGTCGGCGTGATTCGGAGGTTCGTGGAGGCATTCGTGAAAGCAATCTACGAGTCCGATGCGGTGATAGCCGCGGACGCAGAGTTGCAGGGTTGGTTCGCCGAAGCTCACGGGCCGGCAAAGGTCATCGATTTCCCTCGTGCGCCGCTGAAGACCCGAGACCAGCTGATCGATATTCTCACTCACATGGCGTGGCTGACGGGCGTGTCGCATCACGTACTGAACCAAGGAGAACCCGTGACCGCCTCGGGCGTGTTGCCTCTGCACCCAGCTTCGCTCTATGCACCGGTCCCTTCCAATAAGGGTGGCATCGAGAGCCTCATGCCATGGCTTCCCGACGAGAAGATGTCGGTCGATCAGATTTCTCTTCTCGCCCGGTTCAATAGACCCAGGGTCGTCGAGAACAATCAGACGCTGTTGCACATGTTTGACGTCAAGAGCCTTCTTTCTGGTACGTCTGAGGCTGTTGGGGCTGCCAACGAGCATTTTATGAGCGAGATGGCTGCCATCAGCGAGGAGATTGGTGCTCGACAATTCGATAGCGAGGGGCTGAGCCAGGGGATGCCATTTATCTGGACAGGCATGGACCCAGGAGTCATTCCATTCTACTTGAGCGTTTAGTGCCTTGAAGTTCAAAACCAGGAACGTAGAGAGAGGGGGGGCATTTCCAATAAAATGAAAGAATGTCTAGTCTATCTATCTGATCTAGGTAGCCCGTAACTGTATCCAGATCTATCTTTGTCTTCGCCGGCCCTGTCCACTTCATTGACGTGTATGGCGACGACGGGGGATGGGCGCAAGGAGCTTCAGCTTCGGCATAGAGCGGCTCCAGAAGTTCCCGTTGGAGTCGAAGTCGTTTTCCGTCGGCCACGTATATCTGATTAAGTCTTTCAACCCGTTCCACCCACTGAAATCATAATAGTCTTTGCCTTCAAGGGGATTAATAGAACACGTTCTTACTTCGACGAAGTCCATCTCACGGATGCCGCCGCCCCACACCCGAGGAAGCCCTTCATGCGCATACCCGCAAACCTCGCACACGGTCGTTCTCCGACAGTAGGTTCCAAGGTAGTTTTCCATTCGTTCTTCGTCGAAACTAGTCTCGTCGTTGAGATCGAAGTCAACGAAGTAGATCTCCTCCAGGCCTGTAAACACATTGACGAGAAGATGCATGTTCTGTTTCATCGTCAGGTAGTTGAGAAAAGGAGGGGGCTGGGCGTTGGCGGGAGGGAGCGAGAGATAGCGCTGGGGGAAGTCTGGCAGCCACACGAAACCGGTGCCAGTGACGTCTGGGGTTGGCCAGTTGGTCGGGTAGTTCCCTTCCAGAACGTTGTCCATGCCGTATTCAGCCGTCAGCTGCCAGCTATGCTGCGTTCTCATGAGATCGTACACGTCCTGAAAAGATTCGCTATGTGCCAGATCCTCAAAGTTAGACAGGGACACTGCTACGGACTTGAGTTGCTCAAAGAGGGGATCCTGCACCACAGGTCTAAACGGGCCATCGTTGGAATCGGAAATGGGCATGAGGGATTCGCAGGGCGGGTCGCCACGCCGGCGCCAAGGAACATGCACAAAGACGAGATCGCGAGGGCCGCAGCGGTAGGGATCGCCTATGATTCGGTCGACGTTCTGGTCGGCGACTCCCGGGATGGGTCCTCTGATTTGGGTGTATCGCCAATCCCCTTGTTGCTGAGGAAACGGTTGACTCATAGGGAGTAGTTGCACTGCCGTCCGGCTTTGGTGGTTAACATTCGCCAGGGCCATGGCTCTTGTACGTTCGTTGGCTGTTTCGCGGAGGTAGATCCTCCAGTTATCCCTGTGTCGTATAGCCTCGCGGTCAAGGGGGTGGAACGTGAGGTAAGTCGACCTACTCCGTATACACTGGCAGTTGCCATTGTCGACGCAGTCTGAAGCATGGCGAACGGCTTGGCGGAGGTCAACAAATCGCATAAGAGGCCTACTTTCGTCGTCGAATGTTGCCTCCTGGAAGATCCGGTCCTGGAGTTCGGCGGGAAAGTCAGGGAAGAGGGGAAATCCGCCGTTGGCGCCGGAGTTGGAGGGTTGCGACGAACTGGCCGTCGTGTGCACCACAGGGGCGGGAGCAGCACTGTGAAAATCCCATTCCAACTGCAGATGGGATGGCCGGGAGCTGCCCTGAGACGATCGATCACTCAATTCATCATGGTCATTGATCGAGAGGTGGCTGAAATTCAGGTTAGTGCTCATGACGATGACGCTGACGAGTGGTAGCTAGATAAGGCTGGATGGGTGATGAAACGGTACTAAAGTCTGGGGAGATCGTTTAGGATCTACGTCTTTAGAGGTATTCACCAGAGACCAATTCCAAGATGGTGGTGAAGAGTCTGGCTGTCTTGATTTGTGACTTAAGGTGCGAAGTGGGCCGGGCTGGATGTAGTTGATGAATGCAGATGGAAAAATAATGCCGAATGAGAAATTACCTGTACTGTATGTGTGATGAGTCTGTGAGATTGGACATTGAAAGCAGGTAGGATGCCCTCAAGATATATCTCAAGATTCTCAGCCCAGCCCGAGCTTCCGTCAGTATAGTCAACACGTCAGTATAGTCAACAAAGCCGGCAAAAGACAATTCACCTCATTGTCTTGCGAGTCAAGATTGAACAACTGAGTGATATGAAAGACGTATTCACCATCATAAGGGCAAAGAGACTTCGGGACAAAACAATAGACCAAGACGCTATTGCGCGTTGTTTTCTCGAGGTTGAAAGGACGAGTACCTCCGTAACGACGACATCCAGCCCATTGTCCCATATAATGCCGTTGTGTACATACCACCAACGCCTGCCAAAGACCTTTGTTTTTACATTCGGGTATCAATAGATTCACTGTCCTCTACCAATCGGGTAGTTGAACATCAAGAGGCCGTTTAGGCCGCCGACCCAGCCATCGTCATCGTACTCTGACGCATCGCCCTTGCCCGGGCCGCAGATGACACAAGGGACGCCCCCCTTCCAATCACCGTTGCTGGACTCGCCGACCATCTCGCCTTCGACGCGGATCTCAGTGCCAATGGCGGCTCCAGCACTCCGCTTGCCATCGATGCTGACTTCGAGTTCGCCGTCGCGGTTCTTACTGCTGACTTTCAACGTGACCTTGGTGTTGAGTGGCAGGACGAGGGGACGGAAACTGAGACTTCGTGGGCAGATGGGCGTGATGAGCAGTGATTTGACCAGAGGGTGAATGATGGAGCCGCCAGCGCTGAGGCTGTACGCTGTTGAACCGGTCGGCGTGCTGAGGAGTATGCCGTCTGCTACGGCCTCCGTCAGGAATCGGTTGTTCAGGTAAATGTCGATATGTGCCAGGTGAGGTTTGGGACCACGGTGAATGAGAAGCTCATTCAGCGCGTGGATCGGCTGAGGGATATCTCGCTTTGTCAAGATTGTGTCCTCTGGTGGGGTTGCGGGGAGGTGCGCTTGCGACTTTGTTGTTGGCAGCAACTGGCTGTTGATATTTTGGCCGTTTGTGTCAAACACGCCGACTCTGAGTCGGTGCCTGAGCAGGATCTTCGCAGCCCGACTCGGCCCCATGCTCTTTCCCGGCGAATTGTGCCATCCGTTCTCTCCATGTTTAGGCTCGTGCTCCAGCTCCCCGCTCGCAACTCTCGTATGCGGAGTCAAGAGGTCCTCGGTAGCGACACCGCTACCGCTCATGTATGCCTCCCTCCACGCTCTCTTGTATTCCTCAAACTTCCACTCAGCCAGAAATCCAATCGTGCCGAAGTTGAAAGCGAGTATGGGCGGTACCGAGGAGTACATGCTGAAATGGCTTGCTGCCCGCAAAATCGTACCGTCGCCGCCTAGAGTCGTGATCATGTCGATCTTGTCGGGGAAGCTTGAAGGGTCGCAAGTGTAGATGGGGAAGTTGAATGATTCGTGCACCATCTGGGCGACCCGGGGTTCGAATATGAGGTTCAGACCCGTATAGGTACTGTTCAGGTGCTTCGCGAAGTCGATCGTCGCTCGGAGTACCTGGGGGGATCGCAACTTGGGCATGAGTAGAATGTTGCGCGGTGGCTTGGGCCAGTGCAACGAGAGAAGGCCGGAAGTTGAGTTCGGTGGGTCGCGGTAGTTTGGTACGATCCTACGTGGTAGTGCCGACACATCTCGAATCTCGGCGGCGCGGGCGAATGCTGTCGTCGAGAAGCTCGTCGGTCGAAAAGCTCGAATCGGCGCCGCATTAAGCGGGCGGGCGCGAAAGCCAAACGCCAAAGCCCCAGACATTGTTCGAATAGTCTTTGATACGCAGAGAAGTAGCCAAGACTCACGAGATGTTCATGGCCGACCAGTTCCGAAAAGAACTGGCTTGTAAGGCAGGTTGAGCTGTTGTGTACTGAAGCTGAAGCTTGTGTGGAGGCGGAGGCGACAGAATGAATTGGCAATGACGACAATTCAATTCGTCAGCCCCACCTCGGCGGCCCCTCACCGAGCTTACCGAGTCTACCGAGCTGAGTCATCCACTGTCCGGGCCGGCCCCGCATCGGCACCCGGGGCAATGGTCCCGTGTCCGTGCCCGTGCCCGTGCCGATGGAAGCCGAGCGCGCCGTCGGAGCCAGTGCTTCACTTGCACGATGTGCATTTGAGCATCCAACAACGAAACAGCTCACCCGCACGAAGTTATCGCAATGCTGCTCAATTGTTTCTACCGTCTATGTGGTCCAAGTTAAAATTAAAATAAAACGGTGTCCTGCCTTCAATTACTCATTACTAATGTTCGTTCTCACTTCGTCCTAGTCGACAATTTGTTCTTCAGCTGAGCCGCGGCCAACTGCCCCAACTGATCAAAACTTTGGGCGCTCGTCAACTGTAACACGCTCACATCAACGCCAATGGTGTGCTTCCACCAGTTACGAATCTCAATCGTCATCAGAGAGTCTACGCCGAGCGCCGAGGGCGACAGACTCGTGTCAATGCCGCCCTCCTCAACTTCCCGCATCAAGAAGCCGAACACGCTGTGCGCAATCTCTCGGGACAGGTGCGCTACCGTGCTCGGCGCGTCGAGCTCTTGTGGACTGCCCTGGAGATGCGTGAGGAAGTCCGCCAAGCCGGACGCGCCGGGTTTGTCTTTCGACACCGCGCTCTCGTCGGCCGAGTCGTCGGGATACAACGCCATTCGCGGGTCTTGTTTCCAAACAACCCTGTTGCTCGGGTCGTCGATGGGAAGTGTGCAGTCCAGACCGACGACCAGCTGGCCGTCGAAGACGGTCGCGTCCTCCCCGCCCTCGACGCCGGTTTCCCCTGGCCGAGACTCGGCTATCGCAACTTGCAACGCCCTTAGCATGTCTGTCTCGGAAACCAATCTGGCACCGGCTTTCCTCATGGTATCCTGTACTTCGTGAGTCCGGCTGACGTAGCCAACATCCTCCACACCCCCGAGATCGACCACCGAACACGCCAGCCCCAGTCCTCGGCGATACTGAGCAAAGCTGTCAAGAAAGGCATTCGCTGCGGCGTAGTTGGCCTGTCCTGGGTACCCATGGACACCCGACGTGCTACCAAAGAGGACGAAGAAGTCCACGTCGGCGGGGAGTACGCGGTGCAAGTTCCACGTGCCGCGTATCTTTGGGCCTGTCGCGGCCTGCCACTGTGAAAGTGAGAGAGAGGGCAATGCGCCATCGGCCAACACCATGGCCAAATTGATCACACCGGCAATCTTCTCAGACGAAGCTATTTTTGAGACAATGGCTTGCACAGCAGCTTCATCAGTGATGTCGCAGGATGTGGCCGCGGCTCGGCAACCCATTTCAAGCAGTTCCGCCAGAAGCGCCTGGTCCTCTTCAGCATTGCCGGCCGACCGAGAGAGGAAGACGAAGTTTCGCGCCCCGTAGGAAGCCATCCAGCGGGCGATTGAACTGCCCAAGCCGCCCATGCCACCGACGAGTATGTAGACGGCATCCGACTTGAACGCAGGTTGTGGCGTCGAACGGGTCGCTTCCAACGACCTTTGGGCGTCCTCGCTCAGGTCGATAACCACCTTTCCGATGTGCGTTCCTTTGTAAAGGTATCGGAACGCGTCCTCCATTTCGTGACACGAAAACACTCGCACCGGCTGAACGGGCGCGACGTGTCCCTTTTCATAAAGCTCGACAGTCTGCTGCAGAAGCCGAGACACGGTGACAGGATCCTGCGAGGCCAAGTTGGCCATCTCAACCCCGACGAACGACCGGTTCTCATCGAATGCCGCCATGCAGAGCTTGCCTCCCGCCAGGGTGTCCCGTTTGCCGAGTTCGAGAAAAGTGCCATGAGGCGCCACACAGTCCCACGACGCGTGGAGCAGCTCTCCCGAGAGGGAATTGAGAACGACGTCTACGCCGCGCCCGCAAGTTGCGTTTGTAACCCCATCAACGAACGCGCGGTCCCGGGAAGAGAAGATGCGCTCTCTGGGGACCCTCCATTCGCGCGACACAAACTCGGCTTTCTCGTCGCTGCCCACCGTCGCGTAGACTTTGGCCCCGACCCATTGCGCGATCTGCATGGCAGCGATGCCGACTCCGCCGGCTGCGCTGTGGACGAGCACACTCTGGCCAGCCCGCAGACCTGCCTTGTCAACGAGGGCTCGGAGGACGGTTAAGAAGATGCAGGGCATGCCCGCGGCGTCAGCAAAGCTGAGTGAGTCGGGGATGCGCACGCATAGATGAGCTGGTGCTTGCAGGTCGGTTGAGAAGCACGCCGCTTGAGGAGCGAAAACCATTACGCGATCTCCGACTCTCACGTTGGTGACTGACGGGCCGGTGGCTGTCACCACACCGCTTGCTTCGCAGCCTAGACCTTCCGATGAGGAGGCATCGATGAGGCCCATGGCTGTCACCACGTCCTTGAAATTCAGCCCTGCTGCGCGAACTTGGATCCGCACGGAACCTGGTCCCACATCCGCTCGAAGCTCACGAGCAGCCCAGTGCAGAGTATGAAGGGCTCCTGGTCTGCCGATCTGCAGCACCTTGGAGGATGGAGCCGGGCTCAGTGCTCGCAAGGAGGAAGACATGGGCGTCCACCGGCATCGGGGAATCTGGATCGTGCCAGAAGAGTAGGCGAATTCTGAGTCCTCAGCCAAGCCACCTGCACACCGGTCATGACCGAGAATAGTCTTCCTCAAGATTCGGCAAGAGGCCCGCAGGGCTCCCTCGTCGATTCCGTCGAGCTCCAGAGTCGCAAAGGCCAGGCCCATCTCAACACGAGCTGTTCTTGCTACCCCGAGCACCGGGGCGTAGGTGGGATCGGTTGAATTCTGCTGACTGCAGTTCGTGATCCAGAGAAGACCCGCACCCTTCTCCTGCATCGCCTCGAGCAAACTTTTGAAGGCATCTAGCTTGTATTGTGTCATATCATGGAAGTAGCCGTCGCCGCGGCAGAGATCGACAATGGACACGACGGCCTCGCCGATCTCGATGTTCCTTAATGAAATGGCCGTGCAGGCGACTGAATATCCTTGCGCTTCAAGGCATCTCCTGAACTTTGTCACCGCTGGCTGCGACAAGTCGTCTTCGCAGAGCAAGGTGATCGTCATGGTATCTGTGGTAGGCGAGACATTGCGCAAAGCTGGTCTGGAGATGATCGTTGCGTTTAGTCCTAATTCCGACGGGTCGTCGTAGAACACTTCTGGAGCAGAGAAACCAGCCGCTCGCAGCCGCTCCTCCCACTGAGCTGGAGAGATATATGGCTCATCGGGACGCTGGTCTGCATCTCCGAGCCACCATCCTGACAGATAACCCATGATGAAGTTGATCCACTTTGTTTCTGGTCGATATCAGTTCATGTCTTTCGTTCCGTGTCATGCACTAGTTTCTGAGATTTTTACTTACCGCAACAGAGCTCATGCATGAGCAGACGTCCATCTGGTTTCAACAGAGACCTCGCGTGCCGTAAGGTCTGAGTGAGGTCCGGAGTTGCGTGGAGGACCTGCAAGGAATGTCAGTACGAGGTCCTTTCGCACATCATGGGGAAAACCTACGTTGCTGGCAACGATGAGATCGTATTCTTCGCCATCGAATCCCTGCTCGACGGGGTTTTCACTGATGTCCAAGACGCGATAATCCAGTAAGCCTGGAGGAATGTTCTCGAAACGCTTCTTGGCTGCAGGGAAGAAGCCGGCAGAGACATCTGTGAAGACATATTTTCCGACAATTTGGCCGCCTCTGAAAGAAGCGGCTAGGTCCTTTAATATCCGTGCCGTTAAGCCGCCAGTTCCTGCTCCAATTTCCAAGATCTTGAGATTTCTCCCTCGCTTGTGAGACAACAATTGGAGCAGCGTCTTGTAGGAGAAGAGCGTGTTCATCCAGTCGTAGAGATCGTGCAGCGCGTTCTCCTGGAGGAATAGCTCGAGTGGCACCACCTCAGAAGAGAAGAGTGAACGGGAGTGAGTGCAGCACCGCTTTATCAAGATGGCAACTGAGGAAGCCGGAGTTGATTTGAGCTGAGAGACGATGCGTTCAATCTCGCAACGACGCTCTTCCATCGTTAGATGTCTTGGGTATTCAGCCGTGGAAATGTGTCTCTTCAACCAGTCATGATGCTTCCTGAGGTGCTGCGGGCATGGCAAGCAGAAGTCAGAGCCAGAGGTGTCTTCCAATGCTATAGAGCCACAGAGCACGAAGAGTCTTTCCAGAAGTCTATGAATGCCAGGGAACGACACGTCTACCTTGGATTCCACTAGTTGTGCTTCGTCGACCAAATCGACATCTGGTTTCCATGAGATCTGAACTGCTCTGGAGACTTCTGCTGCGTCGCTTGCAGCTTCGAGGTCGACTGGTAAAAACCGCAAATCCTTCATAAAAAGCACGGGTGCGCCATCTGTGTTGACGCTGAGTCGACCGACCGAGTCGCCCTGGCAGGTGCCGGCGTTCTGAGTCGCCAAAGTCTCCAGATGAAGGGACTTCAACGACGCGGTTGCGCTGACGAATACTTCGCCGATGAATGTGGGCAAGTACAACCTGTCCAGGCGACGAGGCTCCCCAGAGGCACTGGCCACGATCACGGACTGAAGGACCTGGTCGATCGTGGTAGCGTGAAGTGTGTATCTTCTGAAATGGTCTGACTGAACGTCGTCTCGGTTGTCTGCGATGCTGAAATGGCCAGCGGACTTTGTGACGCTGGTTCGGATGTCGCTCAAGGCCCTGAATAGAGGGCCGTAGTTGTACCCTACCCTGGCCATCGCATTGTACCATCGTGAAGCATGGAGAGAGCGTGGAAACTTATCATCTCTGAGCGTTGATAGGTCTGGGCCTTGTGAGACTTGTCCGCTCTTGACTCGGCAGGTGCAGTGCGTGGTCCAGGTTCCGGAAGAGCCGTAGCTTTGCACAGTCAACTCCCACCAGTCGGAAGCATCAGATGCTGTCAGGCGCTCACGTCTCGCCGAGGTCAGAAGTTCCATCTGCTGCGCTGGCGATACGACCAAGGCGTTCGTGACACTGAAATCACGGACGGTGAAATCTGGCTGATTGCATAGTTGTCGACTAACTTCGCCGGCCATCGCCAGGTACCCAGCAGCCGGAAATACGACGTCTGGCCCAACGAGGTGGTCCTTCAGCCAGGGCACTTTGTCCAGAGAGAGGATGCAACGCCAACTGGGAGCTGAGCTACTGTCTTCCGGGACTCGCGAACCGAGCAGCTCATGAGGAGGATGTTCTGGAAATTGCCAGGCTTTCGTGACCCGCGACTCCGGCCAGTAAATCTTGCTCAGGTGCCACGGATATGGCGGCAGATCCGCGAGTGGTCGAACCCCGTCCAAGACGGGGAACTTAACCGGAACGCCGCGGCAATGAAGTTCTCCAACCGCGGTCAAGAACGAGACTGTGCTGTTCGTGCTTCGCTTCTGACACGATATGTAAGCTGGTGAAATGGCGTTCTCGGAGTAGATTTGCTTGAGAGGCCCCGCCAGTGCCGAGTGCGGGCCAACTTCCAAGTTCATGACCGTAGAGGACGTTTGGAGAAGTCGAGTCATTGCTTGACGGAAGAGGACGGGAGATTCTAGGTTACGTTGCCAGTACCCAGGACCGAAATCTGACCCTCTTTCCAGCTTCTGCGCAGACGCGCTGGAGACGAAAGAAATCTTGGGTGGACTTGGGTTGAGATGCGGTTTGAGGAAAGCCTGATATTCGGAGCCAACAGCACGCATGTGATCTGAGAATAGAGGCATTAGATATAACGCGACATTGAGATAATGCTATGGTGGCAACTTACGGGAGTGATACGCCTTGTCGACTTTCAAAAGCCGGACTAGAGCGTCCGGGTTTGCCTCCTCGATCGTTTTGCAGACGCTTTCCAGAGGTTCGGCATCACCTGATAATGTGACGCTGGAATTGCTGTTCTCACATGCAATCACGACACCAGGGACCAAAAATGGTGCGACCTGGTCTCTCCCTAGCCCAACGGCTGCCATCGCGCCTCGCTTCTTCAGCTTCTTGGCCGTGAAGCCGCGGTAGTAGGCAACAATGATAGCCTCTCTCATGGTAAGTACGCCCGCTGCATACGCAGCCGCAATCTCGCCGCTCGAGTGACCGACAACGGCCTTGGGTGCGATGCCATATCTATCGAGGTGTCTGACCAAGGCGATTTGTAGTGCGGTGCAGATTGGCTGTGCAAACTCGGCTTCTCCCAGACGAGATGTTGTCTCTGATCGCATCAATTCACCTGGAAAAGTAGCCCATGTCAAAAACCACTCCCAAGTAATATGCCGAGTTCTGCGTTATGCTCACCTCGGATTTCCCAGCTGGGTCGGTGGTCCTGTGGAAGGCTCTTCAGGACGGCGTCCATGTCCCTGATATCCTGCAGAAACTCTCGGCTAGCCTTGAGCAGATGAGAACCCATTCGAGCCCACTGAGCCCCTTGTCCAGTAAAGACGAAAGTCACTCCGCCATGCTGGCTGTTTGACCTGAAGCTGGGCAAAGGTGGGGGGTTGAAGACGAGATTCTCGCACTCGTCAGTAACCACGGTAAACGTGCGATGTCCCAGATGTGACCGACGATGCATCAAGGTGTGAGCAATGGATTCCAATCTCGCTGGTTGAGCTTGCAATAATGACCGGTACTGGTCCACCATACGTTTCAGAGACTCCTCGTGGCCGGCGGAGAAGAGAAGCAGGGTCGCCGGCTCCCTTCGGAGAGGTGGAGACGGAGGTGGGGTATCCACATTGCCGGGGCCCCGGATCGCCGTCGGGTTTGTCGAGGACTCTGCTGATTCCAAGATAATCTGGGAGATCTTATCAGGAACAGCAGGATAGGTTTCGATGGAATAAACTTACGTGCACGTTGGTCCCGCCAATGCCGAAACTATTAATCCCGATACGCTCGGCACGGTCTTCAGGCCACGGCAAGGGTTCTGTCGGGACTTTCAGGCCGCCCGAAGAAAAAGGTACTGCAATAGGATTAATGAGAATGTCGACAGCCGCGATGAGCCAGCGAACTTACTGCTAACACTGGGATTTTCGAATTTGATGTTGGGTATTATCGTACGCGTCTCTAGTGACAAGATAGCCTTCACTATGCTGGTGATTGCGGAAGCGGCCTCGGAATGGCCCATGTTTGGTTTTACCTGAGAAGCAAGTCAGCTCTCCTTCGGTATGATATCAGAGGAACAACCTACAGAACCAATGAGCATCCCCTTTTCGCCGAAAATAGCGCCAACCGTATTCGCTTCGATCGTGTCCCCGACGGCAGTACCGGTACCGTGGCATTCCACCATTGCTGTCTCCCACATGTCGGACTCGGGAATGCCAGCGTAACGATATGCATCGCGGATCAACTCTTGCTGGGCCTGCGCACTCGGCGTCGTCAGACCTAGCGTTTTCCCGTCCGAGTTCGTCGCGGACCCGCGAATCACGGCGCGGATAGGATTTCCGTCTCTGATGGCGCAGTCGAGCCTTTTAATAAACAGGCAGTTGACTGCTTCTGCCCGGGCGTATCCGTCCGCGCTCGAGTCAAAAGTCTTGCATGAGGCATCTGGTGACAGCACGCTCTGCTCGGCCATGAGTTTCGTGAACCCAGGGGAAAGCATGAGGTTGGACCCGGCCACAATCGCCGAGTCACACTCCCCGGCACGAATCGCCTGGCAGGCCAGGTGCACGGCAAGGCCCGCAGCAGAACAGGCTGTTCGTACCGTCATGCTGAAATTCCACTTAATCGGGTTTCTTCCTTTCCAAGGCATACTGTGTGAAGTCGACTCACCTCGGGCCTCTCAGGTCGAACGCATGGGAAATGCGGTTTGCCTGTACAAAATCCATGTAACCTGTGAGTCGATACATGCCATCATCTTGTGTATCGACAGCATGCATCTCCCGCCAGTCGTCTCCAAAGCTGCCGACATAGCAGCCGATCCTCTGGCCCTGCCACTCTACTTCAGCCGCGCTCTCCAAGGCTTCCCATACAACTTGAAGAAGCAGTCGTTGTTGGGGGTCCAGTTTTGCCATCTCCTTGGGATTCATGGAGAATAAACAAGGGTCAAATTTTGTGACGTCGTCATTCGAGAGCCAATACCCTTCCTCTGTAGGTAAAGACCCAGACTTGCCGGTCGCAGCGAAATGATGGTTTTGCGATGCATAGCGAGGTTGATCTGGTTTCGATCGCGCGTCTTTCTTGGAGACGAGAAAGTTGTAGAGTGATGTAGGCGTCTTGATACCGCCTGGTAACCGCAAGCCTATGCCGCAGATTGCAATTGGCGCCGGTATCGTTGCGTGGTTGTTGCTCTCTTCCATGTTGTTTGCTTGTTTACTCGTATCACAGATGCCCCATCAAGAATGGAAGTATTAGTGACAAAACAAGGGCCCGTGATGTTGATCGGGCAAACTCCAATTTGCAGTAGAAGCCTTCTAGAAGAGATTTCCAGTTATCGTACGAGCTATGTAACGTCAACTGCAAGACGGCCTTCCTTCGTCTGATTGTTCACCAACCTGCCTCATCTCTGGAAGCATCTTACAGGGCAGTTCCAGCTGAATCCCTGGCGGAAACTTTGGCTCTAGAGAGTAACTAAGTTTCGGACCGCTCCTATCGAATCTCCAAAGAGCGAACCACATTCGGTCCGGCAGGGCGTCAACATCGAACCCCTACCCTTGACTCACGCCCTGTTGCCCAGAATCCTGCAGTCGACCACCGAGCTCGCTGAATTTGATGGACGACGCTGTATTTTCAGCCAATCCAGCTGCATGGGTCCTGAAGATCGGTTTACAGTTGAACTCTCCTTCATCCCGTCCAGCCAAACCGCCACTGAGCCCGATCACTCGTTACGCAGCGGTCAACGAATACGCAATTTGACAAACGACGATGGAGAAGCTGAGATCAGCGTTATGGCCGCCTACGCATGCTTACAGACAAGTCAGAACAAGTCAATCGGACGACGAGGAGCGACCGGCCGAGGAGACGGACGAGAACCTGCGGGAACAGATCGCGGCACTGGAGAGCAACGCGTGGTGCCTACGCGTGAGCCTCCTCATCACTGTTGTAGCCCTGCTGTTAGTGACGGTCTTCGTCGTGTTTGACCGGGTTTCGTACTCCAAAGACATTCACAAATGCGGCCACATTGGCAGCGACCACAGCGGTTTTGTGCCACCCGGTATGTGTACAGCCACCAGCTGCATCACTGTCACTTGTTGCTGATGACCTCTCGTTTTTTTATTTTGTCAAGAAATTGGTGAGCCAGGTAGATGGACAATATTTGACAAATCATCCCCTTATTACATTGAGGAGGACACTTTCTATGATTTGAACAAGACGAAGTTGGTCGTCAAGAAGCTGAAGAGCTTGCACAACTGTAAGAGCACACACCATGTCCGGAAGCAAGACACATTGAGCTGACCTGTGTGTGTTCCAGCGTCCAACGTCTTGGTGAACAACAACTTCGCCGACTGGCACAAGCCCGACGGAACCGTGGCCAAATTACCCGCCTACTATTCAACCGTCTCCTACAGACAAACATACATCATTCGATCTTTCCACCAGATGCATTGCTTGGTAAGTCTTCGGGAATCAATCAACGTTCACAAACACACGCGTCTACAAACGAGCTGACGTTTGGCGTGGCAGATCTCCATCGCTGAAGAATACGGCCATCGGGTGCACAACGTCTCTTCGCAGTGGGCTCCCCAGCACGTCGCTCACTGCCTGAACGCCATTAGGGAGGCAATCATGTGCCTGGCTGATGCCTCGCCAATGACCTACGTCAACGGCTTTGCCGTCGGTCATGTCACCGATGATCAGAAGTTCATGTGTCGGGACTGGTCAGCGTTGCGAAAGTGGGCGAACGACCCGGTCAGGGGAGTCCGTTATAAGAATCTGGCGCCTGAAGGAGCGAAATACGACAACTTCACTGAGATAATCCCGTTCCCGAAGCTTTCCGAGTTGGAGGAAGTCGGGCTTGCTTGATTAGAAGGGAAGCATGGAATAAGTTATCGGGCCGCATGCAGCGAGATTGGTATTTCAGTCCTAGTCAGATCGTGTAAGCATTTAGAGAGCATTCAAAACTGCTTGCTTCCCAGCACCTTCTGAAGACGTTAACTGAGGTGTCACCATCGAGTGCTCACACTAATTTGCATAGACCATTCCGTCTGGCAGTCTACGTTCTTTTGCAGCTTCAAGGGCTTTTTATTCCAACACCGCCCTCAAACATGCCTACATCATCCAATCAAACAGTCAACTTCATGCGGCTCGTTGTAGACCCTGGTGATGTTCGGCAAGTCGATCTCCCAGGACTGCGGAATCCCGTTGTACAGGATGCAATGCTCCACATGCTTTGGGTCCCTACAGAGGGAGTCCAGCACTCTAGGCTTGAAATGAGAAGCATACGTGATCCTGTCCCACACGTAGCTGCAGTGCATGTGGTGAACTGTTCCGTCTGTGAAGATCTCCCCGTGCTCCCCTTTTGCCGCCACGTCGAAGGGGACCTCGTTAATGCGCTCCCGCTCGTACCAGAACGTGGTGTTCCTCCACTTCATATATCCGAGGTATCGCTCATGCATCTCCTCATTAAAGCATTTCGGGTGCATCCATGTGGAGAGAACAAAGTCGTAGACGCATCCTCGGGCCTTCGACTCCTTCCAGTCGGGCGAGCATTTGCCCAGGGAAATCGGCTCCGGAGGTCTGGATGGCGACACGTCGTGGGTGGCACGCCCCAAGTAGAAGATGGCGACGGCAGCGGGGAGGAGAGCCGCTTTGCTGATGGCAGACCATATGCGACTGCGCCGGGCCTTGCGCTTCGATACCACTTCAGGGGTGAAGTCCACAGAGTCGGTGTCGTCGTGGTAGGCGTTCAAGTCTGGTACTGTCTCTTCCAGTTCTCGTTGCTCGCTCAGGAGGTTGCGTTTTTCCATGATTTTTATCTCGAGGAGCCTGTTAGTTGGTCATCAGGTTAACTGAACGATTTTGAAAATCAGTCTGGAGTTGACAAAACTGTATCGGTAGTCCTCAAACTTACGTCTGCCTGGACCGTAGAGTGAGGCAACGGCTAGCTATTGTGAAGCCGGCCGAGTCATACAGGCAGGGATACATACGTGATCATGAGCCAGCAGTGGCGGGCGACTACTGCTCGGATGAAAACACTGCGAAAATAAAGTTCACCAGACGCTTCGGACCGTGAAAGCTACCCCTCCCTGCCCCTAGAACAATCAGCCAGTATCCGGATGACACAAGACTTGTTCAGCTAAGCTTCGATTCCGTTGCAGAGGCCTACCTGGGTAGTTCGCCTGATGTTGAACCAGAGCTCGTCTGCCCAAGTCCTATCGCTTCCAACCACCCAGACATCTGAGAGGTAATTGGCAGTTGTCTCCCTCGCAAAAGGCTTAATCGCTGAAGTTACGAACCGCATTTCATTAGATAATACTTGATTCGGCTTTTCAACATAGAGCTATGCCTGCCGCAAATCCGGTTCTTATTCAAGATATCCCGCGGTCTCGCAACGAGCCACCGCCGCTCTTCCTCATTCATGATGCCAGTGGCTTATTGACCAGCTACTTCAAAGTCGGCACGCTTGGTCGGCGTGTTTACGGAATATGGGACCCCAAATTCGACGCGGATGGCATTGGCGGCTGGCAAAGTGTAAAGGACATTGCAGAAGCCTACATCCGTCTCATCAAGCGAGTGATGCTGCGGGGTGAGATTGTACTTGGCGGTTCGTGGCATCTTCTGCACCGTATTTTGCAGCATGTCTAACATGCGAACAGGCTGGTCTTTTGGCGGAGTCTTGTCTGTACAGATCGCCCACATGCTAGCAACGTCAGGCCGGGGCCTCCGCGTTTCCCGGATTATCCTCATCGATTCCGTCTACCCCAGATGCCCACGACCTGAGGCACAGAAGGAACCGGCAAAACTTCATCATGCGCCGGCATTGCCTGGCGTGAACCAGGAGACACGGGACAAGCTCATGACGGCTCTCATGAGAGCGACGTGTCTCTCCGATCAGTGGGATCCCCCGTCCTGGTCGATGCCGAGGACCGGAGTTCTTGGGACAGCGCGATCGTACGGGGTCGATCCAACGCCGCCGCACGCTGTTCTTATCAGAGCAAAAGACATGGTGCCAATGGCCGACCCCGACGAAAAGTGTCCGTTGGACAGAACGAGGTTTTTGCCACAGCTGGGTTGGGAGGACATGCAAGAGGGGTTCGTAGAACGGGTGGTTGAGACATCTGGAAACCATTACAGTATCTTTGACTCGGAATACGTAGGTTTCAACCCTCAGGAGATTCTGACACATAAGTGCTAATCATTCTTATCCCAGGTTGATACCATCACGGCACACATCAGGAAGACTCTAGACATGACCTTAGACTAGAGGAGAAGAGTTACAGATAGACTCCCATGGACAATGATTGTTTTCCTTCCACATCCGTGGACTACGTCTGGCTTGGCCGTTCAATGAATGGAGCACATTGCGACTATTTATATTTGATGCTCATTGGAATGAATACAGAATAATGTGCAGACATGGTCGTGATCTACAGTTTAGCGGATTACCTATGGTATAATCTCCTCGTACTTGTCCTTCTCATCGTCGGGGGCCACATTCCTCCACTGGACAGCTCGAACAGGGTCATGAGCCCACTCCCTCAGCGCAAAAAAGTCGCGACAATGCGACTGCTGATCATCCGTGGTGTGTCCCACTCCCATGCCATGCAAGTACGAGATCGGAGTTGCGTCAGCTAAACAAGTCACGGCGGACCTGATGGTGTTCAGACAGTGGATGACATGGCCGGTTTCCCACTTTGAAGTCTTGTTGAGCACTCGGTAGCCGATGTCCTCGAAAACGACCGACTGTACCATTCGGTGAGCGGCCTTGTTCTTTTGCATTGCCCCGAAAAAGAAAAAAAAAATGATTCTTACCACGCAATGCATCTGGTGAAAAGCTCTGATGATGTACAGCTCTGAACCCTTTCCGGTAACGTATGCGGGCAGTGGCCGTCTCTCGTCGTTGAAGTCCATGTACGTGGTGTACTTTCCGTTGATTCGGACGTTGGATCCTTTTTTTTTAAAAGACGCGTAATAAGCAAACTGAATGGCCCCAAGGTGTCGGTCGTGCTGTCGCGCTTACCGTTGTGCAACATCTTGAAGTGTCTCGCAGCTTCTTGGACGCTCTCGAGGCTGTCGAATACGTCGGGCTTGAAGAAATGCGGATCACTGTCGTCGTCGTATTTCATCCATTTCAACGGCTGGCCGATTTCTGTATCGCTCATTCAGTCGCCGCAGCTTGTCTATCCAAAACATCATTCATGTTCACGTACCTGGAGGAACGAAGCCGCTCGGGTCGACGCCTAGTGGGACATGGCGATGCTTCTCGGGCCCAACAAACACCTGCAAGCCAAGAAAGACGACCAGACCGAATAGCGTAGCGATGATGACACCTTCGACCCAAGCAATTTTCTGAACTCGACGTAGCCGCTGGTCCCAAGCCATCCGGTCATGATTCCATTCGTCTGGAAAGGTTGGGCTGTCTTCTTCTCGGCTGCTGAGCTCCACGCCGTCAATGCTGTCGAGCTCGTCGTCGGCATCTGCCCCCTCCAACACGCTGTACTTGGCCATACGGTCCATGTCCTTTGCGAACTTGACACTCTTACCCATTGTGGCTGATGTTATCGGCATTCAAAGTCTCGAAGCTCCTCTCTCTCTCCTTCCTGTTGGTCACCTAGCCCAGATGGAACTGTCACTTGAAAGTTCATCCAGACACAATCACTGACAGCTGCCAGTTGTGGCCTGGAAGCTGTCGGTAGCGGACCGAGCAGACCACCTACACTTTTGACCCCTCACTGTAAGGTTCATGCTGTGTGTTTCGACACAAGCGGGATGCCGACAGCGGACCGAAGCTTCCAAAGGTCCCCAACAGCTCCGAGTCAGTCCCTCGGTCACGTCTCTCGCTGCTCCAGTAACCTGTGTCGCCTCTGCCTAGCTATTCTAGTTGCTTTGCAGTGATCTGGCCCTGTACTACTCGCATCTACTTGCACGGCAAATCAAACGTGAAGGTCGTCGACCTGGGAAAATAGCCAACCAAACCAGGATGGATTCAAAGAAAGACGAAGTGACTTGGAGGTCATTGCCAAGGAAAGACCAATTGGCAATCTTGTGTTTCTTGCGATTTGCCGAGCCGGTGGTCAGCATTTCGCTGCTCGTGAGTGGTAGGAATCAACCAGCTGTACTGGCGTTACTGATGCAATTTGCAACAGACGTACCTCTTTTACCAGCTCCAGTCCTTAGACCCTGACCTCGATTCCGGAGCCGTGGTGCGGCAAGTCGCCTACATGCAAACGAGTTTCATGCTCTCGCAGTGCTTCTCCTCCATGTTTCTGGGTAGACTGGCGGACTCTCCACGAGGAGGCAGAAAGCCAGTACTACTCCTGGGAGTGGCAGGATCCCGTAAGACGTTTGTGGTGAATCACGACTCGGCCAACGCTAACCGAAGCCATCCCAAGTTATCGGCTGTGTCTCGTTCGGATTCATCACCAACTTCAAGCAAGCGTTGGCCCTCCGGATTCTCGAAGGACTTGTGAACGGCAATGTCGCAACGATTCGCACCATGGTCTCCGAGGTGGTCGTGGAGAAGCAGTGTGTTTCCTACCCTCTCATACTCTCAGTCGACATTTCTTTTTTCTTTTTTCTAATTGACTACCCTCAGATACCAACCGCATGCCTTCTTGTTGCTCCCGATCTCATTCAACGTCGCCGCCATGTTCAGCCCCCTAATGGCCGGCCAGTTAGCCGACCTTGCTGGAAAATACCCGGAAAAGTTCGGGGACAACGCCTTCTTGAAGGCATGGCCATATGCGCCACCCGCCCTCTTGAGCGGTTCATTCCTCCTCATAGCGTTCTGCGCCGTCTTCTTTTTCCTGGAAGAGGTGCGTAGTCCGTGTGCGTGTGCGTGATGCTTCATCGGGGGGGAAACATGCTAATCGGGCCTACTTCTTGTGCAAGCAGACCCTTGAGCCGCTGAAAGAACGCTACGACCCAGGCATAGCCTTTAAAAGAAAGGTCTGCGCCGTCATTTTCGGAAAGGAGACCGCTTCCTTCAGCCGGGTTGCCCAGGACGAGGTTTCGCACGAAGAGACGTCCCGCATGATTGCCGATGACCCAGAGGTGGCCGAAAGAGACTCGGAAGAGCACCCCGAGTCGCTCAAGCCTGCCAAACCCCAGCGGATCTTGCCTCTGAGGAGCATGTTCACGAGAAACGTGTGCCTCACACTCCTGGCATACGCGATCCAAGAATACCACGTCACGACCTACAACACGTTGTGGACCAGCTTCCTCAGCGACCCCGTCGACACGAAACATCGGGCACGACTGCCCTTCCGCTTTTCCGGCGGTGCTGGCATGAAGCCCGACCGCATCATGTGGTCGTTGTCCATAGTGGGCGCGATGGGGCTGCCCACGCAGCTGTTCGTCTACCCCCGGATCAATCGCCGCATGGGAACGCTCAAGATGTGGCGGACCTTCATGTTGGGGATGCCCTTGCTGTACTTCATCATCCCGTACATCGCAGCCGCGCCGTCGACCGCACCTCCGCCCGCCGGTAAACAAGGTTTCTGGGTGTGGTTCCTGATCGTGCTGGTCCAGGTTTTGATGGTTGTGACCTCCACTTTCGTCGTTCCGGCCCAGCTGGTATTGACAAATCTGTAAGTGTAGACCCTCGCCACGAGAAAGACGTGCGTGTCGTGGTAGGTGGAATTGGTGATGCTGACAACGCCAGATCCTCGCCTCACCCGTCGGCTTTGGCCCGAACCCACAGCAGCGCTTTCTTGCTCACGGGTTTGGTGCGGTCAGCGACGTCGTCGATCGCGGGCGTAATCTACAGCTACGGTTCTTCCCACAATATGACGGGTCTCGTGTGGTGGATTGCTAGCGGGGTTGCCGCGTTAGGATGCCTGAACAGTAGAATCGTCAAGGAAGGGAATGGTCACGAGATTTGGCTCACCGGAGACACTGAATAGAACATCGGCTAAGCCACATGTAGCGTAGAGTTTTCTTCTCAAGGTTCGCAGGTGGCTGTTGGATTAGACGTTTCAAGGCTTTTTGTCTGATAGACTACCGGTAGAATAGCATTGTGGTATTGGGCTGTCAAGAACAAGCTCGTGAGTGGTAATCATGCTTGTTCAGGTTGAGAGAGTGACAGTTTCTTTTTTTGATTATCTGACATACTATCTCTTCCCGGCGTCAACCAGCGTGACAATCTCATACGAAGCATCAACATCCCGGTTCCTTCCCAAGTACAACCCAATTGATGCCCCAGCATACCACTACTCTTCAGTAGTGAATTCTCTCTTGTCCTCAGTGAGTTTCACGGTCACGAAACCCCGCTTCTCAGGCTCGGTCATGAAGCCGCGCTTATCGACCGTGACGAAGGACCTCTTCTCCGGTTCAGCGAGAAACTCTCGTTTGTCCCCAGTAGCAAAGCTACGCTTTTCAGCCTCGGTCAAAAATTCTCGCTTCTCCTCGGTGACAAAACCTCGCTTCTGATGCACGTGGGCAATTTGGAATTGCAGTTCAGTAGGAATGATGATATATGTGAGCCCAGGACGTGTTGACACGCTCTCAACACAAGCCGGATCTGGTCATAGTCTCGCATATGATTCATTACGTATTCCCGATTCGTCGTGATACACCATAACGTAGCTTACAGACTACTTACGGATGCCTTAATAAAGTTTAGCTCTCGTTGCAAACTCCGCATATCACGATGTTTGGCGCCATCGGCAGGTCCGCGATGTCAGTCGCTCGGTGATCTAAGGGAATTGGCTCTGTACGTTGTCAAAGAAAGCTAAAATCGAGTCACAGGATCTAGTTTAACGAATAGAGGGCGCAGGGCTGCTTCCGGGTGTTCGACTTTAAACCCACCGTGTGGGATGATGGAACTCAATGAGTCCAAGGCAGATTCAGTCTACAGGTAAAGTTCCATCATCTCAAGTAACGGACCACAAGATTCAGAAAGCCTGGTTTCGGTGTTTTGTTGTCCACCAAGGCATAGCTACATTAAATAGCCAACGCACACCCTATCGCCATTGTGATGAATAGAGTAACTACGTCCTACCGTAATTACCTTCATCTTCTGTTCCAAAACATTAGCTAAATAAACTCAGTCTCTCAAGTTGAGCCCACAGCAAGGATCCAGTAACGGTTGGGCTACCCAAAGTTATCCCACGTGGCACTTTAATAGCGGATTCTCAAATACACACACCAATTATATCAGAAAATTCTGTGTGCCGTCTTCATTAGGCCTGTGGATTCAACTCCGCGCAGACATGCATGCAAAGTACAACCATAGGTTGCGCCAGAGAGACACATCGTTTATAATATCTAATCAATATTATTTGGTAAAATAACCTAGTCTAAAACCTTTAGTACCGGTTACTATTATGGGCTGCCAGATGCAGTTGCAACAAAAACTCTCTGTAGACTCGAGTCTCTCAAGACACCGCCAGTCCAGTCCACATGCCCGAATCCAGCGGCCTTGAAAGCATCCTTCCACACCGTCTCGTCAGCAGTAGCATGTGTACGCCCGTCTTGGAATAGCCACCACCCTTCGAACAGTCCAAACACAAAGTCGGCCCAACACAGCCGCTCCTGTACCTCCATCACAATTGCAAAGCCGTCCGGTCGTAAGAACTGCCGCGTGTTGCGGAGCGACTTGACCATGTCTGGTGTGGCATGGACCGCATTCACGGCAATCACGATATGTTGAGTGCCCGCTAGCTCAGCTGGCGGAGGCTTCTGAATATCTTGGGTGCGGAAAGTCATGAATGGATAATCATGAAACTTCCGCGCGGCCTGGGCGATGAAACCATGGGCAAGGTCTGTGAAGGTGTATTCCACGGGAATCCCCGACCGGGAGAGTAATGGAGCGAGCCATTTCGTCGTGCCGCCGGTACCTGCACCCAGCTCCAGGATCTTCAGTTGTGCGCCGTTGGGTACGTTGATGGCTCCAGTGAAGCGGCCGAAGAAGTCCTCCATGAGCTTGTGAAAAGCTTTGCTTGGATGAGCCGCGCCATAGATGTCTTCAAGATACTCTCGGCCCTCTGGCGACCCGAAGATCGATCTCACACCATCTGTGCGACCAGCGTAGATCTCCGCCAGGTTGCCGCCCGCATGTGATATAAGCTTGTTCAACGATGTGTATGTCGGGTAGTCGTTCAATAGTTGCTGCAGGGCTTCTTTCCCGCTGCCATTTGGAATGGGAATATCGGTGCGGGGATACTGGTCCCCTTCGCGGCGGACGAGACCAGCTTCTGTAAGCATCTCGTAGCAAAAGTCGAGTTGCTTCTGGACATTCGAGACACACTTGATTGGTCTCAACTTTTGCCCTGGCTTGGTTCTGCCGACATCGCATCTCAGCTTCTGGAATGCCTTGATGATGAGAAGAACAATGAGGTTCTTTTGCCGTTCATGGACGCTGGCGTAATAGCCTGCAAAGCCGGCTTCGGTGACGATATTGTCTGTATTCGACTTGGTCTCATGAAAAGTTGAGACAACTGTGGTGAGAGACACGGTCCATGGCACCTCGCTCTCGGTTGTGAGTTCGCTGTTGACAGGGCCCGGGACTGTGACTGGTTGGGGCCGGGAAACTTCTGTGGTGGACATGTTGGATGCCGACTCAGCGAGGCGTATCTGACCGAGGTCGAGGGTGACCTTTGCTTCGCAAACAATCAGGTTTGGCGTGATCTTTCAAAGCCCCTTCTCTTACAATCGTCAAAAGGAGACACAAGTGTCATCCTCAACAGCTGGATCGCTGCCCTTCCGGTCGGTAAAGTGGACCTGACTTGCTCCGGTGCGACGGTCCGCTCGGAAATGGACGAATCCTGAATCGGAATTTGGGCATAGATTACGGGTTTGGGAAAGAAATCGGCTCACGAGTCGTGCATGTTGAGTCGGAACATAAGCATGACTTGCAAACATTGGACGGTTCCGTCAAGAATCAGGATCTTTGAGTGAATAGTTGTGCATCAATTGCCTCGTTGTGAGTGAGAGAAGACCTAATCTCTCCTTTGCTACTCGCCAATAGTGTACACCAACTTCCCGGCACTTACGTGACCCTGCTTCAAGTATTGGATGCCGTGCAAGACGCCGTCCAACCCCGAACCGCCCTGGTTAACGATCTGCCTCACCGGGCGAAATCTGTCCTCTTCCAGCAGCTTCTCGCTGACACCCCAGAACATCTTGCCAAACTCATAGTCCTCGGGTCTTGGTTCGACAATAGTCTCCTTCTCGATTGTCTCGCCTAAGATGGTGTAACCCAAAGTCGTCGAGCAGTTCACTTTGGGATTGATCTTCTTCACAATCGAGGGAACCAGATACAGCAAACTGCTGTACTGGCCACCCCGGACAGACATGGCAGCTGCACAGATGCGCGCAGACTGGGCAGTGGCGATGCAATCCCACGCGTGCCTCAGTCTTCCTTTGGTGAATGCCTTGATCTGCTCCGCACAGTCTTCTGATCTGTAATCGACGCAGAAGTCCGCACCCACCGACTTGACATAATCGAAATTCTTCGGCGAACATGTGGCCACGACTGTGCAATTGGACATCTTGGCGAACTGGATGCCCATGATGCCAGACGCCGTGCTTCCGCCGTAGATCAGCAGTGGGATGGGCTCCGAAGAGGGCTTGGTGGGTAGGGGCAACCCCAACGACTGATAAAGTCCTTGGCCCTGGAAACAATTAGTCGCGATGAAGAGCAACGTCTTCCAACTGACATGACCTACAACAGCCACGAGGCCAGAGCCAATGACGGCGGCCTCGGTGTCATCCACGTGGTCTGGAATCTTTAACTGCAGACTGGCTTTTGCGATGAGATATTCCGCAAAAGCGCCATCTTCCTTCTGTCTGACGTTGCTAAAAAAAAACAGTCCAAAAGACGTTAAACTCCGGTTACGAGTGAATTGCTTTGCCTCAACGAGGGTACTCACGAGCCGTTGACGATACCGAATACTCGGTCGCCAACTTTGAAGTTCTTGTCCACGCCATTACCAACTTCGACAACGACACCCGCGTAGTCCAGACCGGGTCGAGACCCTGTGGGATTTCCTACCCACATGAAGTCAATGTGCTTCCAATCAGAGGGGTTGATGGCAACTGCTGTAGTCTTGACTAGGATGTAGCCGTCCCTCAACTTGGGCAATGGAGACGTGGTAACAGCAGCCTTACCGCGGCCCTCGATAATGATGGCTTTCATCTCCTGGGGAAGTCCGAGACCCATCTTTGCAGCTTACTAGGGAAAAGAACAACGTGCGTTGGTAAAGTATCTTGTGTGAAAGGTGTCTGCAGCTGAGTATCAACGTAGACAACCTTTTGATCACAGGATGGTCAAGCTTGTCAATGAGTGGATTGGCTATCGAAAGACTGATACAATATCTGCTTGACTGTCGGTCGACAAAGCTTCAGTGACTGCAAAGGATTTCCCGCATGAGCTGCGTGTGTGCTCGGAGTGAGCATCAACGCCGGAACTGAGGTTGGACATGCCATCCGGCCTTCGGACCGCGAGTGCGAGCAGGGGTCATCCTGCGCGCGACGGCAGGACAGACGAAGCAGACAACGAATCAGAAGCGACGAGCATGATTGGCTCTTCGGAATAACGCGATTGACTTTCGCAATTCGTTGTCGGGCACTACGAATGGGGAAATAGTATAGAAAGATCATAGAGACTGCTCGTTCGTCTCTTGTATTAAGAAGCTTCTTCTAGCGTCAAAGTCACTTCCAAGTTGCTTGAGCTTGTTCGTCTGCCGCCAGCGTCATTTCTCTGAGTCTCACGATATCAACGACCAATCATTTTGTGACTCAAATTTACAAGGCGCTGCGGGCATTCAGTCATTCCGAAACCTTGGAAGATGTCACCCCAATCAGGCCTTGCTACGCCGTCCTCTGAGATGGACCCATCAGACCCCATCGCCATTGTGGGTATGGCCGTGAGGCTGCCTGGTGGCGTCCGCAACACAGAGGACTTCTGGGACCTGATGATGAACAAAAGAAGCGGTCTAATTCCCATCCCGAAGGAGAGATGGAACAGCGAAGGCTTCTACAGCCCTGTTGCCAAATGGGGCACTGTCCAGAACAAGGAGGCCTACATGTTCAGCCAGGCCGACAACGACCTGACAAAGTTTGACGCTTCCTACTTCACTTGTGGCGAGAAGGAGATTGAGCGTATGGATCCCATGCAGCGTCAGTTGTTGGAAATCACACGCGAGTGTCTTGACAACGCCGGCGAGACGAACTGGCGTGGCCAAGAAATTGGCTGCTACGTTGGAAACTTCTCGTCGGATTGGCAAGATGATCTATCGATGGACCCTCATGCCTCTGGTCTTTACCGTGGTTCCGGATACCTCGACTTTCTGCAACCCAATCGCGTGTCTTACGAATATGGTTGGACAGGACCTAGGTAAGTAAAGTGAACTACTCTGAATCTGTGAATGTCCACTGACACAACCCAGTATGCTTGTCAAGACCGGTTGCTCGTCTTCGATGGTGGCTCTACATCTGGCAGCGGAAGCCGTCCAGAATGGCGCCTGCAAGTCGGCAATGGCCCTGGGCTGCAACCTGATCACCTCTGTTATCACATCTATCGTCTTCACCGAGACGGGAGTGCTATCGCCTAGCGGCAAATGCAAGACATTCGACCTTCTCGCAGATGGCTACGGCCGAGGCGAAGCTGTCAATGCTGTTTACGTCAAGAGATTGAGCGACGCCCTCCGAGATGGCAATCCTGTTCGTGCCATTATTCGCGCAAGCGGAACGAATAACGACGGCCGGTCTAACGGAATCATGAGTCCCAACACATATCTACAAGAAGCACTAATTAGGAAGACGTACGAGAAGGCTGGGCTAAGAGACTTTTCCAAGACAGCCTTTTTCGAGTGCCACGGCACTGGCACGCCCACTGGTGACCCGTTGGAGGTTGCTGCCGTTGCGCGCATCTGGAAAGACTTTGACGGTGTGATGATCGGCGCTGTAAGGGTTGTTGCGTGCGAGGCCTATCCCTTCAAATTACTGATATCCCTTGATCCAGGTCAAACCCAACGTTGGCCACTCCGAGGGAGCGGCTGGGCTCACCAGTGTCATCAAGGCCGTTCTTGCTTTGGAAAACAGGGTTATCCCCCCCAACATCTACATGGAGAATCCCAACCCGAGAATTCCGTGGGAGGAAGCCAAGCTATCCGTTCCCACGGAGCCGACCCCCTTCCCCGCTGACCGCGATGAGCGCGTCAGCGTGAACTCATTTGGAGTCGCTGGGTCCAATGCTCACGTAAGTGCCGCCGCTTGCTTTGGCGACTGGACAATGATACTAACAGGTCACTAGGTCATTCTAGAGTCATTTGAGGGCTGGCAGAAGTTGCAAGATGATGCCAGCTCTGTCAGCTCTGACTCTGGTGTCAGCATCCGGGCACCGGGACAACGTCTGCTTCTGTTCTCCGCAGCTCATATGACACCTTTGGAGACACAGATCAACCAACACAAGGAATACTTGGAGAAGAAAACCACCGACCTGGACGATCTTGCCTACACGCTCAGCCACCACCGTGATCATCTGAGTTGCCGCGCCTATGCCATTGCCGATGAACATGGTGCGTTCGAGCCTAGCAGCTTCAAGCGCAAACCTACGGTGGCTCGTCGGACAGTTCTAGTTTTTACGGGACAGGGCGTGCACTGGGCCGGCATGGGTAAGGCTCTTATGGAAACCAACGATGTATTCCGCAACTCGATCCGAAAGCTGGATACTTGGCTCCAGTCCCTGCCGGAAGCTCACAGGCCCAACTGGTCTCTGGAGAAGGAGCTTTCCATCGACGATGCATCCAGCAGAGTCGGCCAGCGTGGCTACTCTCACCCTTGTGCTACGGCGGTTCAGATCGCACTCGCCGACGTCCTCGCCAGCCTCAACATTCGTCCGGATGCTGTTACGGGTCACTCGGGGGGCGAAGCCGCAGCTGCCTATGCTGCTGGTAGCATCTCGGCAGAAGCTGCACTTGCGGTTGCGTACTTCCGCGGCTGGCTTCTGGTTAACGGCACAGTTCCCCCTGGTACAATGGCTGCCCTCAGTCTGGGTCCCAAGGAGGTTGAGCCTTTTCTCATCCCTGGCGTTGTTGTGGGCTGTGAGAACAGTCAGTTCAGTACTACGTTATCTGGAGACCCGGTGTGCATCCAGCATTGCATTGATCAGATTACGCGCCGTCATCCTGATGTCAAGGCCAAAGTCCTCAATCTGGAGACGGCTTTCCATTCTCCCTGGATCGAGCCTCTGGCGGGACCCTACGAGGATCTCCTGAAGCCTTATCTGGCCGATGCCAAAGCTCCGACTGTTCCTCACTTCTCCAGTGTCACTGGTCTGGAGATGACAGGTGACGACTTCGGAGCCAATTACTGGCGTCGCAATTTCGTGCAGCCTGTCTTGTTCAACACGGCGCTGAGGGCTTTGATGAAGAGCAACAACAATAATCTCTTCATTGAGGTCGGCCCTCACCCAGCCCTACAGCGACCACTGAACGAAATCCTGCGCAGCATCCCTGAGGCGTCATGCGAGTACATCTCTACTCTTCGCAGAGCCGAGGATACCAACGTCTCCATGCTTCGTCTGGCCGGCGAGCTGTTTGTTCAAGGTGCTCCAGTCGACATGTCTGGCGTTGTTCCCAAGGGGAGGGTTTTGACCGATCTTCCCACCTATCCTTGGCTCCACGACGTATCTTACTTCGATGAGCCCAGGAACCCCTCTCGCTACAAGCAGAGGAAGCACACTCGCCATGTTCTCCTGGGCGCCAGAGTGCTGGAGGGCAACGACATTGAGCCGGCATGGCGCAACATGCTTGACTTGAAAGAGGTACCCTGGCTGATGGACCACATCGTGAACGGTCAGATCGTGTTCCCCGGAGCCGGATACATGGCCATGGCCGGAGAAGCTATGCGCCAGGTTGCCAATGGCCTGGACTCGTACACCATTCGGGACATGTCCATCACTACTGGTATGACTGTCCCGAAGGAGAAGAAGACGGAGCTCTACACTCGGATGATTCCTGAAGACAAGCCCAGTTCCGATGGCCAGTGGTACAATTTCAAGATCATGTCCTGCGATGGTCATCACTGGGTTACCCACTGCTCAGGCTTCATCCGCTCCGGTGCCGAAGCTGAGAAGACGTCCGTCTCGAGCGCCCAAGCTGAGCAAGAGTTCGCTCGCGAGATTGAAGCCGACGGCTGGTACAAGGCAGTCAAAGCCGTCGGCATTGACTGGCAAACCGCTTTCCAAGGTCTTGACCAGATCACCGCCAGTACTACGACAAGGGAGGCCACGGCTACCGTCTACGACTTCGAGGATACCACACACTATGCAGCGCACCCTACTCTTCTGGATCAGTTGCTTCAGATCAACCTCGTGGCTCAGACCCACGGTCAGAAGAGACGTCTGGACAGCATTCTTCTGCCAACATTCATCTCCCGCTTGGGTGTCCTTGGGGATCAAGATCTCCGCATGAGAGCCTACGGCAGTATCAAGGATGGCCCAGAGGGTATGACTGCCAATGCCGCCATCTACACAGAAGAAGGCCGACCCACAGTTTACTTGGAGGGTCTTTTCTACTCTGAGTTGCCGGTCGCTAAGCGCGAAGAGGTCCTCCTCGGCTCGACGTTCGAGTGGAAGCTTGACGCTACTATGATCGACTCAATCGCAGACATCAAGAGCAGTGACGCTGCCGAGCAGCTCCGCGACGCCGTAAGCCTCCTCGCTTTCAAGAGTCCTGACTCGAGAATCATCGAATTTGGCTCAGGGGCGGTCGAGGTCACTCGTATCGCTCTTCAAGCTGCCCATCCTTCGCCACACAAGCGGCTTTACTCGGACTACACGTACGTTTGCACGTCTGAAGAGGATGTCGAGCGCGTCACGGACGCTTTGGTCGAAATTGAAGGCAACGAGGTGTCCGTCGTGGACATGGAGCAGCTGTCTCTATGCAATGCTGCTGACAACGTTCTCCTGCCGCTTTCAACTCTCCTGTCTGACGACCGCTATCTGCAAGACGATTTGACCGAACTGCAGAACTTGCAAACTTCGTGCTCCAGACTTCTTGTTCATACCATGGACAGCAGCTCAAATATCACTGCAGATGAGGCCAGGATCGAGCTACGATTGCAGAGCCTGGGGTACACTCTTCACTCAAAGGCCAGCTCCGGGTTGATTCTCGCTGAGCCTTCGAAGCTGGCAGAGCTCGACCAAAGTACCAAAATCACGGTCTTGTCACAAGCTACCAGTCGAGGTATTGAGCTTGCCAAGCAGGTGCAATCCTATTTCGAGTCCAACGGCTTCAACGCTGAGATCTCCCACAACCCAACTGTCCCTCTTGAAAATTCGTTCACGATTTCTCTCTTGGACGTTGATGGTACCACCGTCTACGATCTGACTGCCGAGTCATTCAGACCTTTCATGGATAGTCTGTGCAACCTGAAGGGTTCCCTGGTTTGGGTTCTTCCTTCGGTCCACGGCTCTTGCAAGGATCCTCGTCCCGCGATGATTCAGGGCACCGCAAGGACCGTCCGCATGGAGAACAAGGCTGACATCACTCTGGTTGAAGCCGACAACGCCTCGGTCTCGGGCGCCGAGTTTTCCAAGGCAATCCTCAAGATCTGCCAGAGTCTTCCCAAGCGACGGAAGGGCGGTGACCTCGACGCGGACTACGACTATGCCATTCTGGATGGCAAGGTTCACGTTCCCCGCATGTACTGGTTCGGCTTCTCTGAGCCAGCCGTGAAGAGGTCTCTTCCCGAGACGAAAGACTCCCCCATGTTCCGTGGGGATGCCTCTTACCTGCTTGTTGGTGGCATGGGAGGTCTCGGTCGGTCCGTTGCGACTTGGCTGCTTGAACATGGTGCTCGAAACTTGGTATTCCTTTCCAGGTCTGCTTCCAGCTCTCAGAATGAGCCTTTCGTCAAGGAGCTGGAGAGCTACCCCGGTGCTGTCATCAAGACCGTCTCAGGAGACGTCAGTAAGCCTGAAGATGTTCTCAAGGCTATCCAGAAGGCTCCCAAACCTGTCGCTGGAGTCCTACAATTATCTTTAATTCTCAAGGTAAGTCGAAGAGGCCATGATGTCTAGCATAACCACGCAATGCTAACGAATGTCGCAGGACAATTCCACGGCGGAGATGAGTTACGAGGAGTGGAGTGGTGTCGTCGATCCTCGCGTCCGTGGAACGTGGAACGTTCATCAGGCCCTCCTCGATGCCCATGTCCCTCTGGACTTCTTCGTCATCTTTGGATCCGGCGGCGGACACACGGGATACTACGGGCAAGCCAACTACAGTGCTGCCAACACCTACCTGGATGCCTTCGTCGAGTACCGCCACACTCTCGGCCTCCCCGCATCAATCATCGATCTCGGAGTGGTCGGGGACGTCGGTTACCTGCTCGAGCGTGACGACCTGTACGAGGGTTTCAAGAACGGAGGCTTCTTCTTCCTGAAGGAGCAAGACGTCCTCGACTCCGCCGCGATTGCCATCGGCAACTCCTCGGGCGGTCCTTACAGCAGCTTCTGCCTTGGTGGTCTGTCGGAGAAGCCGCTGTCCGACCCGTCTAACCGCGTGAACTGGAAGAGGGATGTCAGGTTTGCCCAGTCTCATTACTTCCACAAGTCCAAGGCGGCCACCGCGGGCGAGACAAACGAGAGTGACGAGGCAGAGACATTCATTTCCCTGGCCCGGTCGGATCCCACGACTCTGCGAGACAGCGCCACCGTCGCCAACCTCGCTCGTTTCATCAGCGCGACGTTGAGTCACCTCATGTTGCGTCCCGTGGAGGACTTCCCCCTGACTGAGAATCTGACTTCGATCGGCTTGGATTCGATTATTTCTATTGAGCTAGTCGACTGGATTCATCAGCAGTTCCACATTGGCATGACTTCAATGGAAGTTACGCAATGCACTTCCTTGTTGCACCTTGCCGAGAAGATTATTGAGGAGTTGATCTCATCAGCTTAGACCTAGATTGGCTGTCTGGATTATTTGGTTTCCGTTTCAACTGTTTGACCTAGTTGCTGGGGCTGGGATATCCGGGGCGTTGCGGGAAAATGTGGAATTCTTGTGATTTCCGTAGACAGCTCATATCGTGAACGGTCAAATATCTTAGGATGCATGAATTGATGTTCTTCAAATTATTGCAGCTTGGCAGAGACTCAACCATAGCTCTTTCACGTCCTGCAGAACTTACCTTAGTAAAGGTCTCACGAGCGTTGGCATGAAGCCATTGATGACGACTATAATTGAACTTGCTTCAGCCCACCTCATCTGCTCACATATTGTAGTAGCATCACGCTGCCTTTCCAACGTATTCCTCTCTTCATTTCAAGCTGTCGCAAATACCCCCCCAAATTCTTTTGATAGAACAATTGACAGCTTTATGCCACTTTTGAGATGTTGAAGCGCCTAACACAAATCTTGGTCTTTATTCCAGAAGCCCAGACTTCAAATTTAGTAGTCCTCATGCCGAAAGCCAATTGCGCCCAACCTGCTTCGTGCATATCCTTCTCCGACCAGGCCCCTTTTACCAAGAATCGCAACTTAGTCCCTCTTGCTTGCAAGGGTAGTATGGCTTGACCTGGGTTCATCAAAGTCAGTGGTCTGAGATTTTAAGGCGGTGGTGTAATTGTAGACTCACAACATCGGGATGCTCTGGCCAAGGCGTGCCATGAACACTGAGATTATCAAAGTCCTTTGGTGGGTTCTCCAGTATCGTGTCCATCAGGTACTTTGTGCAATGCAGCGTATGCGTGTAGTTCCATGGCGCGTCGTACCCGTTGATCAGCCACAAATGCGTTTGCCTCAAGGTGTACATGCAATGGAAAGTGTGTTCCTTCCTCGACACCCAACCGGCGGTAAGAACTTCGCTGGTGGGCGGGATCTCATGCTTGCCGCCCTTGTCGTAGTATCGGTGCCACGGCCCTTGGGCATGAAATTCCTTCAGAAGCGCTTGATTGTCCGGATGATTGAAGGCCGCCTTCGGGTACCATTTGAACGACATTGTGTCGAACTCGCACCCTCTATCTCGGGCGATCTTGGGCAGAGCACCGTTGGGTGCGCAGACGTAACCGGACGTGTCTTGCTTGTGGCATTTTTCGCAGGACGGGAAGAACGCCAACCCTGAAAGGATGAGGAAGAGAAGCCCGAGAGGGACAAAAAGATACCACGACTTCCAGGCTGGGTCAAATGACTGCCAGGATATGCGCAGCTGCCTCTTCACCTTGACAGCCCCAGACTCCTGATCGACTGAGGCTGACCGCGATGCCTCTCCCTCAGACGACTCCCCTTCCGTCTCATCCTTCAGAAGGGCGTACTTTTCTTCTCTGTTGCTAGGACCTGACGGCATCATCATGGTAATTGCGCAAGAGAGACAAGGCGTTGGCAACAAACGTGGTGGATAGAAATGAGGTGCGAGTGCGGAAAGGCGGCTCGAGGTATCAACGACGACAACCCTCAGCGTCAAACCTCCGAGTGTTGACGAGCTCCTTCGACTACGCTCTTCGGGCAGGGGATCCCGGCCGCTGGCCTACCGAAAACAAACGCTCGCTACGCACTGCGACCGGCACTGGAAAGGGCTCGGATACGCATCTCGCTGTTAGTTCCGGACCTCTGGTACGGAGCCGTAACTGGCCATCAGCTTCATTCCTACTGGCTACTTGGGATGGTGGTGTTGCGGACCGAGGACTTCGGCTCTGACTGGGCGCGCCCTGACTAGGGTCGGTCCGAACTCAGAGGGGGCCTGAAAAACCAAACGGAAAAAGGACTGGCTGTTGAACCAAAGCGAGCATCATTCTATTTTCAAGAGCCTGAATACTGTGGTAAGGGCGGACATAGCAACTTGGGAGTATTAGGCAGTTTTCAACAATGCCGTAGCCACGCTACTTCAACCCTTTACACGGTTTCCAGTGAAAAATGTCTTCATCTGTAACTTTTCGGCAATATGAAAGGGCTTCGTATTTGTGAAAGGCACGAACGGACAGGGGAATTGGATTGAAGCAGCGTAATTTTGACCAACTTGAATTAACTTGTCGCTTGGTGTTTTCGTTTTTCAACGCTTGTAAAAAAAGATCCTTTTCCATTACGTATTATATAAAAAGTCAGACCAAAAAATCTTTCGTTCTAGGTGAATGAACCTAATGAGTAATCGCTTAATCTGAATGTTTCCCACGCTCATGAATTCAGAACCGCTTTCATATCCCCGACTGTGCGATGTCTTCCGCCGATGAGCATCTGAAGAATGCGGCTATAAGCCTCGGCCAAGGTATTGAGGGTCTGCCTTGAGAACAGGGACTTGTAGTAAGTCAACGAAGCCTCGAGCCTAGATGGCTCTTCATTGAATGCGAGGACCAATAATTGCTACCGACCATGTCAGTGGAAGAAAACTCTAGCAGGTTCAAGAAACTACTCACTTCGTGAGGATCCTGTTTCCATATCGATTGGAAGTTCGCGTCCAGGCTGTCGCCTCCGTACTTCACCTTCCTGAAATTGACCAGCGTGTTGAAGAGTCCAGTCTTCTCACAGTCGAGTTGGCGCTCAACCTCGGTCAGGTCGAACGTCTTGTGCCGCAGGCCGCGAATGCTTTCGTCCTGGAATGCGCGTAAAGCGTCTACCAGAATCGTTGAGTCTTTTACCGCAGCCCGGGCCACCAGTAGAGAGAGCATCGGGCCCACGATCTCGTCAACGTGCGGGATGTCAATGTCGCGATCCGACACCAGGTGACCGAAGCACACCGTCTCGTTGCCGGTGTAGACATGAAGGACCATGGCCCAGGTGAACTGCAGCAGACTCGACAGAGTCACACCGGCGCCGCGTAGGAACTCTCTCATCTTTTGAGTAATGTCAATGGAGAAGTTGACGGATCCCATGCAGTGAGGGTCGGAGTTGAGAAGGGACTCGGAGGGAATCATGTAGGGCTTGACACCTCTCAGCTTCTCAGCCCAGAATTTGTTACTGGCTTGTATGTTCCGATTGTGGCAGAGATACTCGATGTACTGGTCGTAGCCTGTTGCAAGCTTGGCCGGCTCGGGCGTTTGTCCTCGGTAGAAGGTCGAGAAATCGGCAAACACGTGGCCCAGGCTGACATGGTCTATGAGCATGTGGCCCATGATGAGATGGACGTAGACTTGTTGGTCAAGAGTCATGAGGATTCGGACGGATACTGGAGGCGAGTCGTTCTTTAAAAAGGCAAGTCGCGTGGCATCGAGATGCATCAGGCTCTGGCGGATCGCGTCGGCCTCCGACATTGCTGAAACGGTGGCGATGTCAGCCTTGTGCTTCCTCAAGACCTTCTGAAAGATCCTTTTCCCAGACGAATCCGACACGAAGACGGTCCTCAAGATCGCATGTCGGTTGACCGTCTGCTGCCAAGCCTGGAATAACCGGTTCAGATTAACGGCAGAGCCGTCATCAATCCCTTTCAGCAACACGAGGCTATTGAAGAGGTAAGGCTTCAGAGGTTTCTTCAGGAACGCATTGTACATCCTCCTTTGAAATGGAGAACACGGAACAACTGCCTCGACGTTGACATCCTTGGTTGAAAGGTACTTGGCAAACGGGGAGAGATGGATCGGATCTTCCGGTGAGCGAGGGGGCGTTGGCATCAACGGTCGAATGGGGGTACTTGGCATAGATACCGAAGTAATGGCTCGAGATGCGGCTGGGGCAAAAGTGGCCGTCGTAGAGCGGGCGATGGTTGGCCTTCCTTTGGGACCAGCAGGTGGTACGGCAACCAGAGCAAGCTGTTTCACGGTCGGGTTTGCCAAAACATCTTGGGTCGTCACTTTGAGCCCTGCCGCCTTGCAAAGTCGCATGACTTGCATGGCTATGAAAATGGAACTCGTCAGCTATGGCGAAACGCCGCTTTTGGGGCCTGGCTTACCGTAGATTGAGTCACCCCCGAGCCTGAAGAAGGACTGATCTAATCCGATGCGATCTACGCCCGTTAATCACACGTACTGTCCGTCCGGTGCTGGGTGTTTGGACTTACCGGAATCAATCCCGAGCACTCCGCCCCAGACTTTCCGGATAGTTTCCTCTGTCTCGGATCCTTGGCGATAATGCGAGCCGCTGTTTTGACTCAGCTCCAGGATTGACTGAAGCACTGCCTTGTTAAGTCCTTCGACCCAATTGATAACTCGTTGACGGTCCAGCTTCAGTGACAGCTGAACCGGAAGACTCTGAACTATCAGCCACGTCTCGGGCACCATGTAAGGCGGGAGGTCCTTTTCCAAAGCAGAAGTAACCTCGTCCAAGATCTCGCTGACTCTTTTCCGACCATCGTCGCCCAGAGCCTCCTTGTCGACAGTCTTGAGAGCTTGTACCCCGTAGTTTCCGGTGTCGAGACCTGCAGAGAGAGCCGTCAAACTCGCCACCGCTACCAGCCGACCCTTGAGCAACCCCGAGTTGGGCATGAAAACCATGCTGTGCTGAACAAGGCCAGCCAGCTTGTTGAGATGATACTGAATCTCGCCAAGCTCAACCCGTTGACCACGAATCTTGACTTGCGAATGATCCTTGCGTCGTTGGATAAGCAGACTACCATCCTCGGCAAACCTGACCAAATCCCCAGTCTTGTACAGCTTTCTTTCTGGTGAACTTCCAAACATCGAGTCAATCTGGAGTGCCCAACTTGGGGGGTCGATGAAAGCAGCTTCGGTCTTGGCATCATCGTTGAGGTATCCCTTGCCCACTATGGGTCCGTCAAGAAGAAGCTCGCCCACCGCACCGATCGGCATGAGAATGTCATGATTCTCGGGATGCACCACCCAGCCACGACATCCAATCGGAAAACCAATGTTCGTCGCGTCAGTGTCGGCAGTGAACCCAAGACCCACGGTGCTGGTCACGGAGCATTCGGTTGGCCCGTAGCTAGGTCTCATGTGTATCTTGTCCGCCCATCGAGCAACCAGGTCCTGGCCCATGGGCTCCGCATGCACAGTGATGAACTTGACCGACTTGAGGTCATACGGGTCGAGCGTTCGAAGGAATGACGGCGTGAACGCAGCCCAGTTCACCTTCTTCCGCTCAACGAATCCAGGGATATCCGTCATACGCTCCTTTTCGGAGGGAATGCAGATGCAACCGCCCGCGACCAGGACGGTGAAGATCTCCTCCAAGGAGGCGTCGAAGCAGTAGTTGGTGAACTGAAGTACGCGAGATGTAGATCGTATCTGGAGCCACGTCCTGTTCGCAGCAACCGCCGAGCAGAAGGACTGGTGCTGGATGACGACGCCCTTGGGCGTGCCTGTCGTTCCGGAAGTGAAGATGATGTAAAGCGTGTTGCAAGGCTCCGAAGAAGCTGCTACAACGTCGTTCAAATTTGATGTCGGCAACCCCATTACGGCGGGTTTGTTGACAATGAGAATGGTATCGACCAGTGAGATAAAGTTGTCGTACTGCTCCAGCGAAGCGAGGCCGATGCGCGCCTTTGTCTGCTTGATGACGAATTCGGTTCTCTTGGGAGCCCCTTTCGGATCGATGTGAACGAAAGCTGCCCCGGACTTTGCGACCGCGAGCATGGAAACAACCGCCCACAGGGACTTTTCAAAGCAAAGAACAACTATTTCACCCGGTTTGGCGCCAATAGCTTGAAGTTGGGCGGCTAGTTTGGTGGACAGAAGATCCAATTGGGCGTAGGTCAGATCGCCATCCCATGAAGAGATCGCAGGCCTCGACGGCTGGCGGAGCGTCATTTCGGAGATCATCTCGTGGATGCAGCGTTTGCTAGTTTCAAGCTCAACGGAATTCCATTCTTGCAGCTGATCCTTGTCCATGTCGGTTGAGAGGCTGAGCTCGCCAAAGGTGACGTCGGGGTCGCGAATGATGTTCTGGACAAGGTCGACGTACACTGCCAGAAGTCGTTGCGCCTGGGTCTCGGACATGAAGTGTTTCGGCGACTCGATGGTGATCTCGAGGCCGCCTTGGTCCTCCGTCACGCACACAGCGAGGTCATACTGGAGATGGGATCTTTAGCATCGAGTGATAGAAACAGGGGAGAGGGAGAAGGGGGCGGGGGGAGCCATGGCCAGTGTGCTCGAGACTCACCTCACTTGTGTCGTGCGCATATAGTAGGTCGGATTGAATGCTAGCTGGGGGTAACGTCATGCCGGTCTTCTGGAAGTTAAGAATAGTGTTGAACATGCTGTCACCACTTCGCTTGACGACATGCTGTATACGGGCGAGGGATATCGCTTGACGCGACATGTGCTCGATGCTGTCATCCTGCAAGGACCTGATGATCTCAGACACCTTCATCGTCACCGGCAACTTTGCTCTCATGGGTACAATGCTCGCCATCGGCCCGATGATGTCCTGAGCGCCAGGGACAGGGGCATCTCTGCCGTGACACAAAAGCCCGAAGACGACATCGTCGGCATGAAGGTAGGTGGCCAACACGATGCTCCATGCAGCTTGAAACACGACAGGTAGCGTCACTTCCAGGCTGCGGCAAGACATGTCAAGCGTGGCCTTGTGCGGAAGAACTGACGATGTGCGCGAGAACTCGACCTGCTGACCTGGCGAGAAGATTGCTTGAGATAGTCTTGGGAACTGACAGCTCACTGCCCCGTCCAAATAACGCGTCCAGTAGTTTGTGATGTCCCCCATGTTCTGCTCTGACGTGAACTTGATGTAATTGGAGTAGGGACTCACATCCCCTCTGAGACGGCCCTCATACGCGTCCAAAAAGTTACGAATGAGGAGTCTTGAAGTTGTGCCATCGGTAATGATGTGGTTCTTGTCGAGCAGGCAGTAAATCGATCCATCTTTTGCAGAGTAGATCCTCAACTTATGCAGGAGTTTTCCGTCCAACGGAGACGGCCCTGCTGAGGTTGAGTGTTTGGCCCAGAGGCTCGGCAGCTCCTGCTCATCCTCCAATCTGAGAATCTCGATGTCTGGTGTGACCGATTTGAGAACCACCTGAAGGAATGAAGCCTCGTCATCTTCCAAGAACAAGGTGCGGAGGATTGGATGCGCGTTGACGACTTGCTTCCAAGCAGCGTAGAGCTTCTCGGGTTGAAGCTGCTCCTCTCCAGACAGCTTGAAGAGGAAGTGCTGGCTGTAGACGTTTGAGGGCCGTTTGAGCTGCGAAAGCATCAGGCTGTCTTGAATCGGGGAGCATGGGTACACTGCCTCAATCTGCCTAGACTCGAGACCAAGTCTGCTTTTTGCCAGGCCCAAGGCTGACACCAGTCTCTTTGAGTTGAGGCCAACTGACGGGGGCAGATTTTCGATTGGTGAGTCTGGGAGATTCTGGGCTGCCAGTCGGCCGACAATCTGCTCAAAACTGGGCTCAAAGTGAGCCACCCAGTCTTTCAACTTGTCCTGGTGGCTCATCTGGGAGTTCCATTCCACCTCGATCGACAGCTGATCGTCTTTCATGACGATAAGGATGGATATCAGAGCGTGTCGAGTAGAGTTTGCGCGCTGCCGTCGTCTCAGCTCCGACAGACGTGACTGCAAGGCATCGTCGCATCTCTTGAACAGTGATCCTTGCCGCTCGAACTGCTGAAAAGCACCGAGGTAGTTCAGTGTGATTTCCATCGGAAAGTGGTCGTCTTTAAAAGCTTTGATCCCGTCAGGGTTGAGGAATCGTGACATGAAGTAGGGTAGTCCGCTCAAGTTGGTATTGGCGCGAAGCTCACGGACACTATTCAATGTCGCCAAGCTATCCTCATGATGTCGAGCGAATATCGGGAGAAACGTCGTGAACCATCCCACGGTCTCCCATGGATTCATATCAGGCGAAAACGACTCTCGACCGTGTCCCTCAATGAAGATGGCGGGTGAGCGTCCAAAAGTCTCATAAAAGGATTCTCCAACAGCGGTGATCATGAGGTCCAACGATGCATAACTGGAGGTGACTCGAGCCAAAGATACAGCCTTGGTCAACTCCGGTGTGAGCGAGAGCTTCTCGGTGACGCAAGAATTGAAGCAATTGTCTTTGTCCTTCATATCCCACAGCCCGAGGTCGGTGGCCGGGACTTGGTTGGACGGCGGAAGTACTTCGTCGACCTTTAGAGTTGCTGCATGATTTCTCTGCGCATCGCACCAAGACTGAAAAGTGGTCGTCTCGCGCTCGATCTGACCCCCGAAGAGGAGGAAATTCTCCAGCTCTCGGAAGAGCGTTCGCCATGACACCGTGTCAACGACCAGATGGTGAATCGTAATCGACAATAAAGTCTGCCGCCGTGTTTCGAAGAAGTCAAGTCCCATAAGTGGCCCCTTCTGTAGGTCTAAAGACTGCTTGGATTCGCTGATGCATTCAACGACGTAGTCGATCTGGTCGCGACCGTGGAATCTTACTCGGCAACTCTGGCGGATGTCGGACTTGGTAACTCGTTGCTTCCACTCGCCGTCATGGTTTTCGAATCGGGCACGAAGCATGGGGTGTGCTTCTAACAGAGACTCGACAGCGCTGAGGAGAGTTTCTTGATCAACCTTGTTTGCGAGCTGAACCACCATTGTATGCTGGTCCAGCAAATCTCCGTTGGGGGAGGCTTGGAAATGCAGTTGCTGAATCGGCGAAAGGGGGAACTCTTCGCCTTCTGTCGGCTCAGCCGTTGACTCGACTATCGCAACCGGTTTCCGCGAGACATGGTCTATCCGAGAAACCGACCTTGCCAGTCGTTCGATAGTCCGGTATCTTAGGACGTCTGCAGCAGAGATCTTGAATCCTTTCTGTCTTCCTAAGCTGCTGACCGTCATGGCCGATATAGAATCACCGCCTTGGAAGAGATTAGCGACAAGCGTTGTACGAAATGTGAGTGCGCATACCGAGGTAATAGAAAGACGTATCCCATCGGATCTCCGTCTCGGGAACGTTCAAAACTTCGCCCCACACATTTCTCAGTGCCAACTCCGTGTCGTTCCCTGGTCTTTCAGTGTTTGAAACTTGCATTCGGGACATGAAGTCGGCATATTGATCCTCCGTCAGATGTTCTAGGTATTTTTCCAGCCGTTTGCGATCCAACTTTCCGGAGGAGTTTCGGGGAAGGGACTTGACGATGATCCAGAGCTCAGGTGTCATGTATGCTGGGACCTTGTCGAGGAGATACTCCCTCATTGGACTCACAAGATCGGACCAGGCACCACTCAGAGTCTCAATAGCTGTAAGGGGTGTCGAGATAGCAGTCTGTGAGGAAGGGTTGGTGCTCTCCAGTGCAATGAGTGCCACGAGTCTCTTGGCACATGGGCCTGACTTGGGAACGAGGACGAGGCAGTGCTGGATCTCGGGGTACAGCACCATCTGCCGTTCGATTTCACCCAATTCGAGCCTTTGCCCTCGAAGTTTAACTTGTCCATCTCTACGACCGACGAAATGCAGGTCGCCGTTCGAGTCGTACTTGACAAGGTCGCCCGTCCGATACAGCCGCTTCTCGGGAGCCCAAGTCAGACCCGTCACGAAGGCTTCGGCAGTGACTTCTGGGCTGTTCAGGTATCCCCGAGCAAGGATCGATCCCTCCATCAACAGTTCTCCGACTGCACCTACGGCTTGGAGGATGTGAGGATCTTCAGGTCGGACAACCCACGTCGCGCATCCTGGCACCGCTCTGCCAATGTTTGTTGGGTCCCCGTCGGGGGTCACCTCGTTGCCAACGGTGCTCGTCACGCAACACTCGGATGGACCGTACACTTGAATCAACCTGGTCGTTCCGGGATTCGCCCAGTTTGCGACGTTCTTGCCCGACATGGCCTCGCCGCCGAGGACCATCGTCTTCATCGTCGGTAAGATGGTAGGGGTCAGCATCTCGGCGAATGACGACGTGAGATGAGCCCAGTTTGCCAATGACTTCGTGGCAAAGTCTGCCAGATCTGGCAAGCTGAGGCGGATATCTTCAGACGGGACGCAGAGGCACGCCCCTGTCACGAAGGTTGTAAGATGATCCTCCATACTGGTATCGAAGCCGTAAGAGGCGAATTGTAGGACGCGTGATGTGGCGTTCATCTGAATGCCGTCGCTATGTGCTCGTGCCGCGTAGGAGTAGGAGCTATGTTCTATAATGACTCCCTTGGGTATTCCAGTCGAGCCGGATGTGAAAATGACGTATAACGGATCCTTGGGTGTGATTGATGGCGGTGGCCGAGAGACTCGGCACGAGGCTATGGCTGCGAGCTGCTCCTCATCAAGCTCCAAGACGTTTCGAGCCGACGATGACAAGTCTCCAGCCTGTTGTGGCGACGATATCAACAGTCCATGGTCTTCTGAGATTCCAAGCTGCTTCAGCATTTCTTTAATGCGAGACATAGGGTTCGAGATATCTAATGGAACGAATGCGTTTCCACTTTTCATGACGGCTAGAAGAGCCACGGAGTACCATTTGGACTTCTGAAAGCAAAGGGGAATGAAGGCTCCCGGTCCAATACCGAGGCTGTTGATGTAGCTGGCGACACAAGTTGCTGCTTCGTCAAGCTCTTTGTACGTCATCTCCCCGTCCCATGCGTAGATGGCCGGAGCGTCTGGTTGAAGTCGCGCTCTCTCTTCGATGAGTTGATGCACACAAGCTGGAGGCATGTTACTGGCAGCATTCTTTTCATTCCATTGCTGGACCTGTTGCAAGCTTTGGGGGCTAAGGGAGGTTGCTGGCCCGATGGACATTTCTGGGTTACTTGCGTTGACCACTCTCTTGAGAATGGCAGAGAACGTCTGAGAAACCCGTTCTGCCATCGCAGGAGACAGTTTCGCAGTGGAGTAAGCGATGCGAATGCGGATGTCGGTGTCGGAGTACACGACCTTCAACACAATATCAAAGTCCGAAGCGTTTTGAGAGCAAACAAGTTTGAACATTTCGCTTGCCCTCCTGTCAGTCGCGACTGGTGAGAAATAGGATGTCATTATGGTGTTGAATAGTTTGCTCTCATTAGTGCCCAGAATCCGTTGGACCTTTCCGATGGAAAAGCACTGATGGGGTAAAGAGTGAACGAAATCGTGTCTGATGTCGCCCAGGAGATTCGCCAGTGGCTTGCCGTGGATGTCGCGCACCCGGCAGACTAGTAGGTTCATCATGGGCCCTACAATCTCAGAAACCCCGGGTATGGGGAGACTGCGTCCTGACGACAGATAACCGAAGCAAACGTTCAAGTCGCCGGTGTAGGTGTGGAGAACAAGTGACCAGATCGCCTGCAACGTGTTGGATATGGTGGCGTTGAAATTGCGGCAAAATGTGCGAAGTTCGTCGAGAGACGTATCGAGAGACATCTCGACGACCTCAAAGGAGCCGGCGTCGCCGGTCTGATTGTCGTTCATGGTTGGAAAATAGCAAGGCTCGGTGCCGTCGAGGTAGTCGATCCAATAGTCCAGTGCTCCATCTTCATCAACCTTGTTCTGCAGATACTCAATGTATTTCCCGTAGCCGGTTGCGGGTCCGGGGATTGGCACACCATGTAGCCCTTTAACCAGCTCTTCGATGATGATCATGAGAGAGCTGCCGTCGACGGTTAGATGGTTTAGGTCAACCTGAAATAGTACCCGGCCGTGAGTTTCTCCTTGGGAATTGGAGTAGATAGTAATCTGGTGTTGGTCGTCGTCGAAGCCTTCTTCGCCGAGTTCGTCTTCTCGGAATTGTCGGTATGCGTCCGTCACGTCGTCACAGCGCTTGACTATCACCCTACCTAATTTCTCTTTGAGAACGATGGCATCGAGCAACCTTCCGCCAGAAGAGTCCGCGGTCTCGACGTAAATGGTCCGCAAGGTCTGGTGCCGACGAATAATCTCATGCCATGTAGCCTTGAAGCGGTCAATGTCGAACCCCGATTGAGCTTCGAACAGACCGCGAGATCGGTACAGGCGCTTCGAGCTCATTTTCTGACCAATGTACATGTTCTCCTGCATGGGGCTGCAAGGATAAATGTCCTCGACATCGTCCGGGCTAAGGGCGTATTTCCTCTTCAACTCGTCAAACAGTTTACCAAAGTCATAATCCGCTGGCATTTGACGATACGTCTCATCCCGCCCGGCATGCCCTCTCCTTGGAATCGTAGCGCCGCCATTGCCCGAGGCTGTCTGGGAGGACGCGGCGACGTCGGCCACAGGTTTGTGGAGGAGGTCTTGGAAGCGAACCACCAAGCCTTCCTCGGTGCATTTCTGGAACAGGTTCACTGCCTTGAAAGAGTCGCCTGCCATGACGTTAGTCAAGATGCCGATGACCAATGTGGAATGTTCCTACTCACCGCCGAGTGCGACGAATGAGGAACTGTCATCGACTTCCTCGACGGGAATCGATAAAACCGTGGAGTACAGCTGCTTGAGCTTCTGAACGGTCCCCTCTTCATCGTCTCTGGATCCCTCTCTGCTCATGTTGAAGCAGCAAAATATTTTCGCCGACGAGCAAATAACGACGGTCTAGTCACGGAAATGACAATCGCTTCTCTCGCTGGACAGGAGGTCACACTATACGCAATGAATGAAAGGGCTGATTGAGAGGCGAGTCAGTTAACAAAACAACACGACCTTGGAAGGCCAGAATGACCAACTGTCAGAAATGTCTGTGGCGATGCGCCCAGGGCTTCCCCGGTCAAACCATGTGATTGTACAAGCGAGTAGTTTTGCCTTTGGAAAGTCCTTTGCGAGATGTCGGCCAGCCCGGCGGGCATCCCGTACCGATATTATCCCTGTGATGCCGCAACCAAGAGGAGCCACTTACACTCCAGCGATCACGTCTCGGACCGAAGTCTAACTCTATTATTGGCCACACCGGCCAATCTGCGAAACCCTTTAACGGAGTCAATCGTTTGGAGAAGAAGAACATCAGATATTGAGGAAAGTCGGTGCGCATCAGGGACTTGCAAACGCCAAGATTGCGTCTGAAGTAGCGGACAAAAACGTCCCATCCTACGAGCCAATCGTATTGTGAGTGACGCATCGAGAAAAATCCGGTCCCGAAAACCGTTCAACGGTGGTTTCGTTAGGCCGTTGAGAGAGACGTAGAGACGAGCTTCCTGTCGCTGCACGCGGAGTGCTCTGTTATTCGCGAAATGTTCGCGAACTCGCGGTTGGTGGTTTGCTCAGGCTATGGGATTACGTCCGGTTGGTCCTTTACACGCTGAAGTACACGATCGATCGTTCGATGCTACTGCGGCACTACGACGCGTTCTTTCGGACATCTACTTTCACCCGGTTTGATGGATGGTGTGTTGGTGTACATTTTGGTCCTGCGAGGGCAAAGTGAGGCACCGAAAGCTCCAACCAATGAAAAACGCAGATAATCTGTTGCAAAACACATGCTGCCAACAGCGAGAGGAAATCGAAGCGAAGGGATACTGCGCCAAGATATGCTTACCAACCGTCGCCATCATCTCGTATGGGAGATATCCCACGGGGCCGACTGGGTCCGGAGTTCATGTTTAGTGAACACTGACTGTGACGTTATTATCTTCGCTCGATTGCCTGCAACTAGTAAAGCCCTCACAGTCGATGATGCAGGACGTACAGCGCAGCGTGAGCCTACAGGGTTCATGGCTCGGAACATAGCTATTAAGATTCATCAGATTGTTGTGAAAGGGTTTAAGAACAGAAGCCAGTCGAGGACAGCCATGGCTGATTCACGGAAGAACCGGCTTATCGCCGAACGCAGCCGGAACGCCGGGTCCGGATGGCCATCGGATCCGCAGACTGCCGTTCACCAGGATCCGACACGAAGACTGGCTTGTAGAGCAAGAGCATTTCCAATAAGGTTCTCCTAGTACGAAGGCAGGGCCGAGGGGCTTACAGCTGTCCACTTCAACTACCACCAGTGCTGCCAACGGTATTTTGACCACCATGGCTATACCGTCTATGGGTTGTCATTTCTGGGAACCTAGTCAATAGTGCTCAGTGGCAATGAAGTTCCTTGGCAAATAGCTTTCTCTCGACAATGATGCTGTGAGTGTCGCATACAGAAAAGCAACGACCAACGCATCGTTCTGGTTCGTCCGGGGTGCAGCGGCCTCTGCAGTTGTGATCGTCACGGGAGTTGTTTTATATCTCATAAAGTTCGACCAGAACTTTATAAAACGAACACAGAACGGGAATAAGAGTTTCTGGAAGAACGGGCCAAGAATCTTCGTCAACGTCTTGTATTGTATGGCCCTCGGATTATTGGTTGTCGCAGTGACGATGGACAGACAAGCTTTGCTTTTGCGATCGGCTTTCCGTTACTGGTCTTCTACTTGATATTGAGTAGTCGCATGGGGAAATGCACAGCTTCGATCCGCCAAATGTACGTCATAAAGACAGTTGTGATATAGAGAATGGGTCGTTGGAGAATTCGGGGAATGGTTCGGGGGGATCCGGCCAGGTCTCCGGAACAACTCCGTAGGCCGTAAGACGGGTCACCGGGTGACTGGGCGGATTCTTCTTCTGTTTCTTTTCGGTCGAATACAGCATGATGAGCTGGTCCAGTGTTTCTTTCTTCCCAAAGCTTGACGAATGGATAGCAAGTCAACTTGGCCTCGCCATTGCCAGGGCTCGGTGGATTGGAGGGGCGGGAAGATCGGCAGTGCAAGCTAAGTGCACTTAAGCATCATCCATGGATGCAAGGATCAGAAATAGGTCGCAGCAGGCTCCAATTGATCTGCCTACAAGCCTCTTTGGAAGCAGCCAAGCCACGGCCGAAGGATGCCCCTTGTGACATGTCCTGAATAACCCACCCAGATATTCAATGAGCAGGAATCACCGACAAGAGTACCTATCAAGAGCTGAGAAGAATACGCAACGTTGACATAGTCAGCAATAAGTGGAATATGGGTGACCATCGGCTCCTGAGGGCCAATCAACACACTGAACCCTCATCTTTCAGCTGCAGCCTACGGCTCGATGCCCGGCTCCGACTTCGTTCCACTGTCAGCAGCTCCTCTCGTAACGGCTCTTTTTGCTGATACGAATAGAAGTAACTTATAGCAATGATGTTGAGTCCTAAATTCCCCTCGTCATTCAAGATTCATGATCCTCCCTGGGTAACTGAATAATAAGCGGCAGATGATTCTATTTCCCCTTGACCCGGTGAACTCGTGGACACCCAGTGGGCGATCAACCGGGTCTTTCCAACCAATTCTCCAACAGCATACCGACTGCCTGATATCAAAAGAGTTTCAATTGGCATGCTCTAGCATGAACAAGAAATGTCTACCAATCGTGACTTCAGCAACCGCATGCCAACGGAAAGACTTGAACGGCTCACATCATGGAAGAAACAACGCCCCGTTGACTTCCGTTCGCTGCACTTCCGCTCATGTCTCTAAATGCTGACATCAAATCAGCTTTGCCCACTTCATGCAGTCTTTAATTGCGGCGATCCTGAAGGAGCTCCTATCCACGTGTTGGCGCGCCACGCCCTTGCGGCCCTGCCGTCCCTGTCACGACCTCGACGCGCCGACGGCGCAGCTCGTACGCCCATCGCTTCATTTGCCGCTGACACCACACATGGCCGGCTTATGGCGATTCTCTGTCCACGGGTAGGCAGCTTCACTGGCAGCTGCACGTTCACCTAGAGTCTTCACTTTGAAGCAAGTGGTGGACAAAACAAGCGGGTATGTCCCTCGGTGATGATCAGGTCTCTCGACCCGCACTGAGCATCATGTCGAAGGACGGAAACTCCGATCAAGCCAACGCCGTTTTCCAATGGAGTACCTACAAGCCCAGTGACAAGCAAAAGAGGCCGGGGGTGGGGACTGCGATGGACGCCGCTTCATCGCACCGGAGCAACTAGTGTCAAGCCGGCAAGCCATGTTCGGCCATACGGCTCTAAGCTGACGCTGTTTCTGCCTGGCTAGGGTTGGCTCACAGCCTCAAGCCGTCGCTGAGTTAAGGTTGCTCGCTGCTCGTTGACGTTCCCGATCCTTCAAACGGCCCACTGGGGCTGGGTTAGAAGTAAGCACAGTCGCGTACGACATGGCACCAACACTAGAGGTCATGTCATGGGGGTCATAGTCTTGGTTCATAAGACACAAATAACTTCCTCTCGCTCTTGTTGAAGTCTCACTCCTCTCCTTCGCTCTCAGTCACAAACTACGTCAAGAACTGGGTTCAACATCTTCGTTGGCGACAGCCTCTCTATCAGTATCTCCCGCCACGCGACCCCGGATCAGACAGACGCTTCACATATTCTAACATGCGCTCATCATTGACTTGGGTGCTTGCCCTCGTCGGGACGGTCACCGCAGCCAACCCTCCGGAAGGATACTTGATACCCGGAGTCGATGTTCTTGCTGGCGTTGGGCAGATCCGAGCTAAGTTAAGCAAAGACCAGTACAAGAGTCAACTAGACTTTGCTCTGGACCTCAAATATCTGGTGGGCTTCTGTCGTCCTCGACATCTTGAGGTTGTTCTAACTCATACTTAGTTCTACCAAGCCGCCGATGGTCACTTCTCCTACAACCCTGCGATCCTGACAATCTTTGCCTTTGGAAGTAGGAATGATGTTGTCTCTGTTGCTGATGAGGCGACTGGTCTTCCTAGAGTCTACCTTGCGAGCGATTTCCAGAAGTCTGTGGTGAACGACACCGACGTTTACGACATTGAAAGCATCGATGGAGTTGAAATCTGCGAGTTCATAGAGGCTCATGCCGCTCGGATTCAGACACAGGATCCCGATGCCAAGTACAACAGGATGTTTCCCAACCCGGCAATCACTGCTCAGAACGAAGCTGGCGCTTTCACCGTCAGACTCGCCGGACATACTCCGGACCAGGAGGTGATCAAGTTTACCAACGGTTCGACCTACACGAACAGGCTCGTCGCTAGGATCAGCGCGGCTTCTCTGGATTACCTAGGCTCAGCAGAGGACCTTCACAACCACTTCGAAGTTCCCAGTACGGCTACTTCTACCCTAGCCTCCACTCTCCCCACATCCTCCTCATCGCCACCCGCGGCTACCTCTGCCACGCCCAGTCCTATGGCGCTTCCAGGCTACCCCGAGCCGGTTGCTCTCCACGAACATTCTTGGATCTCGGGCTATTTCCGCGAAGGCAAGGGGTACGAGGATACTGCTGTCTTCGCCGTCCTGTCGTTCAGCCCCTGGATGGTCTCTGCCCCGAACGGTTCTTTCGAAATCGTCGAGGCACGTCGCACAGTCGATGAGTTCCTGAAGAAGGCCAAGGATACCGGAAAGAAGAAGCTCATTATCGATGTACAAGCTAATGGGGGTGGCTTCATCGTTGCCGGTTTCCAACTCTACAGCCAGTTGTTCCCAAGGGCCACCGACATTCGGAACTACTGCCGAGGAGACGTCGCCCGAGTACCTGGAGGATTTCATCGGATCCTTCCTCGATGAGAAGCAAAAGCCTTACAAGGATTTCGCCGACCTCTTCGGACCCGAGTTCGTCGGACGCCAAAACGTTACCAACCTCCTGCGCTACAACCAAACCGAATTCGGTCTTCGCACGGAGAGCGAGGACGAACAGCCTTTCGATGCCGAGAACGTTGTCATCCTCACGGACGGTGGCTGTGCATCTACCTGTACTATTTTCACCGGCCTCATGGTCAGGGAACAGGGTGTCCGCACGATTGCTTTGGGCGGGCGCCCGATGGAAGCAGCCATGCAGGCAATTGGGGTTGTTGAAGGGGCCCAGGTCCTTCAATATCAGGACCTGAGGCAGTTCATCAGGCAAACCAGCATGGACGCAGCCAAGAACAACAACACTAAAGCCCTTAAGGAGGCGTGGGATGTTATCCCCGACATCGGCGAGCCTCCTCTGCTTCCACCCCTCGTCAAGTCTGGCGGTTTCAACTACCGCAATGCTTACCCACGGAAGGATGCCGACGGATTCCCGGCTCAGGTCTCGTATGAAGCGGCCAACTGCCGTCTATTATACACGGAGAAGATGCTCGCTGATCCTGTTGCTATTTGGACGGCTGGTTATGATGTTGCCTGGAAGAAGGGCAAGTGTGTTGCCGGGTCGACCGACAACACCGACAGCACCATTGGCGACAAGACAGTTCCCTACAGCGCCGGCGTCAAGAGCAGAGCCGCTCCCTACACCGGCCCCGGTGCCCTGTCTTACAAGGGAGCCTATGAGCCTTGCGAGCCGTTCTACCAGAAGAAGGGCAGCCGAGAGCGAGAGGTTGATGATTCCGACTTGATGCCTCCTGATGACTTCGTCTACGAGTTCAAGCAGAAGATTGGCGAACAGGACCTCAACGAGTACATTCAAGACAATATTGGGAGTACAAACAGAAGCACAAGATTGGCTTTGCGCGGGCTGTGGACTAATAGTGCGTCCATAGCTTGTACATGTGGTTGGATCCTGGTTTTCATGTTCGGCACATTCGACGCGTGTTCGAAGTCGATAAGCCACTTCTTTTTGAGAATGTTTTCAGATATCCTTGAATACCCAAAGAAACAAGTTAAGCAAGAGAATCCTTCAAGCTGATCAGGTGAGTCTTAACGAGCTGTGCACGTGAGATATTCCTGGTCTATCTGCTTGTCACAACAACATACCTTTGATACCAGTGTTCAGGCGATTACTGATGCAAGTCACGCATGGATCCATTGGCCTCAACAGTGTGTCAGCTTGAAAGTAGGGTTCCCCATGGTATCTAGCGTCTTACGTCAATGTTACCGTAGTATATCTCATTATCACGACTTCAGCAGCGAGTTACTTTCGCGTGAGACGTTTTCGGGGAGGTAGTTTCAACTTCACTCAGCACGCCGTCAATCTCTGTTCGGCCAAGTCGTGAGTACAGCTGCGGAGGGTTCTCCAGTCGCTTCGAACAATAAATGACTCACATGAAGGTCTTCTTCCCTAGGCTTATGGCCGCATTTTTACATCCTCTAATCTCCTTCTCATGATTATCGACAAAAAAGCAGAATGAAAAAACCTCTTCGTCTTCAGTGAAATCAGCCTCACTTTATTGTCGTCTAATGATGCAGGGTACTTTACAGTCCTACAAACAGACACTGATTGATGTAGCGCTGAGCCGAAAGTTGCGGCCATTGGCAACTTTGGAGACCCATCACAGCCACTCCTCGATGCTCTATAGAGTTATTACAGCGAAAGAAACAATACCGCAGCAACCACAAACGTGGAATAAATTCGGAAGTTGGCGGTTATCCCTGTTAATATAAGTCTTATGGGAGGGAATACCTTATATAGATGCCAACTTACTCCATTCTCCCCAGACTATTCGGCGCTACTACCCTGCCATCGATCGCTAAGCAACCAACATGGAGGAGATGCCCAAAATGGCAAGGTCCGAAGGCCACGAGTCAAGCTATAGGCTTGTTGGAATGACTCTGGTTGAAGTGAACAAAATCACTCGGACCCTTCAACTGGGATTAAGCTTTTTCTTATACGGGTCACGGCTCCGTTTCTGATTTTACCTTCCGTACCTGACCTTTTACCATCTGTAAGGTGGCAGGCTGCCATATGACAGTGTGGTGGCGGTTCATGTTCAAAGCGTGGGGATTGAAGAGCGCAGTCGTGAGCAACAATGAACAACACAATTTGATCAAGCGTCCAATCAGGTTTTGTCTCTACTAGAGGGCATTCGACCAACCTCTCTCATCTGCAGTGTAATTGATATGATTGGTAAGAGCATACATGTGAACGCAGGAGTTGAGGATAGAGAGGATCCATCAGGTCCATCAGAATATTGGTGTATATGAAAGACTAGCAGCATGAACCCAGGTTGTATCTTGGCCAATAATTACCGCTCTCTCAATCCCTCTTGCGGGCAAGGATCATGTGAACCTGCCACTTCAGTTCCAAGGGCCCATCTCCGACTGCCTGCTGTATTTCCTGCCATTGTCCGGACTTCCAAGACTCCTCGTTAAAGCCAAAACGCATCGACTCTAGAGATTGCTTCAACCACTCAACCGAAGCAGAAACCTGCCAGTCATGGCTATCATGGATTGAAACCCGCTCGAACGAGCCCAGGTGTGTGACGGGATCTTCGGTGCCTTCCAATGGCTCGTAATCCTTCGCGTACCATCCGTCCTCACAGTTCACCTCAATACGCTTGACGTCCTGCCAAGCGTCATCACGCAGAGGCACGCAGTCCATACCGTGGAACATCTGTCGTGCTGCCCTCTTCCAGTTCTCCGTCATCCATTCTTGCTTCAAGAGACTGGCAGCATGGGCGCCGATGAAGCTCTTGAAGGCCGCATGGGCCGTTTTGTTATTGGTAATCCCTGGAAAGGGCCCGTAGATGACAGCTGCAAAAGTGCCCCCTTTGCGGAGTCCCTTGGCGATGTTGTCCAGAGTCGGCTCCAACTTTGTCCAGTGGAGAGATTCGCACGCCATCACAAAATCGACATGGTCTAAACCGGCGGGGGCGTCCCAAGGGTCCTCGGCTCGACAGGTCCGATAGACGAACTCGGTCCCAGGAAAACGATCCTTGAACCGAGCACGGCAGTCGGTAATGTTGACATCGCGGGGCTCCGTGAGCACGACGTGCTTCAGTTGTGGGTTCGTGTGCGTCAGCAGTCCCTCGGCACCGTTGCCACTGCCTGAGCCAATGTCGTGAGCGCTTGCAAGCGGTCCTGCATGGTAGTTCGTCCAGAGGTTCCACATCGACTCGGGGTACGGTGGCCGGTGGTCGACATAGTGTTTTGCCTCCTTAGCGATAGCCACTTTGGGTTGATGATTGACATCGGGCTGGGGGGTGGTGAGGGATGCGCTCATCGTCGACAAGGGTTTGGCCCGTGATGGTGTGTGTGTGTGTGTGTGTGTGCGTTTCTTAGGTGACAGCGGCGAGTTCCTCGTGACTGGAAACACATAGAAGAAGGCCAGTCAACGACGATTATCCATACGAACATTAGCTAGGGGTCCACTACGGCTTCTTAATCCTTTGACCGGCATGCGGTCTTGTGCTGAAGATGGTCGGTCTCGGTCTGCCAATCCGGTGGCCGTAATTAATCACGAGCCGAGCAGAATATCGTCCGAATCTTCAAGGAGTCATTCGCTTTCTCGGAGCGGGCAGGATGAGACGACGGAGTACTGCCATCTCCCGACCGACTCGGGGGGTTACTGTGAGATCCTCTTGAACCTGACTCAACTCACTGTTGCATTACATAAGGTTTGAAGTTTCTGACTGCGCGCTTGTTGAATGCCGGGGCGTTTAATCGAGCGTATTCGCTCTTTCTGGCATCTCTCCGGTATGCCACGCAACACTGAAGGTTAGGTTTCAGCGGCTCTCATGCTAGCGGAAGTTTGTCTGTTACAGCTTCACTCTACCTGACTCAATGACATCTTCACAGTACGGAAGGAAGTCCCATGGTGAAGAATTCACGGCGAGAAACGGAAGAGAGTTTATCCTGGGGTTTGACAACCCATTCAGCGCCTTGGCATACTTTGGAGTGATAGTCGCCTAGGCATAACGATTCCTGCCGGTCGATGTGAGCGGGTGGTGCGAGGCAAGTGGGCTGCTACTTGGGTAAGACTCTAGATAAACCCGCGCGTATTTCAACATTGACGGCGCTTGTGGCAGACAAGAGGGGTTGCGTTCGGGGACTCGCAATCCTTGTCACATCTGCCCTGGGTTCGGGCGAGTCATCCACAAAGCATATAGTCATCAGCGTACACTGGCTGAATGGCGCGAAACCAGCTCATCGTTACGCAGTGAGGGGAAGCAAAAGCTAAAAAGAGTGATGGCGTGAGCATCCTCCCAGTCTGGGGAAACATCGTCGTTCGCTGAGAAAGCTACCCTTGAGATCTTTGAAAGCTGGTCCCGGACGAAACCGTCTGGTTCTCCAGGGTTTTGCCCGTAGACTTGAGAAGCTGAGCAAGCAGGGTTCCTGTCTTTGACATAAGTTGTCCCCCTATTAGCTGTCGTCTTGTCGCAGCTGGTTCCTTGCTTGGCAAATATATAGTCAAGCATAGCAGTTTCCGAATCGATACAAGCCCGAACTCAAAGATGACACTTCTGTTTACCAGTCAGTAAGATTAGGTTGGATAGTATTTAGACCAAGTCTATCTTGCATTCAGCGCGGCACCACCCGTTTTGTCGTCCATTCCCATATGCCGCCGGCAGTTTGCTCAACTTTCGTTAGCCTTCCCGTCGACATTCTAGAAAACTCCGAGGTCATACGGCTGGCAATCTTTTTTTGGACCTGTCACCATGCGTAGAATAACGCGTCGAAGAGGCGCCTGCCAGGCCTGCAGATCCAGAAAGGTTCGATGTGAGTTGTATACGCGAGGCTGCCGTTTACCTGATGAGTCCTGACAACTGCAAGGCGATGGAGCTGATCCGTGTCTGAATTGCGATGTAAGTCCAAATGCGTGCCACCTTTTGTTGTAAATGTTAGTTATCCCTCTGATACAACTTAGCGTAACGGTCAAGCATGCTACTACCCGCCTCTGGCCCCGCGACCTCGCAGAACAAGTGCACCAGGAACAAACAACAATAGAGCACCGCCCAACGTTGGAAGACTTGACATCAACCCAAACGACAGCCTCCCACCGTACGATACGTGGCAACAGCTAGCCTGCGATAGCACTTTGCTCACTCCAAGATCCACCGAAGATGCATCCAACAACGATGAGAGAGGTGACATGGACGACGGCCTGGGCCGTCTGCTCCAGCTTTCGATGCCGGAAGTCTATCAAGAATCTCGGCAGGGTGATCATGCGAATATGCTAGACTTACCCCTGCCTGGAGAAGACGAGCTCATGGAATTACTTGAAACGACGCCTTCCGATTCGAACTCGGCAGGTTTCAATTTCGAAGTACTCTCTCCCATGGTCCGCGAGAACAAATATTCCGCTTCTCCAGCTCCGCCAGCTGGAAGCCAAAAGGATTCCTATCACGCGTCCAGACCGGAGACAGCAAGTCCTCCCGATTATGACAGGGTTCGTTTTCGCGCAAATACGAATACTGATCTTCGCACTGCTGACATTTAGTCAGCTATTCAATTTTGACGAAGCCACCAACCCCAGACCTTCTTCCGGTAACGAGAAGCCTTCGAACACCAACGACGTGACGACACAAGTCGACTTCGCAGCAGCCAGTCTCTACGGTCTCCCGAGCTATATCGCTCGCGGCAGCAAAGAGCACCACAGAACTGAAATGATCAAGATTGTCAACGGACTCAAAAGAGTCCTTTGCGGTAACGAACCGATACCCCAAAATATGGCCTCTTATGACCGTTCAAGGCGATCCATCGACAGTGATATCACCAACTCTCGTTACTGCGATGGTAAGATACGAAAAGCCTCTCCCTTAAGCGGACAAACGACTTCTGACGATTGAATCATTACAGCTTGTTTCGAGCACTGCTGCCCGTGAGTTAACTCGTTCTCGCATTGGCATAAATGAGACTAATCGGGCCCAGCATTGGCAACTTCCTTACAAGGGAAGTTGTAGACCAGGTTATGAAGAAGTCACGCGAATCGGAGGGCGATTCCCTATCTGTAGCATTTTCGGAAGCGATATTGTCCATCGGCTACTACACGACGTGCCAGCGTAGCCGAACGCCACCAACGCCAGAGGAATCTAGAGATGCCCAAAAACGACTCTCTTCAGCTTTGTCACTTTGCAGGACGACAAGGAGTCATCCAAACAGTCTACTAAAACTTCAGGTATGACATCCTGGGATTTACGCAGTTAAGCATTCACTGACAGCATGTTGCGCGATAGACAACGCTTCTCATGGTGAGACCGAATCAACATGTCCCAATCCTTGGGTCTCGGCTAATGAATCGCAGGCGGTCATAGCATGCATGTGCGATGAGTCTCTAGTCTGGGAACAGATCACCGGGGCTGTGTGCTGCGCAAGAGACCTTCGCCTGGTGCATACAGCAAGGGGACAGCAAACGAACATGAGCAAGCAGGAGCAAGATCTGGCCCAGCGAAGTGTCTGGTTTCTCTACAGCCTTGAAACCGAGTACGCCGTTCACCACGGCATGCTTCCTGTACGTTTGCCGAACGTTCCCGTCTCTACGTCAGTTACTTACTGCGTTCAGATCCTAGACCTCGGCTGGGGTAGTCAGTTCCCATCGTTCGACCGTGGCGATGACATGATTGCCGTCTCCTACACTTTCTCCGAGCTGCTTCACTCGATTCTTAAGTTTCAGTACAGCCCCCGGGCCCTCGACAAGTCTTCTTCAGCCTATGATCGACGAGATCGGTTGCAGGCCAGCTGTCACGTACTCAACGAGTGGGTTACGGGATTACCCGCACCCCTGAACGAAGCGCCCCACGCCAAGACACTTCAAGGGATCAAGGACGACCGGCAACTGCGGAAAGCCGTTCGAGTATTCTGCATGTATCATCGGGCGGTGCTCTTCATCCACTGCCCGTGGATCACGCCACTGTCGTCAGACGATGGGGATGTGTCCAACGTCGCTGGCCAGATGAGGGAACGATGTATGGAGCGATGCGCCGAATCGGCCTTTGCTGTCGTGAAGTTTGCCAACAGCGGTCTCTTTTGGGAAAGGGGTCTGGAAAGGTGAGCCGCCACTGATGCCGATGTCCTTATCATTCAAAGCGCTCACATCAGCAGGGATCTCGGCTCGCCGAGCACACGATGGGGCGAGATGGGACATCTCCTCCTGGTCTCACTCTGTTGCATCATATACTATCTCGTCAACGGCGAGAAAGGGAACCGCAAAGCAGCCATGCCCTACCTCGCAATCTGCGGCGGTCTTTTTGGCAGACTAAGTCTGGAAAGTGATGAGGCATCCTTGCTGGACCATTATCTGGAATTGATACAAGTAGTTTGTGTTACTTAGACACCCTCAGCGTATTGCATAGCAGGCGACAACATGACGACGGCATTCAACGAAACAGCTATGAATACCTAGATGGCAGAGTCTTTGATATTTTGTATTTTGGCTGGACTTGAAGCACGTTCACTTCCGGTAGATCAACCGAATCGTTGATCAACGGCTGGTTTTCGCAGTAAGTTTATTATTTCTGTGGTTCTTGTGAGCCAAAACCTAACAAAAAGCAATTTATGGAGTCCGGCATTCACATGGGCTTGGCACATGCGGTATAACATCTCACATAGACCCTGGAATCGTGGCTATCTTTGGCACTTTACCCCTATCTACGCGGGGTTTCCATAGAACAGGCGAAGCGCGAAGCCGAAAATCCGAACCTTAAAGAAGCGGAACTCCAGTTGTCTAGGCATCCTGGCTAATGACTCCAGTTCCCTTCAGCTTCTTGGTACATTCAATACGACAACGATGATTGGTAGACCAACTCTGTCAATTTATAGTTTACAGATCCCCTGTGCGGCATAGTATTGTTCCTGATCCTTGCAAACTACATCCTGCTTGACCCATGTTTTGTTTTTGTCGAATTCTGACGGTTGTGATTGCCAAACTGAATATCATGTGGACTGAGTGTGGACTTTAGAAGTTCACCTCCTCCTTCCTGCGTCTGACCAGAACCTTCACGGTGGGATTTGCCAGCATCGAGAACCCAAATTCCATGGGCTTGGTGTTGCTGTTCTCCGCCAGCCTGATATCATACTTCAACAGCAGATGGCACATGACCAGCTTGACTGTATTGGCGCCGAAGAAGCGCCCGGGGCAGGCGTGAATGCCCAGCCCGAAGCCGAGATGGTCAGGCGAAGTGCTGACCAGCTGGGCCGTCTTCTCGCCCTGCTCTGAGGCTTCCCGCATACGCAGGAAGCGATACCCGTCGAAGGTTCGCGGGTTCCGGTAGATTTCTGGGTCCCACATCTTCTCGGCTGAAACTGCAATGCCTGACTCTTTGGGGAGCAGAGTGCCGTCCTGCAAGCGAACGTCGGACATGACTCGACGACCAAGACCGACTGCGTGCGCATGTCAGTAAAAAGTCATTCCACTCAAAAGCTCATCCCAGAGCTTCCTGGTTCATCAGAAACGGGAAACACCCATGAGGTTGGGGAAGATGGCGACCCGGAGCGGCGGAGAAACGAAACTCACCAGCTGCGACTGGCTTCAGACGCAAAGTCTCTTTGAGCACGCTGTCAAGGAGCTTCATGCTGTAAAGAGTCGTGGGCTTCCACCCGCCATCTCCCAGCACTGAGCGAATCTCGTTTCTCAGAGGCTCGAACATGTCCGGGTTCTTGCAGAGATCCATGAGACTCTGCGACATGAGATCGTTGCTAGTCAGAATCGCCGAGACGGAGAGACCCAGCTGCTGCGCCGCGGGATCATAGTCAACACCCATTTTCTTCGCCGCCGATTCGTACCAGTCTAAAGCATCGTGATACTCAAGACCTGGGTCGGCTGCTTTCTGCGCCCGCCGCTTTTCCAGAATGGGCGCAATGGTCTCTCTGGCTTCCTGGACCATGACGCGCACCTCCTGGCACTCGCGCAGGAACCAGTGGATGTACGTGTACATGAAGACAGGCCACTTGCGCAGGACTCGAGCTGCGTTGGTGGCTTTGTTGGTGTAGTTGACGGTGATTTTGAGCCAGTCAGGATTTCGGCATAACTCTGGTCCGAGGAAGATGACGGACGACACACGCGCCACGATGCGAATAAGGACGTCTCCGAGGAGGACTTCATGCCAGTCTATCGCCTGTTAATCAAGTATTCGCACGCGGCAAGTTCGAGGCGGTCGACTTACCCTCATCGTCCGTCAGAATGTCCTTGAGAGCAGCAGTCGCCTCATCTGACAACGGTTTGTTGAGTTTTGCTTCAGGTCCAAGTCAGAAATGAATTTGACGACGATATGAACCAACAGTGTGGGACTTACAGATGCCTGCTGGAGTGAGATTCCACTTGATCACGTTGTGCAGGATCTCGGTTCCCAGCGCAATGTAAGGCTCGAAACCAGGGATTCCGGCTTGCCAGTACTACAAGGCTCATCAGTCTGGAAGATTTAAGATTCATTTCGAATTCACCTCACCTGAAGAAGGAACTTTGTTGAGTCGAATCTGTGATCGTTTCGAACCTCTGGCATAACACCGGGGTTGAGGATGATAACTCCACCTCCAAGTCCCGTGTTGACTCTGAAGGGCTTTCCTCCGTACTCCTGCATTCCACGGGCTAACATTGCCCGTCCATTTTGCAAATACTCGTTTTTGGTGCCGTTGATGACTGGAAACGCCGCTAGCTTATTCTTGCGAAACGAAACTGCCATCACCGAGGCAACAAGAATAACTGCCATCAGATAAGGCACATACCCGTTGGCATCCATGGAGCCTGGAAGCCCGAATGGACTCAAATCCACCCATGATGGTTTAGGAGGACTAAGTGTCGTCTGAGAATTGACGTTGACGTTGAGTTGGTTGGACATTGTGAGTTGGGGATGTCGCGATTGAAAGCCGCTACTCTACTCAAAGAACCAGGGGCGATTTCTGGTCTGACTTTGGACGATTCTCAAGCAAGAGCCACAAATGGAGCAAGTTTCCCATCAGGCTCACGCGTTTCTTGGGCGCTGCATCGACTCACATACCATACTGTTGACATCTTGGTTCCGGCTCGCCCTCGTTCGGCTCCGAGCTCCCCCTCCGGTGGAATGGACCCGGATCCATCTCCGGATTGGAGTTTCCGGTAAGCCATGTGGAAATTGGAGGCGGCCCCTTTTTGACTCGGTCCGAGCCACATACGAAGCCGGGATCAACACGGAACAAGTAACAGTGACCAATGCATAACCGACGGGTTCGTTTCACACAATGACTTTTCTGTTTCCGAAACCTTGGAAGTTTTCCCCGCTCGCCCCCCCCCTCCCCTTGTCGTTATTCCCCCATCTACCGGAACAGGAAAAACAGATTGCCATGTGGAATTGAGGCAGGCAATTCTAGGCCTTTTGCGCAACCCGGGAGAGGGGAGGTTTCTTGTGCTACCATAGTCAAGTCAATAATCCCATGCAATTTCCCCCCCGGTAATGGACAAAGGCTTGAATCGCTCATTCTTGGAGCGCCATAACCCTTCGCTGCTTGTCTTGGCCTCGCAGATATCAGCTGCAGCACTCAACGGCCTGGCAAAATTTCTGGAGACCGGCGACGAGCCCATACACCCGTTCCAGGTCTTGTTCGTTCGTTTCCTTATTACCGGCATTGCGTCGACGATAGTCCTTTGGCGCACACGGGCTCCCAGCTTCCCATGGGGACTTCCTGAGTTGAGGCCGCTCCTGGCCATGAGGGCGGCAGCAGGCATTTTCGGGGCCTTTGGGTTTTACTGTGAGAAGATAGTTCCCCTCATAAAGGGCTCATATAAGCTAACACGCATCCCCCGTCTCTATCATGTACCTCCATCTCAGCGAGGCCACGGCGTTGAACTTCCTCGGGCCCCTATCCGCCATGATCTTGACCAGGTTTCTCGATTTTGGGACTTTCGAGGTAGTGGACCGCATTGGGGCTCTTATTGCCCTGCTCGGAGTCGTCCTTGTCGTGCAACCAGATGGTCTTTTCGATCACCAGGCCGCCGTCATGGGCGCTGCCCAAACCGTCGCCGAGGGCGCTTCGAAAAAGCGAATGATGGGCTTCGGGTTCGGTCTTCTCAGTGTTTGCGGAGGAGCAGTGAGTACAACATTTGAGTGAGTCTTGGCGACGGGAACAGAACATTGACAAATCCCAGGTTGCGTTGACTGCGATTCGCTGCATCGGCCCTCGGGTGCATCCCCTCTTCAGCGTCAACTACTTTTCATGGACCGTGGTTGCAATCACCACAACATCCTTCTTCCTCATGAAGAGCATCGATCTAACGCGAGATCCCCTCGTCTGGCTGAAGTTGACGCCACTTGGTGTCTTTGGTTTCACGATGGTGAGTGCTGTGACCCCTTCCTTCATCCCGTGGAGAGGCGAGATGCTGAAACGCGGATCAGGAGTACCTCCTAACAGCAGGCATCGCGAACGACTCTTCTTCGACAGCAACCATCATGATTTACTCGCAGGTGCTGTGGGCTTTGATTCTTGACTGGATCATCTGGCGCGCCAGTGTCAATCTTCTAGCCATGATTGGCATCGCGAGTGTGGTTACGAGTTTGTTCGTGGTGTCGTCCGCGAAAGAGTGGACATGGCTTCGTAAAGTTAGGTACCATGCGATCGAGCAAAGTGTCTCTGAAGAAGAGGAGTCTGAACATGAGGAACTGGTAGAGATGGGCGCGAATAGGTCCGTTGTGTGATAAGTGTCTTAGACTGGTCGGGAATTGTCGAGTTGATGTTGCGAAAATTTGACGAAGATACGAATCCCGAATGAGATGCAATCTATGGTGCATGCACATCAACTACATGTTGAAGTTTTCTCTCCTGGTATCGAATCGAAGTTTGCGACCCAAGAGGCCAGCTCATAGTCTCTCATATCAGCGGCTTATTGCCGACTAGGTACTGGGGCAACTGGAATGATTGCTGATATAGCTAGCTGCCGGAGATCCAAGAGAGATCTATCTCGTACCAACGCCCAGGGGTGCGCATGGCTTTTTCCATACCGCACTTGATTGTTGTCTTCCTGCTGGGTTTGAAGGTTTCAAAGTTAGGAATCTTCCTGGTGTCTGGGTGCCACAACGTAGTGCTGAGCCCCTCGTACTCGAACGTCCTTCTGGCTTGGCTGATGTCGTCTTCCTACGTCAACCTAATGTAAGGTTTCATGAAGGCCGACGGCGTTCCCAAGCAAGTTTGAGGTTGAACGGAGAAGCCGACCACGATGGTGAACGTGCCAATTGTCTCCCAATATCGATGCTTTCGAGGACCGAGAGGCCATTCCATGACGTCTTTCCATTCGAAGCATCCGAAAGATATTCTCAGCGCACCCAAAGCAGCTCTTTTACTTCTGGTGTATGATACATAAAAGGTTTGTGGCTCGATCATTGCATTCCATTCCTTGCCTGCTTTGCGGGTGCGAAAGATACCATCCGTCGATGAGATGCCGTTGCTGTCCATAAATGTCTCCATCATTGGTTCAAATTCAGCCGAGTTTCGAATAACTTTGATGTCCAATTGGGTCTTTCCAGCGGACTGGAATTTGATTCCCGATGTTATAAGCAGAAAATAGCCGGTGGCGTCAGAAGCTGTTTTTCGGGTGGAGAAATCAGGATAATCGGCAATGTCAATTGCCATCACCTTTCCCTGAGGAGTGTTGGTAAGAGATAGCACGGCCGATCCTAGAAACGGTTTGGAAGCCATTTTGAGTGACAGCTTAGGAATAACAAGTTGTCTTTCGTGTCTGCTGATCCATATGACCAGGTCACATCGGACACGCGAAAATCTGAATTCCTCCAATGTCGTTTGCTGAACAATGATACCGGCAGTATACCCAACTTCCCAAGGGCGTTGGAAATTGGTACAATGAACAGAGTACCAGTTTCGTTTCCCGTAATCGGTATGACAGAGAAGTTGACTCTGATACCTTTGTTAGTGATGTCCATGGCTGGGTCCTGTATTGGCGTGAATAATCGATTGTGTCCAAGGCCTAGGCTGGTTGTCACTTTAGTGGGATAGTTCAGATGTTGACACCAACCAGGGTCCTCAGCAAGTAGACCCGAGAACGGATTTGTCTCCCTGTGCATCTTCCATTTCCAGCCAGAGGGTCGGGTCCATAGGAAGAAGGATCTGTCTTGACGATTTCAAGATGGCTCCTGCAGGCGTCTGAAAGCTTTGGATCCACCTTCTCCGTAAAGAAGAGGCATATTCACATCAAATATGCCAAGCAAGGAGCATGCCGTATCTTCTGGTCTGGTGGTGATCCTTGTGAAAGCCCATTGCAACCTTTGCCAAACCGGAAGTCTGAGCAGCGTCTTTGGATTCACACAAAAGTACACTGTGAAATGCCGGTTTTGACATGCAGCTCATATGCGAGATCTCGCCTCGAACCTAGCCTTTGCCAGTTCCGGTCGTAGAAATCCAGCCTATCCGGTGCCAGCAGCTCCTGCAATGTCCAGCCCCTGGTGGACCATCGAATACCATCGGGGAACCCGCGATCGTCAATGAGCCATGATGATTGGGCGAGGAACCGAGCTTTTGTCAGTTCCGACAGGAAGGCGTAGCAAATTACCGACTCTTGGTACCGGCGAAACATCGAATTGATAGCCTCTGAAAGCTCCGCGCTACTGGTTTTGTCGATACAGCAAGTGTCCATCCAGATGTAGTCGAATCCGGCTTCTGCTTCAATGATACAACTGCGTTTCAATTTGGTGAAGCCCTTCAGCTTCTTAGCATGGCCACGACGCTGTAGATCTTGTAGGGTGATCTCTTCTTCTTCCCATGTGCGTGAAAGAATTGCATAAGCTGGAACAACCGACGGGAAGTCCTTGACCTCGAGAAGTTGCATGTGAAAAGTCGCACGATTACTGCTTGGGTTTTGAATAGAAACAGAACACCTGCTCCCAGGCCTCAACATCCTGATATCGAATCTGGAACTGGAGTTCAGCTTATCACACTGATACAGTCCATCGACGAGTTGTTATTCCCTGGAGATTCTGCTGCCCATGATTCAAACTACTGCATATGATTAGCTGAGCCTCATGCACGTCAATCCTCATGACTTATCGCTGTCAGACATGCATACGAGGCAGCCGAGACCCTCTGAGCCAGTGTCCTAAACCACCAACTTGGTTTTGGGACATACCTCACTATATTGGTCACACGCTACTAATGTCGGGCATAGAACAATAACAACATCAAAATCAACAGCTTCGGTAACATAAAGACGCGCGCAGCTGTCGGAATCAAGATAGCGCATGGCTGCAGCGAGATGTTGATCGAGTTCAGTTACGTGACACGGGACATCAAACCTTTCTCGCCATGTGTCGGAAGCTACATACATAACTGGAAGCCTCCCGAGAAAATACTGCGCCAAGATGCCGAGAGATCTTGACCAGAAAGTGAGAGGAAAATTCAATCCAGCCCTTCCTATGTTTCTCAGATTTACTGCCTGGAAAGCGAGCTGTTCGGACTGATTGAAGAGTCGGACAAACACACACGGCCGACTGACGCTCATTTCAGAGAAAATTTTACCGAGTTCTAACTTCTCTCCCATATGCCTGGTCTGTTGTCGATCTCGGGCTAGGGGAGAGGGATTTTGAGCAACTTGACGCGTTTTGTCGAAGTTGGAATTGCACAATCCATGCACCAATTTAGAGACACAAAAGCATTCCACCAATTAAGAAGACGATATTCCAGCTCATGAGGGGTAATTGTGGACCAAACATGGAGCCAAGCCACCTGAGGCGGTTGGAGAGTCTCGAGTACAGTGAACCATATCTTTATTCAACATTGACGATTCAGCATAATTGCCTGCCTCACTCACCATCAAAGCTAAGAGCACTGTTGATCGAGATTAAATCATTACTCATTACGGCAGATGGCGGCAGTGCAGTAATAGATTGACAGCACGCACGCCTTAAGGAGGTGCAGACATGGCAGCTAGAAACCACCACGTACGATTTTCTAGAATGTTGTTAATTACCTTGCCGCTCCCTCCCTGCACGTCTCAAAAGGGATCACAGCGGCTACATTGAAGCTTCTCCTCGTCCACGTTATCCACTCGGCCGAGGCCCCTCTTCGGTAAGTTGACCCGATCATTCTCAATGATCCAGCAAATAAGCCAGGGGGGCCGAGAGGCGCAAAGGCCCAGATGTTCAGAACTTCAGACAACCCAGAGACCAGCAAAGGGGCCGTGATTCGACGTGCAGGCATCCCAATCATTAGCTGTGGGCTCAATACATGTAGGTATATAAAACAGACGGTCAAATTACACTTCGCGTCATAGGGAGACAACGCCTGCAGACGCGGCGAAGTCCCGGTTTGGAAGCTCTGCCAATGACGAGATTCTTATTTGAAACTGCACGCAAGCACGCGCTGTTGGCGCGCTTGGCAGAGGAATCAGGATAGCGCTCAAGTTTATTTCAAACATTCTAGCGGCCCCAAGCATGCACATCCCGGGGTCAAGCGGGTCTGCCGAAGACCGAGACCAACACGGAGAATCTCGAGGCCCCCGGTCTGGCGCCAACGGACCCCGGCCTATCGGTATGCACCCCTTTGGCAACTCGAGATTAAGGAAACTTGCTTGAGTGGGGGGGTGCACTTGCCGATGCTAATCATTGTGCCAGCCCAGACGGATTATACGCCACGCAAAGGAGATATAATACTTCAACACCAGAGCCGCGAGGATGGGAGGCTCGTCTCTTCTCGTCTCTCTGATTGTTGAGCCGCATCTTCGCTGCATTCCTTCTTCTTCGAGTCACCGCTAGTACGGTGTTTGTCATTCTTTTCACACAAAATTGTTGACCCTAGAGGTTAGCGTTCGTTCTCTGCACAACATTACCTTCAACTTTTGGATAACTTCCAAGACATTCCTTCCACTCAACCACCCAAAACTCTCGAAACTAGAAGAAACCTAGACGATTCTCCAAAATGCGTTGCACACTCTCCGGAGCCGCGGCCCTCCTCGGGCTCGCCGGATCCGCTTCCGCCCAGCTCCGCTCCTCGGCTTACACCGATCCCCAGACCGGCATCGACTTTCAACGCTACAAGCCCGACAGCTACCCTTACAGCTTCGGCATTGCCGTTCCCGAGACCATCGGCACCGACTTCATCGGTCAGATGGTCGTCCCCATTTCAGAGAAGGGTAACTGGGGTGCCGTTTCGTTGAAGGGTGGCATGTTGAACGGTCTGCTCTTCGTCGCCTGGGCCGATGGCAAGGATATCAAGACCTCCTTCAGAATTGGCAGTGCCTACTCCAACCCCGACGTTTACGACGCCACCAAAGTCAGCGCGACTCCCATCGCCAACGGTACTTTCGTCAACAGCACCCACTTCTCCTACACCTTCCTCTGCTCTGGCTGCGTTATCGCCGACAAGACGACTCTGACCGCCGAGTCTCCGATCCTGGGTTGGGCTTTCTCCGACACCAGCCCTACCACCCCCTCCGACGAGACCAGTGCCCTCAACTACCACTCCGCTGGTTTCGGTCAGTACGGTCTCAACATTGCCGAGGCCAAGTCCGCCAAGTTCGCCGAGTGGTCCACGTATGCCGAGGCCGTCGAGACGGCTCCCGTCCCCGGCAACGGTACCACCACCCCCGTCCCCGGTAACAGCACCGTCACTCCCCCCACGACCTCGAACACGACCTACGATGTCATCGTCGTCGGCGGTGGCCCTGCCGGTATCATCGCTGCCGAGCGGATTGCCGAGACCGGTGCCAGCGTTCTCCTCATCGAGCGCGGCCCTGCCAACACCGTCCCCCTGGGCTCTGACTTGGCTCTCCCCTGGAACGACACCCTCACCCCCTATGACATTCCCGCTCTCGGCAGCTCCATGACTTCTCTGTCCGGCATCAGCCTTTGCAGTGACACTGCTTCCACCGCTGGCTGCTTGTTGGGAGGCTCCAGCTCCATCAACGGCCTCAACTTCATCCACCCCCCTGAGCACGACTGGCAGCGCTGGCCCAAGGGCTGGAACTGGGCCGACGTCTCCGGCGCGGCTGACCGTCTCTACGAGCGCAACCCGGGCACCACCGAGCCTTCCGAGGACGGCAAGTACTACGATGACCTCACCTACCGTGTTCTCTCCGGTCTCCTGAGCGGCAAGGGCTGGACCGAGGTTGACTCCATCAAGTCCCCCAACGAGAAGAAGGCCGTCTACTCTCGACCCGCTTGGTCCATCAAGGACCACCTGCGTGCCGGTCCTGCCCGTACCTACATGCCCTTCGCTCAGCAGCTCCCCAACTTCACCCTCAAGCTCGAGACCAAGGTGATCCAGGTTGAGCGTTCCGGTAGCACCATCACCGGTGTCCGCACCCAGGCTGCCGACGGCAGCATCCAGATCATCAAGGTCAACCAAGGCGGCAAGGTTGTTCTCGCCGCCGGTGCCATGTCCTCCCCCCGCATCCTCTGGAACTCTGGCATCGGCAAGGCCGACGCCCTCGCCATCGTCAAGGAGGGCGCTTCCAAGACCGGTGTTTCTCTCCCTGACGAGGCCGACTGGATTGATCTCCCCGTTGGCCACGGTCTCCAGGACCACGCCCAGGTGACCCTCCAGTTCAACTCCGCCACCAACTTCTCGGCCTACGGCTTCAACGCCATCGCCAGCGACCCCGTTCCCTCCGACTTGGACCTCTACAAGCAGGGCTCCGGCCCCATCACCCAGGCTGCCCAGCGTATGCACCTCTGGACCACCGCCGACGGCGCCGACGGCCGCACCCGTTACCTCCAGGGTACCGCCTCCGCCATGCAGAACGGCATCATCACCGTCCGTACCTTCCTGACCCACGGCACCTCCACCGTCGGCGAGCTCGGTATCTCCGCCTCGGGCAACACCGTCCTGAACACCAAGCCTTGGCTCATCGACACCGAGGACCGCAAGGCCATGTCCGACTTCATCCAGTACTGGCTCGACCTCACCAACGGCGGCAACTCCACCCTCAAGTACATCACCGCCGGTGCCACTCCCGACGATATCATCTCCACCAAGATGATCTCCGGTGACCACTGGGTCGGCTCTGCCAAGATGGGTACTGACGATGGCCGCCAGGCCGACGGCTCTGCCGTCGTCGACCTCGACACCAAGGTCTACGGTACCGACAACCTCTTCGTTGTTGACGCCTCCATCCACCCTGACCTCCCCACCGGCAACACGCAGGCCATCATCATGATCACGGCCGAGCACGCCGCTAAGAAGATCGCCGCCTTCAAGGTCGGCGGTTCCGGCAACTCCACTGCTCCCACCGAGAAGTGCGCTCGCTCCGTCAAGCGTACTGCTCGTCAGGCCATGCGCCTCAGACGCCGCGCTCACCTTCAATACTAGACCGGTGACCCTCAAGTGCTGAGTGGACGCCACGGGGCAGTTGGTTCGGCTGACACGGCGAATCCTACTGCACCTTTTCGACGTACATGTTTCCTTCTAGACTCTGTAAAAAGTTTTTTTCATTACCGTAAATAAAGCATTCCAAATCAACAGTGCTATTTCGAATGGCAGGTCGCTATCGTGAGATGTAATTGTGAGAGTGTACAACTCGAAGTCAGATGGGTCCGCCTGTTTCGTCATTGACGAGCGACGGTTCAGCCCGCCACATGTTTTGAGTATGCTGGAAACGTGCGAGCCAATATCAGTAACTCAAGCATGTGGCACTTAGTCCTTCAAGTATCTTGACAGACTCATGGGATCTCTAGGCCTTGGTTTGAGTCAACGTTAGGCGCATGTCCAGTTGACAACCATCTTAGCCCTGTGGTTGTGTTGTCGGCGGTCGCTTTCGTAGTGATTGAATTGGACATACGAAGGAGATACAGACAAGTGTAGAAAACCACACTGTTCATTAGATATTTTTCATCAAGATGACTCTATTCACAATTCTCTTGGGGATGTCTCCCGGGGCCGTTTTAGATTCAATTAGTTTAGCGACAAGTCCCACGGAATCAAGTCATTGAACAACAAGTGCATGAAACTTCCTAGGCCGAAATTCAACTGGACAATATCATCTTACTATATCGCCGACGGATTCCAGTCTGAGCCTCGAAGGAAACTCTCATCGCGGAGCTTGCATCTCTGTTGCATGTTCGCCGACCAACCCGATCAACTGTCGGGCAACTCTGAGATGAAATCATGGCCTGACTATCGAGTTTTCAGTGTCAAGAGCTCCCGGGTCTGTCGTCGGACAAAAAGAGCAACTGAACATATGGCCACCGAACAGTCTTTGCCCCGAAACAAGACTCAACTCATAAACCCGTCAAAAACATTACGAAGTTGAAAGAACCTCCACAGACTCTACAAATAACGAAGTCGGTAAACATGCCAGCTACAGCCAAACTAGCTCCAAGTACTCCTCAGTTGGGATCGGACGGACAGTCGCGGCAAATCCTAAGCGATGGCATGATCTCATTCATGGGAAAGCCCAGGTTCTCTGGTCTCCCGAACCCACGCCTCGTGCCCGTCCAGAGAATCATGTCCGCAAGGCAGTAGAGATCACTCACTGGCAGGAAGGGGCGCGGAACTGACAGGACGCCTTCGAAGCAGGAACCCGCCTTGGAAACTAGTGCTAAGCGGGTGACCAAGAGCAAGAGTCTAGTGCCTAGACGGATCACGCTCAGGAAGAATGCCATAGGGAGGTAAATAGTCCACTGATCAGGAACGGGCTGTCCAGTCTCCTTCAATTACTGTGATCTAGACGCAAGTCTATACTTAGGGCTTCAGCATCTCTTTTGTATGCTGAGCTGGAATGAACCATGATACACGATGCAATGCAGCAAACCGTCCGATCGGCATCGACCGTGCCATCCGTGATGTTGGCGAGACAGCCCTGGTCCGTTGTTTTAGGACGCCACAGAAGTCAATCAATTGCACAAGGTATCAAGTGAATGCAAGTGTGAAATTAGCGATGATTATCATTATAATTAAATGATTGTTCTTTCAGCTCCATTGGAATCGCCCTACTCACTGTTTGGCGTCGGCGATGATGCGTTCCGCCGCAATCTCGGCAATTCCGTAGACACCAGTCTGGACGTGAGCAGAGACTAGCAGAGGGATAACACTGGCGTCAACAACACGCAGGTTGGAAGTGCCGTAGACCTTCAGGTCGGGGTCAACAACGCCGCCGTCCTCCTTCGGCAGCATAGAGCAAGTTCCGACGGGGTGGAAGATGCTGAGCGTGGTGTTCAGAGCGAACTCCTTCCATTGCGCATCAGTCTGGACAACGTCCAAGCCCGGCTCGTACTCGCTGTCCCAGATAGACTTCATGGGCTCGGTGGTAGCGATCTTGCGGCAGTACTTGATGGCCTGGATAGCAGCCTCGAGGTCGTGCTCATGTGCGAGGTAGTTTGGGTTGATGACGGGCTTGCCGGTCGTATCGGCGGGGTTGATGTGAATGTTGCCACGGCTCATGGGGTGCATGATGGCAGCGATGAGGGTGAAGAAGCCCTTGCCAAAGAGAGGCGAGGTGGGGGCAGGGTATCCCTTCACACCAGTGTAGCCGTCGGAGAAGATGACTTCGAGCTGGGGGATGGTCGAGTCGGTCATGAACTCCAGCTTCTTCTGGTCGACTTTGCTGGGGTCCTCGCCGGCGGCTTGCTTGGCGAGCGAAACCATTCGCGAGTCGTTGCCGAGGGCTTGCGCCCAAGTAGTGAAGGTGTAACCACTGCCCGTGTAGTCGTAGAGAGAAACTTCACCGGCGTTCCAGAGGGCTAGTTGTTCGGCGGCGTAGGTGGCGTTGCTTCGCAGGATGTCGAAGGAGGTGTACTCGGGCTTCAGCTGGTAGGAGGACTGGATGCGAAGATGGTCCTGCAGATTCTCGCCGACGCCAGGGAGGTCAATCGCTTGTGCGATACCGGAAAAGTTCAGGACGGAAGCTTGGCCAATGCCAGACAACTCAAGCAGCCCGGGGCTCTGGATGGAACCCGCGGACAGAATGACTTCTTTGTTAGCTGCAATGACAGTGCCATCCTGAAGAGTAACTCCGGTAGCTCGCTGCTCATCGCCGACCTTCTCGAGGTTGACTTTCGCAACGGTCGTGTCAGCCAAGATCTCGAGGTTGGAACCAGCGATTGGAACGTAGGCGTTGGCACTGTAAGAGCGGTTGTAGTGCGTGGGGTCGATGCTGCTGGGCTGGTACATAACACCCAGAGGGTTCCCTCCGAGAGACTCCAAGTTCGTCTGGATGCCCAGAGCGTTCATGGTCGGGATCCACGAGTTCTGATGCTCGGGGATAATGCGGTTGATGACGGCCTTGACTGGTCCACTGTCGCCAACACCCTCAGATCCGTAGGTGTCCGTGTTGATGCCGGTGAAGTTCTCCGACTTCTTCATGGCAGCAATCATGGTCTCCCAGTTCCAACCGGGATTGCCGAGAGCTTCCCAGCTGTCGTATTCAGCGGCAGCAGACCGGTCATAGGACATCAAGTTCAGAGCGGAACTGCCTCCGAGGACCTTGCCACGATTCACTGTGAAGACGCGGTTGTTGACGTTGGTCTGCGCCACAGTAGTGAAGTTCCAGTCGTACTTGGTAGCCAGAGCCGAGCCCTTCATGCCGGGGACGTTGATCTTGGGCTCATCCCAGGCCGCGGGACCGGCCTCGATCAGAAGGATCTTCGAGTCAGGGAGGCCCTCGCTCAGGCGCGCAGCGACCGCCACACCGGCGGTACCGCCGCCCACCACGATCTGGTCAAAGGGGTCAGTGTGTCCAAGGTTACAATCGAATCAATCCGAGGAGAAAGCGAGCGTTGCCGCGGAGATAAAGCAACGATAGATGTCAAAGTGGACGTGAGAACTCACATAATCGTAGGAGTCGTCTCCATGGGGCTGCGGCACAGCAGCTGCAAAAACACGGGCCGCGAGTGCGGCGAGGGCGAGACTCGACTTGACAAGCATGGCTAAGACGATATGCGGCGATCTCTTTCCGTAAAGGGGATACAGGATAAGAATCGCAAAAGCTCAAACCAATGTACGAGATATCTGCACGTCAGGCCTCCTGAAAACAACACACTCCTGTATGACACGCTGGCTGGAAGGGACGGTGGCGTGCCCTCGTCCATGCATTACATGCAGCGAAAAAGGGCTAAGTTGAGCCTTTTGTACGTCCCACAAGATGGCGAATAAAAGTCGCAAACCGATAGTACGAATAGTAAGACCACCACGGGTAATATCGTCCATCCAGATGGCAGAATGTGCTGATCGTGAGCCACGCGGCCCAGCAAATATCCTAGTCTCCGCCCCAGGTCGCCGCTCGCCAAGTTCAACGGGCACAAGGGCCGGCCATCATTGGTGGGGGTGGTATCCTTCATCACGTATACGCGGGAGTTGAGAAAAACAGAGTGCATGTAGGATAGCATCGCATAGTAAGCACTTATTAAGGCCCGGGTTACGGACGCTACGGCAGCCAACGCAAGCTGTGAGAGAAACGTGACTTGTCCACTCCAACAATCGATGACGGAGAAATGAGGGGGGAAACGAATGGGAAATCCGCAAGCTAGAAGTGCAGATTCTTATGCATGGTCGCTTGGATGGCTAGAGACGAACGACACCCTTCGCCGGCGCGTTGGACTGTACCCGGCGAATGCTACCGTGCCATAGACGTTTCTTTTCCGCCGGGAAACCGTTCGCAATGCGGAGCTGCGCCGGCCGGACGTTCACGAATCACGGTTCTCCTGGGGAAGGGTCATGACTCAAGGATCTCCCCCTCTGCCAGACCCATCGACATCCAGACCGGTCCTTGTCTGGGCAAATCATCCGTCTTAGTAAATTATGAACAATTCCACAATGAACCCAATGTCTGGGGGCATCGACACCGGCGTTCCCCGGTGCTTCCCCGTCCCAGGAGCACGATCCTCGTAGTGAACGGGGTGGGTGCCCCCAGGATTCCCCTGATGTTCGCGACATCGCACCCATTAAACTCGGCCTTCTGAAATGCTACAAACTCGCTTCCAGATCTGTCTCAAGGCAAATCGCCAACTTGTCCGGTCAACATTGACGGAGGGATCGGATGGACGGTGCCTGGAAGTCAAAATGAGAAGACGATCTTCATTCCTTTGCCCCAAACCAGCTCAATAGCCCTGCTTTGTCATGTTGGCAGAATCCACAAATCTCGCAGTCATCACACCCCTCGCGCGGCACATTGCACATTGCACATTGCACAACAGTTTTCTCGGCCTAATGCCCTGTCATATGTGCAGCCGCGGCGCAGAAGAAACCCACAACAGGCCAAGATTTCCAGCAAATTATCTTCAGCAGAGCAAACAGGTTGCGTCGGGAAATGGAGGCCACTCTAGTTCCCGCGATTGGCAGTTGATAATGTTTCCGAGGGGACAACAAGCGTCGAACTAAACTCCAACAATGTGATTACAAGATAGCTTACCACCCACGCAATACGGCGCTGTAACGGTGAAGCATTGTCGGGTCTCGCCCATCTGAGACATATGCGCCGTGGTGCCTTGACCTCCTCCTCCTTCTCCTCCTTCCCTCCTCTTCCTTGCAGACAAGTCCTCTCGGCCAGGGTCCAACGTCCATTAATCTCCCCCATCTCTTTCCCCTCTAGCGCCCCCGTTCAAAGTCCGGGGCACGACGAGCTGCCATCTCAAAGCGGATCTGGGCGATCCTCCTCGCTTTTGCCTCGTGTAGAGCAGAGCCCAGCGCACCACATCTCGTGGGTCCTTATGAAGTACCCGCGTGGTCACTCGCTCAATCTCTCACATTTATCTCCAGCGCATGGCCCAGCTCCTAGCCGCTGGCGCACAAACCCTCGTTCCTTGTGTCTCCTGGCACTTAGGCTACCGGGTCTGAACAGACCTCGCCGTCTCTCTTGATTTCGTCAGCCATCGTCAACGACGACGATGACGATGGCACCAGTCCCTCCGCCGAACCCGCTTCCACCGGACGAGAATGTCAACCCTACTCTTCTGGGCATATCCGCTGTGCTCATCTTCTTCGTCGTATTCACGACGGCTTTACGGTTATATGTGCGCTTTGCGCTACGACACCTAGGATGGGACGACTACTTGATGGCGATAACCGCCAGTCTCGGCGTCGTGAGATTCGGTGTGCAATGTGCGCAGGGGGCGAAGGGAAACGGGAGGCACAGGTGGTACATCTCGTCGGAGGAGTACATCAACAACAACATGCTGGGCTGGTTCGGGCAGATTCTCCTCTTCTCCAGCGTCTGCTTGCTCAAGTGCTCAATCATGCTGTTGCTCTTGCGCATCAAAGACTCCAGCAGGATGAAGTGGTTTCTGTGGTCGGTCATGGGTGGACTGATCGTCACCAACTTCGGCGTTATTGTCATCCTGCTGGCTGAGTGCGACCCCGTGGAAGCTTACTGGACTGGAGTGGGCAAGTGCTGGGACGCAAAGATCCGGATTTACGCAATTTACTTGACTATTTGTGAGTCAATAACGTCCCATTCGACCATACGAATCACGGTGCTAACATGACCAGCCTACTCTGCACTAACCGACTTGCTCTGCTCATTCTTGCCCCTCGCCGTCGTTTGGCAAGTCCGGATCCCCTTAGCAACAAAAATATCGGTCGGTGCACTGATGAGTTTGGGGTTGATGTAAGATGTTCTGCTCCGATAGCGGTATGTTCTTGGCTAACATGAGACAGCGCCACTGGGTTTGGTATCGCCAGAGCCTCATCGCTCGGCCTGGTCACCAATGACTTGAGTTGTAAGTCACCGGCTGTCACGAGGCTCCTTCTGAGTTGGTAGCTAACGTTGATCTGACCAGACGTCTACGCCGTGACTGCCATTTGGTCCAATCTCGAGCTTTACCTGGGTATCATTGCTGGAAATCTCGCCTTGTCTCGATCTATTTTCTTCTACTTCTTCGGGGAGGAACCACCACAGTCGCATCCCTCCGGCGACGCCAACTCGTACGCGAATTCCCAGTCCCGATCTGCATATCTCAACAGCAGATTGCGTGGCGACAAAGCCGGCCCCGGTGCCACCGACACGTATATTCGTTCAGAACGCCGGCCATCTGTCAAGAGCGATCACAGCGATATACCCTTGGAACCGGGCATCCAGAAGAGAACAGAATTCTGGGTTTCGGAAGAGGACGCCGCCAGCGAGGTCTCGACATCAAGGGCAGGGAAGCGGTCGCCATGAGGTGGGGTGCCGTCACATTACAAGAAAACGCAGCTCGAAAGGAGCTTTCGCATACGACGGTGTTTGGGGGAGGGTCCAGGGAGGGAGCCTCATGAGATGCGAACGCCATCAGATACCCGGCAGAGGAGGCAACAGCCAACCTGCCCTGGAATTGTGCTGTTATGCGTTGATATTGACCACGTCCTAGGACGGATAATGATAATGAAAGGTCCAACTTTTTCTCCCATTCCTTCAGGGTTGAGACATTTGCATGTCATCATGTGATTCATCCGTCTACGCGCTCCAACGAACCGGACGGTTTGATATCCTGATGTAGAGACTCGGGCGTCGGATGGAGTCGCCGCAACCACACTTATCAACAGTCAAAGCGTACAGATACATCCACGATCTCCAGCGCAAGCCTATTCATTTTGGCGTAATTTGAAGGCTGTGTATCCCGGCCTGGTGTTGCACCCGCGAATGACACATGGGGCCGAAGTGGGTTGATGATTTTCTCGCTGTGAGGAAATGTCTGAGCACACGCTGGCCCAGGGTCAAGTCCAAGACTTGTCAATCGAACGTATGACCAGAACCCTACAGAGTACCTTACTGGCAAGAGGAACTGGAGGGAACCAACAGGTTTCGAGGCTGCAACCTTCTAGTGCCTTTTTAGGCGGCTTCTGCCCCCCCCCCCCCCCCCCCTGGGGAAACTCGGTGGGCAGAAAAGGTGATCCCCGCCTCAGAAGACCTGAGTTTCTAGTTCGTCTGAGTGATACGATCCTCCGTACTGTCGGCGATATTGAGTTTTCGTCAGAGTTTGATAATGTTCCGCCTTCATCTCATATCGTTCAGGTGCGGTTGCACTGATGCGGCCTTGGACCTGAAACTGAAGCCTAATTGTCAGCTGCTGCAACTCAGATTGTGGTGTCGACTGCGTCGTCGTGTTAAACCCGAGGTGCAAAATAGTGATAATTGATAGAATCATCATCTCCGAAGCCTTCGCAAGAGAAGGCCTGAAATAGGGGTGGGTGTAGAAGTAGGTAAATAAGAATTTCAAAGACCGCGTAAGCAGCAGATGAAAGTTCAAAAGTCGCCGACTACCAAGGAGCTTGGCGTGTTTATGGGGAAATCAAGGTCGAAAAGGCATTTCGTTTCGATCATGGCACGGATTTTAGGCATCATCTGCTGATAGTAAGAAATACTAGATAAAGCTATAACCCAAAATCACCTCGGTCAAACGCCCCGGATGCGATATCGAGGCGGTTCAAAATGCCAATGCTAATTCGCAGTCTATCTCAACGTCGCAAACCACTCGAAGAAAGTCAAACCTCCTCCTTGGAGACCGGGGTAGCATCTGTTGTCTATCGCCGCAACGCCACGGCAGGCAAAACATCGCGTCTCTGAAAGCGCAAGCAAACACTCTTGGCTCAATGTCGGACACTGGTTCGCTATCTGCATCGTCGATCTTACACAGGAAGTTCCTGATGCGTGGATATATAATATGCACCTTTTTAGACGCAAGCACAAAACAATACATGTCTATCCTAATATATAAGCAAAAGGAAACTCCACGTTTCAGCCCAGTAGCACAGCTGCTAGGAAATTCGACTCTGCAAGATGGATGCTGCTCCTGAGACATCAAAAGCAAAAAGACTGCGCCGAGGGGGAATCGAACCCCCGGCTCCCCGACGCTGCTGGATGGCAACGGAGAATTTTACCACTAAACCATCGGCGCCATGAATCGGAATTAGTGAATCCCGAATTCCGATACTGTCTTGGCCACAATTGGTGGCTATGGATTTTTTCTTGATGTTGAATCTTTTCTCGTTAACTTTCAACTAAGACTTTCTCAGCTCTACCACTTTCCGCCCGCATTTGAAGCTTTTTAACTCTCTCTTCTTCTTTTCTGTGCATGGTAGCTGTATTTTCTAAACACTATGTGTTGTTTGCAGGATATGCCCCTTGAAATTGAGTTCTGATCTGAGAAAAAGGTGGTTGTCACCGACGCAGACTCACAGTTGCGATATCTTACTTGGCTTGGGCACAACTTGACAGTCGGCAAAGGAGCATGGTCCCGCGCTCCTTGTCGACGAAGATGATGTGGCCGTCACGGCCTGGAGGATGATGCGCCAGCACACAGACGTACGGTGGAACTTCGCTGCCCCATGGTTTGAACAGCATGTCTCCACAGACTCGTCAGGCGGTGTAAAGGCGCTTTCTCCTGCGCGGTCAACTACAGTTGTTCTGTCGTAGATCATCTACAGTTCAAAGTTGTTGTTTGTTTCGATCCCGTTCGATATGTGGGAGGTGCTTCATAAGGTCAACCACTGTATCTTTCTTATTAAGTCGGAAAAGCCTCGTCCAGTCCCTGTAGATGCGGATGGCTGGAGGGTCGAGAAACAATAATGTTTGATCCCGGGAATATTTTAGCTCATCTGCATCTACCAGACATCATCACGGCCTATGAGAGAGCTCTTGCTGATATGTGAGCTAGCTCTGCGACGTGTTGTTTTCATGGACTGCAAGTCCAGTCAGAAAACACGAGCGAGATTGCTGATTGCACGAGTTGATGAGCAGTCCATTTAGTTGGCTTGCAGAGCCAACGGCAAATACGCTAGCTAGTGGTTGCTCAGAAGGTAATATCTAACAGCACTCGCGGCTGTCCGTTAATATTTCAGCTATAGTCAAGCGCTGTCAAATATTGAGTTAACTTCCATGCAAAATTGGTTCAATTTTCACAAACATTGCACGTCCAGCAAGTCCAAGTTGCGTTCACAGGTCCCAAGTACAGTTCGTAAAAGGAAAAGGCACAAACTGCAAAAGATAATCTCCTCGACGGGGAATTGAACCCCGGTCCCCGGCGTGACAAGCCGATATCCTCACCACTAGACTATCGAGGATTGTTAGTGCTGTGAAGCGATGCGGGTCGAGGCCCACTCAGAGCCCATCATCGGCATCGTGGAGGCCGGGGCAATTTGCAGCTGGAGATTTGCAAGGTTACATGTCCTGTTTCTCTGCCTTGACTCCTGAGCGAGGATTTCATGTGTGCGATATGCTGACTTTCAGTACGAAAAGAAACGTACATAACTTAGGCTGTTGCTCGTGTGGACGAAGTGCTGTCATGACCATCCAATCGTTTAATGACCGAGTTGCTTGTATTGCGCCTCAATAAAATATCGGTTTCATTTTCGCGTTGGGCGATTGGAGAGAATTCGATGCAAAATGAATCATAGCAAACGCCTGTCCAGCTTGACCAATTGCAACAAATGATGGGGGAGCACCGTTGACGCCACCAGTCGCGGGCAGGGTCTCGGGGAACAAAATCTCACATCCAAGATCGGTCACTCCAGCCGACCAATGCCGCAGACACGAAGGATGCACCACGCCTTACCCGATCAGGATATTGGACTGGCCAAGACGTGTGCTCCGCCCTTGATCTCACGTCCCAACTGACCGATGTCATTCCTGACCTGAGAGAGACCGTCCGATCACTTAAGAAAAGTCTCCCCCACAGAGAAAAGTGCATGAAGGTGTGCTGCACGACCTGCAATAACCCGAAACGGACTGCGATCACCGACTTTAACCGTACCAAAAGATCACGTACTACCATGATTTCGACCTCACGACGATTGGCTTTGGCTGTTGGTGAAGAAACCCCTTCCAATGGCAGCGGAGGCGGGCGAAGACAATGTTGGGAATGTCAACGGCGTCGCGTGGTCTGCGACGCGACTCGTCCCGTTTGCGGTAAATGCAAGGCCGCCGGCGTCGTGTGTCCCGGCTATGAGGACAAGAAGCCGTTGACGTGGCTGGCCCCTGGCAAAGTCAAGACGCGCACGTGGAAACGAAAGAAGCCCGCTGAGAAGAAAGCATTGCCAAGCACGACTTCCGGGGAGACCGTGGAGAACTCGCGTAGGATGCTCCAGCGTGTGGGAACCCGAATTATGCACATCTTTCCAGGACACGAGTTGCGGACGGAGACTTGCGACGTTGTAGAGGCGACCTTGTACTGTGAGTATACACCCAGCGCAGCTAGCTGTTTGAAGAGTCTTCCAGCTAGAGACCCGAGCTTGACATGTCTCAACTTGGCAGCGGCTGATATAATTGCACTGTTGCAGGGAATGAAACAGTTTATCCTTCTTTTTCGACCACTCAGCTCATGCCCAGCCCTTGGGTCATTCCGGTCTCGTACGTCCATATGATGCCGGTAGCCACTAGACACGCACTGGTATCGATGGCTATCGAACACCGCATGATTCGGCTCGCAAGGAAGAAGAATGATCCGTACATCTTTGAAGTTCGATCTCGCTTTCATCAACATAGAACTATGGCGATAACGGCCCTGAATGAAGATGTCCGCAATGAGAGTACCCGCGGCTCTGACCTGACCATGGCTAGCGTGTTGGTCTTTATGTACGCAGATGTCAGTAAACACCCACAACTTGACCCGAACTTGACGCTGACGGATCTCAGTTGATGGGCTCATTAACGGCCGCGAATTGGCGCTATCACATGAAAGGCTACAGGGTCCTAATGGACATGAGAGGTGGTCTCGAGGCCATCTATCGTGACACGCCCTACATGGCACCTGTGCTACTCTTCCCCATGATGTAAGTCTTGCATTTTGAACTCTTAATGACCCATCCATCTTGTCTTCTGCACGCAATGGGTCAACTCAAAAGAGCGCCGGAATTAACGTTGGAATTAGTGTCGAAACCTTTGCAAACTCGACAAGCCCGTCAGATGATCAATCAGATCCACTAGAGACCTTTAGCTACCTCGATACCGTGATAGAGCTTTATGAAAAGGGATACTATCCCCACCTTCCATGTCCTGTCGACCTCTTCTGCGACGTCATCCTTGTCAACCGCCTCCGATTCCTCATCGCGACGAATACCCTCACCGAAGATATGGGCATGCCACAGTTCTTAGCTGAGGAGCTAATGGAAAGAATCATCGAGTTTTCGCCTGAGGTTTGGTCCGAGACGAGAGATGAGTCGAAGGAAGAATTCCTCCTCATGGCCCAAGTCTATCAGTCGGCTGTCGCTCTGTATGCTATCTCGTCTCTGCAGAGCCTGAGAGCGCTACCCTCATCAGCTGGATGGAGAGCCGTGAGAACAATTCAATACGGACGTCTATTTTCCTTGCTCGAAAAGGCGGCCGAAGATCCGCTTACGAAGAACTGCGTCACCTGGCCGCTTATTGTGGCCGGGTTCGAAGCGGCGACTGGTACCGCCGCAGGGAGAACATTTGTGGTGAACCAGTTGATGGGAATGAGTCGGCATTTAGGAGTCTACTCGCCCTTAAGTGCTGTGGAGATACTCGACAAGTTCTGGGCTTCGGGGAAGAGGACATGGGATGATTGCTTTGACAAGCCCTACGCCTTGGTGACGTAAAGCACAACGCCCTTCTGGTGGGGTTTGGCCTTGGCATGGCAGCAGCAATTCGTGCATTATTCTGCCTGGTGATACCCCTCTCTTTCTCTCTTTACTATTCTGTTTAACGCTCCACTATCAAGCCTGTTGTTTGAATCTGCTACTTCAAACCCCCTTATCATCAGTCAAGCCTTACTGTGGAGGCTCGCTTGGAGACGGTTGAGATACGGGCTGTCACTACGTCAGCGTCCTTCAATCTTGAACACTCGAGATAACGAGTCTGAAGATGCACCCGTGGCTGGTGTGGCTCGTGGGTCTGTGACGATGGGCTTCTGGGGTCGTCATGGTCTCCTGTGACGTCTTCGCAGTGGACAGCATTTGTGTGCAGAGATTCCAAAGACAAAGGGTTGCTTGGGATCGCTCTATCTTCTCGCTAGGTCTGCCGGAATTAGTCCGATAGAGCCGCTCAACCACTTGTGGCACATGTTCTTCGGGAAACTCCTGACTAATGCATGGTGTCCCCTTTTGCCCACATCTACGAAATGCATCGCGGGGTCCGTTCTCGTCGAATAAACAGCGGATCTTGCGTCTGCGGCATTCCCAGCAACTTCGTGTCCCTCTGCGGCCGTGTCGGCGTTTTGCTCCGGCCCGCTCCGATGCGGTGGCGTGTCAAAGTATGACTTTGGTCCTTTGTGACCAGTTTCGCATCCCGTGGCACCAGATATCCGAAGAAAATGCTGGGTTGAGGATGATGATTGTTCGAGTCTTCTCGGACGAAAATTGAAAGGGAGCGGAGAGAGTTGCGGGTGGGATTCGTCCGCCGAAACGCGGACGAAGCGCCAAATGTGGGGCGTCCGGAGTCGTACGGCGAGCGGAGCCATCGGCAGTGGTTCCACTTCCCGAGGCCGGCGGTCAGCGTGGGGAATCGTCGCGGGCCAGGCCGGAACCTACGACCGGGCGAGATGGTGTGTCAAAAGTTCACACATTGGACCTGATCAGGCGCCCGAGTTCCTGAAACGATCATGCCATCCGAATTTTCTGTATTTGAAAGGCGGTGATGTGCATATGCAGGTGCCTAAACTAAAAGGCTTGGTGGCGAGTAAAAGCGGCAAAGCAAGCCAGGCAGCCAGATATCACAGCATGAAAATAGAGTGAGACTAAGGTTCTTCTTTGCGTTTCTATAGCAACCAACATTCTTTCCGAGTGACGAACATCACGTAAAAAAGACATCCGACATAACACCACCCATGCACTGATTTGTAATTCGAGGATTTTCACTCATCCGATAGGCCAGTGCGGCCAACCTTTACCAATCCGTACCACCGCCCATCGATTTTCATATCTTGAAGAACTAGGCTGCCTCAAAAAAGGGTCCAGGCAGTCATTAAATACGGTAGGCATCTGCTTTACGCAGAATCCTGTCCTGGCCCGGAGAATCTTGGGCCAAGACTCGGCGGAGGGGCCGAAGCGTCCGGGCGAATCAGATGTTAGATGTTGGATGCAGGGCCGGTGTTGTTCTTGACTTATCTTGACCATAATAATCTGGATAAAAAGGGCCTGTCGCATCAAACCTCATCTTGCGTGTTTCCAGCAAGAGTGCGGATTTTAGCGAGAACCTTTCCTCGAGCGTGACTTTCTAACTTCTTCGACACCATCATGCGTGAAATCGTAAGTTTGGAGGATACTGGAATCAAATTTTTCTTACTGACAAAAAGACAATAACAGATCCACATACAGACGGGCCAATGTGTAAGCAGTTCGTTTTCAACTTATCGTCAAGCCTACATGGTAGCTAACCGCGATTTTGCGTAGGGCAATCAAGTTGGAAGTTCCTTCTGGTGCGGTCCCTGATAAACACCATCCAGTCCTCTCGTACTTACATGATAATCAACAGGCAGACCATCCACGGTGAACATGGCCTAGACCGCGAAGGCTAGTGAGTGCGCATCACTCAAAAACCTTCCTGCTCACCTCACTCATCTACGTCAGCTTCCGAGGCGACAGCCCCCAGCAAGCCGAACGTCTCAATGTCTACTTCAGCGAGGTTCTTTTCTACACGTTACCACTGCCTCAAGCTGAGCTAACGTCTTCAACGTAGGGAGCCAGCCAGAAATATGTTCCCCGCGCAGTCCTCGTTGACCTCGAACCCGCAACGATGGACGCGATCCGCTCCGGCCCTCTCGGAGACTTCTTCCGCCCGGACAACATGGTTCACGGCCAATCCGGCGCGGGTAACAACTGGGCCAAGGGGCATTACACCGAAGGCGCAGAGCTAGTCGACCAGGTCCTCGACGTCGTGCGCCGCGAAGCCGAGTCGTGCGATAGCCTTCAGGGATTCCAAATCACCCACTCGCTGGGCGGCGGCACGGGTTCCGGCATGGGGACCCTCCTCATTGCCAAAGTGCGCGAAGAATTCCCGGATAGAATGATGGCGACGTTCTCGGTCCTCCCGTCGGCGAAGGTGTCCGAGGTCGTGGTGGAACCGTACAATGCGACGCTGTCGGTCCATCAGCTCGTCGAAAACAGCGACGAGACGTTTTGCATCGACAACGAAGCCCTGTACGATATCTGTCGTCGGACGCTGAAGCAGGCTCATCCTTCGTATAGCGATCTCAATGATTTGGTCGCGAGGGTCATGTCCGGCTTGACGACTGGGTTCCGCTTCCCGGGACAATTGAATGCGGACTTGAGGAAGCTCGCCGTGAATCTCGTGCCGTTCCCGAGACTGCACTTCTTCACCGTCGGGTTCGCGCCGCTGACGACGGCGGCGGCGTATCAGAACCTCGGTGTGCCGGAGCTCACGCAGCAGATGTTCGATCCGAAGAACGTCATGTCCGCCTCGGACTTCCGCAACGGGCGTTTCCTCACTTGCTCCGCCATATACCGAGGCAACTTATCAACGAAGCAGATCGAAGAACAAATCAGGGTGGTGCAGGCTAAGAACTCAGAGTACTTTGTCGAATGGATCCCGAACAACGTACAAACAGCGCATTGCTCGATCGCGCCGCGGGGAATGTCGGCTTCGGCGACTTTTATCGGAAATTCGACTGCGATCCAGGACATCTTCCGCCGCATCGGGGACCAGTTCAGCCTGATGTACCGTCGGAAGGCGTTTTTGCATTGGTATACCGGTGAAGGTATGGATGAGATGGAATTCACGGAGGCAGAATCGAATATGAACGATCTTGTGTCTGAGTATCAACAGTATCAGGACGCAGGTGTTGATGACGAGGTCGACGAGCATGGAGACTTTGAAGAGGAGGCTCCAGCGGAGGAGTGATTCGCAAGGCGGCAAGATAGGATGTCGCATAGTGGTGAATTTCCCAGGGTCTAGTAACAAACAAGTCTGATGTTCTTGTTTCACGTGATATACAGAGACCAATACATGAAGACCCCACGGGAATTAAAGTCTCCCGTCTTTTGGGGCCACACGAATGAATTCAAACCCGGTTGTGTGTGATCTTTATCGACGGCAACTTCAGCTATGAATTTTAAAAAGAGGGTAATGGGATAGCAAGTCTTTCAGAGCGGTGGACGGGTTCACTGGCGCGTCGTATCCTGCCCCAAGACTAGTAATATTAATTAGATAAGTAGCCATCAACCTCAGTAAGACACTGCAGCAAATCAGAGGACCACCACTCCGTTCAGATCTGATGCCGTTGATGCTAGTATCCCCGGGATGAGTTCTCAGAGAGCCCGCGCTCAGCTGACCATTCTCTTATAGAGACACGACAATATCCGAATTGAATGAGTGCTAGGAGGCAACAATGACTGACGAGTATGTTTCCAAACCAGCTGCGGAGAAGATTGGTTCAGTTACGGTTCCAACACGCACCGCTTGCGCATCACAATCGAGCACTGGTCGAAAAATAGGTGGTATGTAACATGTTCTCCCACACCGTCGTTCCAACACTGCGATTGTTTTAATGCAACATTGTGTGAACCATAGTGTAGCTTAACTGATGCATCGCATCCCATCGCCAGCTCCTTTCAAATCTCGCTAAGCCCATCTTAAGGTGAATAGAGAGGAAAATTTGGAAGGATTGAAGGAATGCGAAGCAGACGCGGTTATTTCCAAACTCCGCTAATTAGAAGTCGGCTCACAAACCAAATTCCTCATGAGATTTCATGACTTGCATCATGCATGCCAGTTGTAGACATTAAGATAATAGAACCATGGGTACCCATGGGTCCCTATAAGAATAGATAATTATTTAGGGATCCCTAAGTTATAGATATATAGAACCTTTATATAGCTTACTATATTCTATATAGTTGCATTTTACTCCGGATGTATAGCACAGCTAAGACGTCCGAGCGAGTAGTACCCAGCGTTTGCAGCCCGACAGGACTGGGGTTGACGGGCTGGGCTTGAGAAACGCAAGAGTATCTCACCTCATGCCATCCACAGAGTGTTCAAGCTCATGATTCTAGTGCCGAAAGACAGACGACATGGACAGCGCTGGTGACCTACAAATCAAACACAGATACGGATATCTTTGCGCGATGGTTTGCTCAGCTGGGTCAACGCAGAGCCGGTCAACGTCGCTCTGCTCAAAGCATGTCCAGAGAAGCAATGGCACCAAGCAAATGGTGAAGTCGAGAGCGTATAGGGGGGGGCCACCTTCAATATTTATACCTGACTTCCATCATCCACTAACACCATACCCAAGAATGCAATCGGTATCATTCAATCCTCTATATGCAAGCCTAGCCGTCTTCAAGCGGTCTCCTGATAAAGATCTCCAAAACGCCCCTGACCTTCTCCTCCACCGCCTTCCGTTCCTTCGCCGCAGCCGGCACGCCAAATCTGCAAACCGCCTTGCCACTGACCTCCGCAACCCTCCTCTCCCTCGTCCGCCGCCTCGCCAACGCCGCTTCGGCAGCCGCATTCCCGCCCGTCAGTTTCCTGAAGCTCAGACTCCTCCTATTTGGCTTCGGCATCGTCAACGCCTCGACCTCGGACCTTGAGATGGGCGCCAGCTCCGAAACGACCTTGGAGAGCGTCGCGGTGAGGAAGACGAATGCGATGTTGTGATTCGGTGCCGTGGCGAGGATGTCGAGGACCGAGCTCTTGTCATTTTCGATTTCAGGTCCGGAGCGGGCTGTTACGGCCAGGTTGGGTATCGCAAGCTCGATCTTGGCCCAGAGTGCTGCGGTGATGATTCCGTCCGTGAGTCCCGAGAGGAAGAGAATGAGGACTTCCGCGATGACTTCGAGGCGGTAGAGGGATGGCGTTTCGACGGGGAGGGCTTCGACGAGGGGCTGGTCTGTGTCGAGAGCCTCGATGAGAGCCACGACCTGGGCTTCTCTGGCTTGTTGGTCTTTGAATAGCCAGGCTGTGTCGTCGAACGGCCAGCCGGGCTTGTCGCCGGGGATGAGGTATTCTTCTATCATGTTTGCATCAGCGATCGCACGGGAGGTCATCACCTCCACGGCCTCAGTGAGCTTGAACAACTCCTTAGGCGCGGCGCAGTGCACGTCTAGGTCGTACGGGATTGAGGCAGATCCTGATGTTACTCTGGATCTAACGAATTTCCGAATGCCGCCATCCGGGGTGCGAATGAGTTCGTCTATGGAACGACCGAAGCACGTCGGAAGCCACGAGGCGCGGACCGGGATGAAGTGGTCCCTTCCATCTTCTACCCTGAGTACGAGAATGTCTTCCAACGTCAAACGGCCATCGTTCAGGGCACGCACGTGAGAGATATCACCGACGAATACTTCCAACACGCCGCTGACAGTCTCGCCTGGCTCAAGGGTGACCTCGCTGCCAAGGTCTGGCTGCTCCTCCCCGTCATCAGGATCCGGCCGCTTAAATGATGTGCTTAGCCAAGGCGGAGGACCCGACGAGTCGGAGTCCTCAACGGTGGGCTTCTCGACGAAAGTGAACTTGGCTGGTACCCGACCAGTGTTTGCAATGGTCAAAGTGGCTGTGTGCCTGCTGCGGTATCCAATGTCACCAAAGTCCACGGCTTCACCTAGATCCATCGCCCCAGATTCATCCTTGGCTTGAAGATCGTGATTGTCGAGTACCACTGTGATAAGCGGCCGTCCCTCGTTTTCAGCCCGATCCAACTCCTTCGCGACCTCCGCAAGGACTTTAGCCTTGAGGTCGGGCACTACGGCGTCGTAATCGAGTGTGAACACGGATATGATGGGTTTGTGATCTGACGAGATAATCCGTTGATGGGACGTGTAAATGTCGAGGTATATCCTGTCCGTAAAGCCCTCCTTTGTGACGACCTCGTCGGGCTCGTTATCATCGTCGTCATACTCGTCATAATCGACGCCAGCTTCGCCCGTGGGTGGTGGCTCATCACCATCCGCGTCTGGATCGTAGTCGAAAAGAACGCTCTCGTCGTCGGTTGCATGGTCCAATCCCTGTGCCGTCATCTCTTCATCCCTCTTCTTCGCCTCCTCGCTTTCCTTGACTCTCTGTTCGTACTCCTCTTTATCTTTTCGTGTCCGGTAGAGAATTCGATCGCACCAACTTGGCGCCCTCTGCTTTTCACTCGAATCGAACAAGCTGATAGTTCCCACATCATACTTGTATGAAGGCAGGAAAGTAATTGGCCCCTCCCTCCAACCATCATGGAAAGCCTTCTTCTCCCTGATGATCCTCCGAAGCTGGTCGTGAGGTAATAAAGAGTCCAGGGTCGCCTGCAGCGATGCCGGATCATCGCTTGGATCCGGCAGAAACTCATCAGGATCTGGCAGTGAGCTCGCTGAATCAGCGTCACTGGGCTCGGACGATAGTGTCGTCTCAATGGTGGACGTATCATCATCGCTGTCCTCCGCTTTACGACTCTTGGAGTTCTTGACCACCAAGACTTCCTCGCCCGCAATAACCTTTCGCCCCTTCTTATCCAGGTCGTATTCCCCACGGGTATGAAGCAGTAGCAGCCGACGGATGTCGTTTCCAGGCAGCCCGTCGACCCTAAAATTCAAATCTCCAAGCCAGAATGCGAAGTCCTCATCGCCAATCTTTTCCGCCTGGGCATCATTCTCCCCGGCGAGGTTGATCGGTTCGAATTGTGTCCGCAACAGAATCTGTCCAACGTCCCATACCCTACGGTCAAGGTACGTCTGCTCCGCGCCGCTAGCGAGGTGGCAGTTGACGAAGACCATGCGCGTCGTCTCGCCCAGCAGCATTCGTGTCGTCACCGCTCCCTTGTTGCCGAGGTATCCGAACAGTCCGGTGCCGACCGAGACAGTGCTCACATTGCTAATCGTCGGAGCGACCTCTGGAGATGCATATGCTAACAGCAGCAGACCCGACATCTGCTCTGCCGCGACGAGCTGATACCCGTCTGGCATAGCTGCCTCCAGAGCATCCTTCCACTTCGTCATGGGGCCTGGGTCGGAGTACATCCGGTTCATGTAATCTCTCGCCATATTCAAATCTACAATCTCCTGCAGGCCGAGGACGTACAAGCCGATCTTGTCGCCCCCGACGAGGTGTACAGAATCCGGCTCGGGAGGCGGGACCGGCGATTTGGGATTGGAGCCATCTTCGTTGGTAGTTTCTTCCTTCGTCTTGTTCCCATCCACAGTCGGCGTGGGAGGAACGGCACTCGTTTCGACGGTGTCTCGATCAGATATGTTTAGTCGAGAAAGGGATGCGTCGAGCCCATAGCCGTCGACGAACCAGCTCGCAAGATCCTTATCCGTCCCAGGACACGCGGCGACGTTCCATGTGCCGATCTTGACTCTTATACGGTGGGGACGAACGTACTCGGCGCGGCGGGCGTAGACGGCGCCAGCCAGGGACTGAGGTGTCAAGGTCAGGTCGACAGGCTCTGAGGTGATCGAGGGATCTGTTTCGGAGGGCGCCATCGCGAAAGGCGAGGCTTGCGCTGCCAGTGCTTCGACCACTCTTCTGTATCGGTAGAAGTAATCTGGAGATTTTTCGATAGTGGGGTTGAGAGGGCGACAGAGGATCCAAGGATTTCAAGAGCGAGGTTGGGATGGGAGAAACAAGGGAGGACGGGGTCGGCGGCTTCGGGGGTCTCTTCTAGTGCTTGGATGGGGGTCTTTGATCAGTCCGGAGGCGTCCGGCGCATGATGTTCGTATTTCCGGGCGTTGGGTGTCGTGTCGTGTCGTCGTAAGTGAGGTCACGGACAAGGATGGCGACAGTTATGCGTGAGAGGAAGACCCAAAGAAACGGACGAAACCCCCCCGGACGGAGAGCAAATACCAGACGAGTCGGAAGAGGGCTCGAGACACACGGCAACGACGACGACAGGACGACAAAGGGAGACAAAGAAGCCGGTGGGGTAGGAAGTGCAGACACGGAAAAGACGCGGGAGTTGAGTTGGAATACTTCAACTTCAGTAAGGTAGGGTAGAAATCTTGAGGCGGAGGAAGATGTTTGCAGGGTTCTGCAGTGACGCTGAGTGACTTCGATTCCCACGCCGCGGTACGTCTCTCTTGGTGACGTCTGGGCCCGGGGTTCAGCAGCTGGAGGTCTTTTCGGGGTCAAGGTTGCAGTAAACGCAGTAAACTACGGGCCACAGCACTGGGATTGGCGGGGTAGGTCCCCGAGTCCCTGGAGATGTCGCTGTGTCGCTGCCAGAGGTGAGAGTGATAAGATTAGGATACGGCAGAGATAAGGCAGGCTGGACCCACCTCCAGACTGACCTCATTCGCAGCAGCCTTACCTCACCACCTCGGACTTTGCACTTTGCGATCCTGTCACACTCACCCTCCAGTCTCGTAAGACCTGTCAACGCGACTCAGTCAGACTCAACAGCAACGATCTGACTCTATCACTGCGATACACACCACAGGGAGCCTATCGCGCGTTCGCGCATTCGCGCAAACACCTCTCCTTAACACCAGCCACCAAATGTCCCGCCAAACCCCCCGCAAACGCGGCGGCCACAACCGCCATCACTCGACCGGTCCGCGTCCAGTACAATCCGACTACGAGTCCGACGCAGCACACTACCTCGACACGCACCCCACGCCCGCCCCAAACCCGTCCCTCCTGACCCGTACCAACACAGACCTCAACCTGTCTGTCCTGCGCCGCTACCTGCCCTCCATCAACGCGACCCTCGCCATCGCCGCCAACGCCGTCGTCTACACCTTCAACCCCTCCCTCCCGGGCTGGGACAAGACGGGCATCGAGGGCACCTACTTCCTCTGCATGCAGGATCCTCTCCCCAGCGCGCCCGCCGCCCCGCGAGCCTGCATCTTCGTGCTGAACCGCCGCGGGCTGGAGAACGTGATCCTGGACCTGGGAGACGTGGCCGACTTTGAGGTCATGGACGAGATTTACATCTTTAGGCTGAGACAGGAGCAGCAGACGCACGAGGAGAGTGGGAACAAGGTCATGGGCATCTGGATTCACGCGGACAAGGAGGATACTCGCGTCATGAACGCCGCCATGATCAGCGAGACGCTGCAGCAGATCCAGATGCATGCGGCTGCTGCACAGGAGACCGCTGGTGGACTGCCGCCGCCACAGCAACAGGAGGAGCTTGGACCGGCGATGCAGGCTATCGGCCGCAAGCTGAGTCTGAGTGATTTGTTTGGCGCGCAGAACGGGGCCAAGGGCTAGGAACTCGTGGTACTTGATTCGAAGGCCAGGGGTAAGGACTTGGCGACAAGGCGTCTTAGAGAGGGGGCCCGGGGAGAGCCCAACACGTGGGACGGACATTCCGACGGCCGTCGGGGAAGGGCATTGTTTCGAGAATAAGGTCTGGCGCAGTTGGTGATGAAAGAAGAAGATGAGGTACCTTGTGATAGATGAAGAAGTTGGTGAAAAACAAGCGAGGACGATGAACGGGGTCAGAGGCTCACATGAGCATCAGAAAAAGAAAAGCAAAAGCAATGATACCCATAATTAAGAAAGTCATTTTCATAGTTGAGAAGAAGAGCCAGGGCCACACCCTCGCCCTCGCCCTCGCCCTCAGTCGTTGTCGCGAGTCTAGGGGATGTTCTCTATAAAACCCCAAAAACCAGACCCGTCCCAGCCGTAAGCCATTAACACCTCTTCATGCCCCCATCCGTCGCTCATACAGTGCCGCTGATGCTCAACTCCCGAATCTCCTGCAACACCTGCTCGACCCTCTGATCCAGGTGTCCCTGCGCGTACTGCTCTCTCGTGTCGGCGTCGAGATACTGCTGCACCTGCGCCATGCGACTATACGCCTCGGCGCAGAACCGCAGCTGGATCTTGACGAGCGCCTCGAACGACGGGTCGAGATAGGGAACGCGCAGGTCGATGAGCTGCGGCAGCTCCGACGACAGCTGCTCGTTGAGTTGCTCGTACGCGGCCTTGGCCATCTCCATCTCCTTCTCGGCGCGGGGCAGCTTCGTGACGTCCTTGTCGGGCTTCTCGACGAGCTTCTTGACCTTTGCGCGGAGGGCGTCGTAGTCGAGGAGTTTGTGGCCACGCTTCTTAATGCCTGGCGATCGAGTGTCAGTGCGGGGGTTGCTCGGCAGGTGGGGAGGGGGAGGGGGGTTAGTACTAACATTCGTTGACGTCGGGGAAGTATGCGCAGAAGCGGGAAATGGGCTCGAGAACAGCTTGTCTGTACATGGTCAGTTCAATCCGCGGTGGGTTACTGGTTGGTGGTTCGTACTGGTAGGGTCCGTCCAGCGCCTTGATGGTCTCAGCATCGAGGTCCTCCACGGCCTGCTTGTAACTCCTGCTCACGCCATCCTTGGCACCAGAGTCGCCGTAGAACGCATCTATCGTCTCGGCGATGCGCATCTGGGACGCAGTCATTGCTGACGAGAAGTCAGTCCACGTGGCCCCCTATTTTCCCGGAGAATCAATATCGGCACAAACCTCGCAACGAGTCCAGATATCCCTTGGCCTCCTTCTGCAGCCGTAACGAAGCGGCCTCCATGGTTCTGAATCGTCTGTCGCGGGGGTTCTCAGCATTTGTGTCGCACACACAGCATCGCAATGGTATTCGGGTGATTCCAACCTTTCCTCAACTTCATAGTCTCGGTCGTTCGTCTTCTCCACATGCCCTGCCAAGGTCAGCCGGGGCGGTAAGGTATGGAGGGGGCCGTGAGATGCGGCATACCCGTCTTCATCATCACCTGCGTCGTCGCGCGGTTGACATTCTTTTTGAATCCTGTCGCACTCTATCAGCCCCATTCTGTCGTCTGACAGCGGTGCCACCTTCATTGCCCGACCGGTGCGGCGGGGAGGTCGGCCTCGGTTTTACGTACCTGCCCACGACATCTTGGCTACAGCCCTCCTCGGGGTCCTTCAAATTGGCTGGGTCAACTTTGGATGGAAAAAGTCGGTAGAATAATAGCGCTCAGCAGTGACGTGCTTGTGGGGTACTGATCACTTGGTGCCTTGTCGTTTGAAGACAAATAAAAAGGGTATCTATCTCTCTCTTGGGGGTGTGTAGTCCGTAATCGTGGGTAGCCGTTTCGTCGTCCAAAGGTTAAAAGGCAAAGGGTTGGAATTGGGGGTTTGGAGGTTTTGATTGCGCACTCTCAGGTCCAGGCTGGGGAAACCCAACAACAGGGGACTACAGGCAGACTAAAAGAACGGAAACCGACGTCAGCGACAGAGGCTCAGATTGCGCCACGTCCTTAGCGCCAGTGCGGCATGCCTGGAGAAAGGTAAGCTGTGGCGCAGTAAAGCTGGGCGGACGGCGCAAGTGCCGCTTTCCGAGAGGTGTTTTTTTTTATGCTTAACAGGGCCCGGGCTGTGAATTGACTTGCAGAAACAGGAATTGAAGGAGGAACTTCAGTTGAACTATTTATCACACCAGAATCATTTCATCAGATTCAAATTCACAAATGCCATGGATACCCTCTATAAGATGGGTTTGATTCTTTGACACATTCCCCATTGTGAATCTCTTTATCAACGGAGCTGATCAAACATTTCTTCTTCTGGCTCACCAGCCACTCTGTTGCCTGGGCAGTTATCTAGCTCTGCTTCATCATTATCTTTGTTCTGTTGGTAGCCGTTGCAAGACCAGTTGGTGTTATATTAGTTGCTGATGTTGTGTACAGTAACTGGATGATCCTGCATAACTGCCTTGCTTGTATAATCTCCACTCTATGCACTTTATGCAATGGATGAATTGACTCCAATTTTTGCCTCCAAGCTCCGACTCCAACTTCAACTACACCTAAAAAAATTCCGAAACCACAAGACATCGCAACATCTTCACCAGAAATGGCCACCCTAAAGGTCTTCAAACCCCGCTTCCTACTCATATCCCTCGGAAATCCCGCGCCCTACGCAGGTACCCTTCACTCCGCAGGCCACCTTGTTCTCAAAAACCTCCCAGCTCTCATCCCCTCGCAGCCCGCCTTCCAAAAGACAGACCTCTTCGGCAAATCCTGCAAAGCGTCAATCGGCGAAAAGTACGTCCTGGTCCAATGCCCGACGCTCATGAACCTCTCCGGTGGCTTCACGTTCAAGGCGTGGCAGAAGGAGCTGGCCAGACAAGAGAATCCTGCCGATCTGCACCTGGTCGTGGTACACGATGACCTCGAGCAAGACTTGGGCTTCGTCAAGAGGCGTGGGTGGAAGACCAGTCACAGAGGCCATAATGGTATCAAAAGCATCAATGCGAAGTTCAAAGACACCGACTTTCCGGCCGCAAATGGGACGAGGATCTCTATTGGTATTGGGCGGCCCGACGAGCGGGAGAAAGAAATCGTGTCTAACTACGTTCTTCGTCCCATGGAGCTCCACGAGACCATGGTGTTGGCGAATGAAGCGCCGTCAGGGGTGCTACAGGATTTGACTGAGTGGGAGCAGAAGCTGGCCGCTCAATCCGGAAAGTGAAACTGCGGCAGACGTCCTCGTGATCTCCTTTCGGACCCTCGACGTCAACGCCCCGCGCTGGCTGCCGATGCATTGGGCAAGCCCGGCGTAATCAGGATATGACTGATCCTTACGACCCGAAATGTTTTCGAATCTCCGAGCTTGTTTGCATCTAGCAATCGCCGAAGAGACCGCCTCGAAAACCGCAGTGAGGTTCGTCTCTAGAGACGGGTCCCAACCCTCCCCTCAGGTAGCCTCATCTGGTCCAGGCCGGCCATCGAGCCATTTGCTCATATACGGCCCGTCAAGCCAATAACCAAGCTTGGCGTAGTAACTTCTTACACCAACACCAGAAATGACACTAATCTTCTCGCTACCATGCTCGTCCCTCGCGATCCTCTCCGCCTCTTCCATCAAGAGCGTGCCAAAACCCTGGTGCTGGAACTTCTTCGGGTCGCGCGCATGTACCGGTACAGCGGTACCGTACACGTGCAGCTCTCTCACAAGACTGGTTGGTTGGCCTACGAGCTCTTCGCGGTAGGTGTATTTTTCAGTGCACTTTCGTAGCCGCAGCAATGCCACGAGGATGTCCTGCTTTGGGTCCTCGTATGCCAGGAACGTCTCCCAGCCACCGTTGGCCGTGTAGTCCCTTCGCACCAGCTCGATCTGATTTGGTCGGATCTTGTTCTTCACTTCGTTGACACCAACCTCACGCGTTCGCACGTCTCGACATGTGGTGCCGAAGTCCTTCATTCTCGCCAACGCCAGCTCACGCAGGTTGCCGTTTTCGACACCTGACGTGACTAGAGGCATGGGAATATCTCGTTGGACACGGTAGATGCGGGTCCATGGCGGGATCAAAGCCAATATCCTTGCAACGAGGTCGATCAGTCCGTTTGGTGTGTAGTTCTGATAACGACCTGTGCGCCATAGCTCGTACAGGCCAGTACCTCTGATGACGAGAGTCGGGTATATCTTGAGGCCATCTGTGCGGAAGGCGGGGTTTTCGAAATACTCCCGGAACTGATCCAAATCTCTCTCCATGCCTACGTTTGGCAGGTCAGGCATCATGTGACTGACGACCTTGAAACCGGCGTCCTTGGCGAGGCAAAAGGTCTCGGCGACCGCAGCGACGGTGTGTCCGCGATTAGTGTCTCTGGCGACGTCCTCGTAAAGCGACTGGACTCCAATTTCCAACCTCGTGCAGCCGTACCTCAGCATGTCCGTCAAGTGGGGCTGCCAGCAGTAGTCCGGTCTCGTCTCGATCGTAATGCCGACGCACTTGATATTGCTCATCTCACTGGCCTCTACCGCCTCGTCCACGTTCGATGTCTGGTAACCACTCAAGGCGTTGTGTAGTTGTGCGATAAAGTCCTCTCTGTAAGGAACGGGCAAAGACATAAATGTGCCGCCCATGATAATGTATTCGACCTTATCGACGGAATGGCCGAGTGACTTGAGCTGGTCGACTCTGCCGCGGGCCTGCTCGAACGGATCGTATCGTGCTCTAATCGCGCGCATCGACGTTGGTTCGTATCCAGTGTATGACTGGGTGCTGTACTCGAAGTCGGAGTCGGGACCGCCAGGGCAGTAGACGCAGATGTTGCCGGTATAAGCGATGTGTGGACACCTGTGAGGCTTGCACATGACGGCGACGACAGCAATACCTGAAGAAGTTCCTGTGAAAAGTCAGTATTGGATCCAATACAGCACTGGCAGAGGCGCCTACGAATTGGCTTGGCAATCAGCTTCGGCAAGATGTATTTCTTGTAGTGTTCCGGGATCGCAGCGATGATGGCCGTCAACGGCGGGATGTTGGCTAGCTTGTGCTTGCGCGCAAACTTGTTGCGCAGGGCGTTGAGGTTAAGATCCCGCTGGGGCTTCTTGGGATCGCGTACAGCCTCATGGTCTTCGATCAAGGCGTTGGCGATGTCTGCGCAGCATCGTAGGAAGCGCTCGTTCTCGGGCGGGAGGTTGTCGGTTTTGGTCCGCGTCTTGGTGACGGTGGCGGTTGCAGTCGCCATGGTGGGCAGTCGTAGCAGTTGAGGTTGTTAATCTTATGATTTCGTGTGATATTTTCCCCTTTGGTTGTTCCTTCGTGCCGTTTGTTTTGTCGTAATTGGAGGTACGACGCCGCCGAGTCACAGTTGATTGACATCCCTCACTTTGGAAATTTTGGAGGGACCGTCAGATGCAGGTCGATGGATTGAATGGTGGGGTAATGAGCCACACCGCATTCTGCCAAAGACGCACCGCCACACGTCAAAACCGCATGCCACACGAGGGGTGCTGACCGTGCTGAACTCTGCCCCTCCCATTGGCTCGGCCGAAACATTTTCCCTCCCCGTTTATAGCGCGGGTTTTCCCGGGCTGCAGGCCCCGTGGCTCGCGCTGCAGACCCGATTGTCTCGAAAGAGCTCGGTTCAAGTTTTGCTTGGTGCCAGTTCGACCCTTCTTTTTCGGAAAGTGACGTGAATTGCTTGCAGCTGCGTGCTTTTGCTCCTGTCTCTTTTGATACTCCAACTCCGTGTATCTCGAACTTCCTCGGCCCTCTCCCCTCCGTCCCCCGATATCCCCCATACTTTTCCCATCCTCTCTCTTAATTGCGCCACACGCTGCGTGTCGCGCTTTTCCTTCCCTTCCTACCCACCACACGCAACCACACAGACGCCCATCATGCAGGCCCTCGCAAGACAGATGCGCCCGGCAGGCAAGCTGCTGAGCAACGCCGCCAGACGGTCCTACAGTGTCTCCCAGGCCGGCCCCTACTCCAAGACGGTCGACAACCTGCGCATCAACGGCGACACCAAGGTCATCTACCAGGGCTTCACCGGCAAGCAGGGAACGTAAGTAGTGTGACAGTAAAGGCTCTCGGAGCAGCCCCTTGGCCTTCGTCATATGGGGATATCACCAAGCAATGGGCGCAGCATAGCTGACATGTGCTCGCATGATAGTTTCCACGCCCAGCAGGCCATCGACTATGGTATGCGATAAGACTCCCGAACCAATTGCGCCTCCCGCGCTCTTGCAAGACAATTCCGAGGCTGATATCTCCCCCGACATGTAGGCACCAAGGTCGTCGGTGGAACGAACCCCAAGAAGGCCGGCCAGGAGCACCTGGGTCTTCCCGTCTTCGGCAACGTCAGCGAGGCCGTTAAGGAGACTGGCGCCAATGCCACCGCCATCTTCGTCCCGTATGTTATCACGTAGCGAGAAGCTGGATATATAAAGTGTCGGAATTAACCCGAACGAACAGCCCCCCTCTGGCCGCCGCCGGTATTGAGGAGGCCATCGCCGCCGAGATTCCCCTCGTCGTCTGCATCACTGAGGGTATCCCCCAGCATGGTACGTCGGCACCTACCTCTCGCGGAGTTCCGGCATAGCTCTTTTTAGCTCGTACTCACCAACGTAGACATGGTCCGCATCACCAACATGCTGAAGACGCAATCCAAGACCCGCCTCGTTGGTCCCAACTGCCCCGGTATCATCGCCCCTGGCCAGTGCAAGATCGGCATCATGCCCGGCTTCATCCACAAGCGCGGCCGTATCGGTATCGTCTCCCGTTCCGGCACTCTCACCTACGAGGCCGTCAACCAGACCACGCAGGCCGGCCTCGGCCAGTCCCTCGTCGTCGGTATTGGCGGTGACCCTTTCAGCGGCACCAACTTCATCGACTGCCTCAAGGTCTTCCTCGAGGACGAGGAGACCGACGGTATCATCATGATTGGTGAGATTGGTGGTGCCGCCGAGGAGGACGCCGCCGACTTCCTCCGCGCCAACAACACCGTCAACGGCGGCAAGCCCGTTGTTTCCTTCATCGCCGGTATCTCCGCGCCCCCCGGCCGCCGCATGGGTCACGCCGGTGCCATTGTCTCCGGTGGCAAGGGTGGTGCCGACTCCAAGATCTCCGCCCTCAAGTCCGCAGGCGTTATCGTCGAGCCCTCTCCCGCCGGCCTCGGCAGAGCCCTGTATGACGAGTTCGTCCGCCGCGACCTCCTGTGAAGCTTTTGCTCTATCGAACTCAAACGACCGACGTAGCGGTTCTAAAGAGGAGGATCAAGCAGATGTGTATGTAACATGTTGAAGAGACTCGTTTGAAGCGTGGTAGCAGTCGCCAACGCCGTGAAAAGCGCTTCCGGCGTGGAGGAACAGGTGCATCATGCGTCATGGAGTGTGCATGTGTCGTCAAGGGGGTTGCCTCCTAAATAACTCGATAGACTGGAATTCGGCAACGCAGGGCAAGGACAGCGAGAAATAAGAGCAAGGGAAAAGAGGTGTTCTTTCCTACATGCAAAACAGATTGAGGGAGGACTCCCCCCACGTTTTTGTATCTCAAATTCCATGAATGGCTTTTATTACCGCGACCACCTACTGGGCCCCCTTCGCTTCGTCTCATTCGTTCCTTTCGCGCCATCTCGGGATCTAGGGCCCTGCCGTCGTACGACTCCCCATACAACCTGGACCGGCCCGACACAAGCAGAAAACTGGGGCACATGAACGCCGGATCAATGGATACTGCTGGAGCCTTGGAGACATTGTGACCTTTGGGTTGTTGTTTTATTTTGGCTACGACGTGCGATCGGTAGTAATCCTATATCTTACAGAATAGACCACTCTGCGGAAGAATCCGAGAGAGTGTGAAAGAGGAAAAAAAGAAACACAGACGCGCAAAGTCCCATGCGACTGCAACTCCTAAAACGCCTCGTCCGTGATGCAGAGGTAAAAAATAGTCTCGTAGACTGTGAATCCATGAGCGAAGTCAAGAAAGACTGTGCCCGTCCTATTCCCGTCCAACCCCGGGCCCCTCATTCGAAACAAATGCAAATTCGTTGCGTCGTGCCACCATGAGGTTCGAGTGATGAAAATTCAGAAAGCTTGAAAGATGAACCCGTCTCAGCCCCTGCGTAGCGGCGCAGGCGCAGTCCTCCCGTTTGAAAACCAAGTCTTCCACCGAGTGATGCCCACCAGCCCCCGTCTAAGATGACCATGATAATAATGACTCCCTCTTCGATGCAGCCCAGCCGTCTCTCCCATATTTCCCACCGCTTGTGAAATTCCGATGTGTCAAACACGGCATGCTTGATGCCGAAATCATTGCTCGCCGAGAAGCCGGGCGGTGATGTCTCCCATGTACGCCTCCTCCAGCTCGTAATCCTCGCCGCCCATGCGGTCTATTCCCACAAACATGAAGGCTTCGACGACGGCGTCGACCTCGAATCCCATGTTGACGAAGCGGTTGACGAGGTCCTTGTTGTAGCCCCTGTATCTGCTGTTGTCGTCGCGCTTGGCGTCGCCCCCGGCGGCTTCCTTGCGGTACTTTGTGGTGTCGAACTCGCGGGACGGGGCGCCGGCGTGCAGGACAGCCCACTCGTGGGCACGCTTGGCGAAGCCCTCGGGGTTCTCGAGCATCATCTTGGCGACCTCGGCGTCTTGCGGATCCTTGGGGTTCGGGAACTCGAGGAGCATGCGGAGGGAGAGGAGGGCGGTTTTGATCGTCTGGACGGGGGACCAGCCGGAGCCTAGGGTGTCGAGGCAGATTGCGCCCTGGAGGAAAGTGAGTTGGTCAGCTTTGGGGTTTGATTCGGCGGGGGCGTGGGTAAGAAGGAAAGAGCTTACCGTCTGACTGCTGACATTGGGATGCCAGACCTTGGTGTCGAACTTGATGATGGGTGACTTGAACGGGTAGCTGTCTGGGATCTTGATGTCGACCTGGAACTGGCCGCCTGCATAGGGGGTATCTGGAGGGGCGGGGAATGAGCCCTTGAGGTGCAGCAGATTTGACTCATCAATGGGCGCCGCATAGACGCCTGAGTTGTCCTTGTCGGCGCGGATGTCCATCAGCTCCTTTGCAATTCGACGCTCCTTGGGGGTCGACATGGTGGCCTTGTGTCTTGTGTGTTTGATGGTGATGTAGAGTGAGTCTCTGGGTTCTTTCCCAAGGGATGGCGTGCCAACAATCTCTGTGAAGCTTTTGAGGACTATTGGGGACTTGGTAGGTTGGGTTGCGTGAGGCGGGCGGGATGGAGGGTTCAAGTTGGATCTTTTGGAGGGGGAGGAGCCACAGCCGATGGAAGACGGACGTGCCCCCCAGAAGATGATGCTGGAATGGCCCGTGCGGATGGCGCTAAAATAGTACCCATGGAAGTGTCAGGGCCATCTGGAAGGGGCGACCCAGTGCTTGGTTGGGGGGGGCCCTGCGGGGTTGGAAGGATGTACTTGATGTGGCATGTCACTATTAATGGAAGGTAGGTAATCTTGGACACCTGCTCATTGCACCAATCATCACAGCTTAACCCAAGCTGAAGAGTCAGGCCAGTCTTTGTGAGTTCTTTGTTCTTGGACCTTGGTTTAATTTCTGTCTGGTCTCTTTGCATAATGCACCACTTCCCAAGTGATCTTCTAATGTAGGCAGATAACTCTAGACAGCACTTGTGAGAACTTTGTTGGTGTTTAGCTAAACAGACTTAGTTATCCAATATGAGGGATAAAGCTGAATAAGAGGTTAACGATGCTTTTTTGCGAACGCGGAAGCGTGGAAGGCAGCAGTAGCTTTCCAGGTATTATATAAAGTGTGTTGTGCATAGTAGAGCACATGATATGGGTTAAATTTGTGTGAGAAAGTGTAATTACCCCCTTGTGGCTGAACATGGTGGGTGGCAAAAGGCACTAGAAGCTGAATAAGATCGTGCCCTCTGGTTGAGCATAAAGCTGTTGGCTTGCCCTCAAGCATATCACTTCCAGCCCAACCAGACCCCCTCCCCATTATTGAAAAGCTATAAATATTCTGTTTTCAAGAGTATGCTTGGTTTTTACATAGAAATTGCCATGAGTTAAAGTGAGCTGCTGTCTCTAAATTATCGAAGCCATTGATGCGTCTGAGGAGAGCCGATTATCCTGGAAGGAAAGACTTGGCTCGATGTATCAAAGGCTTCGCGCAGTAGTGCTAGTCGAAGCAGGACAAACTATATTCGCTATGGCGATCGTCCTATAGTCGCCAAGAAGCCTGTCCGAATTGAAGAGATGATGACTTAGTTTTTCATCATTTCAGACATCAGTCAGATACGTTCTCTTGATACACGACGAATTGAACCAAGTGCAACATCTTGATTGGATGGTATAACGACTAAACACTCCGGCGAAGTTCATGGTACATGAAGCAACATAGGCCGCCAGCGCTGCGTCAAAAGTTTTGTCTTGATGCGACAAGCATTGAATTTCCGAGACATGCTGCCATCGGGTAAGATAAGCTTCTAGTCTTACATCGTGGCCACTTAGTTCAATAATACTTGACTATCGTGAAACCTTTCGCCATTCCAAAAGATCAAAGTTGCCGGCACCTGTTCAAATCAGGGTTACTAACTACCTATACCGTTCTTCGGGCTCAGGTCTGAGCTTTGCGAAGTGCGCGAGTTGCAATCGCGCCCTGCATTGTGAAACTTCTTTCCTGTCGTTTAGAAGGTAGATCATCCAGCCTCTTGGGCAAAGACTTGGAAGACTTGAAAATCCTCGGCTAGGTGATAAGAAAGCCGGCTTCATCCTTCGATTCTCTCGGTATTACTATTATCATGGCCCTCTATTTTCATCTCCTGTTTTCACATCTGTCGACATCTCCCAGTATCCTCCTCATCATCATCTTCATCTCACCCCGCCGTCTCTTGTCGTCGTATGCCGCGTTGTCTGCTCAAAGCACACGCATTCACCCATGAATCACGCACCGGGAAGAGTGCTCTAGATGCATAACGATTGAGTGTCTGTAAGATGCAGAATGATGTCGATCGCCAAGATGGCGAGAAACAAGATACCAATCAATTAGAGCCAAAAGACGATCAGGAAAATCTCGTGAAAAAGCAATTGCATCTTAGACAGGTCCAGTCGCTGTCTCCAACGAAAAAGACATTCTGACTCAGCAAGCGGCTGACTGGTGGCGCAGCACGTGATGCGGTCCGATAATGTCTACCGGATTAGGGATAGACCGGGGCGCGCGTTCCTCTGGCGCCTGCCGTGGCCTGTGCTCAGCCGAAGGGAACAACGCAGGTACTGCCGCCGATTACCTACGCAAGCAGCAGCAGCCTCGCCTTTCTACCCTGCTGCTGTCCCGGGAATCCACCCAACTTCATCATCATCACAAGCTCTCCCGCCCACGGTGTTCCACCACGTCGTCCATTTTTTTCTTATTCAATCTTTGATCACTCAAATAAAACACAATAAGAACAGCTCCAGATTGAGAGACTGACAGGATGGGTCAGAATCAGAGTGGAATGGGTGGCGGAGGAGACGGCAAGGATGAAAAGGACAAGAAGGTATGCACTCCATCGAGTCAACAGCCAAGGTTATCGAAGACATCGGCTGACTAGCGAAACAGAAGGAGAAGCCCAAGTACGAGCCTCCCCCGCGTCCCACCACCAGAGTCGGCCGCAAGAAGAGAAAGGCCGCCGGCACTAGCGCTGCCGCGAAGCTGCCCGCCGTCTTCCCCACAAGCAGATGCAAGCTCCGTCTACTACGCATGCAACGAATCCACGACCATCTGATTCTCGAGGAAGAATACGTCGAGAACCAGGAGCGCCTGCGCAAGGCTAAGGCGGCGAAGGAGGGTGCTGCGGTTGGCCCCGAGGGCGATGTCGACCGCATGGCTGATGAGCGTGGTCGGGTCGACGATATGCGTGGTAGCCCAATGGGCGTCGGCACTCTGGAGGAGATGATTGACGATGACCACGCTATCGTCAGCAGTACAACTGGCCCCGAGTACTACGTAAGCATCATGAGCTTCGTCGACAAGGACCTTCTCGAGCCAGGTGCCAGCGTGCTCCTTCACCACAAGAGCGTCAGCATCGTTGGTGTGTTGACCGACGATGCCGATCCTCTCGTTAGTGTCATGAAGTTGGACAAGGCGCCTACTGAATCATACGCCGACATTGGAGGTTTGGAGCAGCAGATTCAAGAAGTCAGAGAGTCGGTCGAGCTGCCTCTGCTTCACCCAGAGCTCTACGAAGAGATGGGTATCAAGCCACCCAAAGGTGTCATTCTCTATGGTGCCCCAGGTACTGGAAAGACCTTGCTTGCCAAGGCTGTTGCAAACCAGACTTCGGCTACCTTCTTGCGTATAGTCGGAAGTGAGCTCATCCAGAAGTACCTTGGTGATGGTCCCCGTCTTGTTCGCCAACTCTTCCAGGTATTTTTACTCAATCCACGTCATAATTCAGCCCTAATGTTTCTAGGTCGCCGGCGAGAACGCCCCTTCCATCGTCTTCATCGACGAAATCGATGCTATTGGCACGAAGCGTTACGATTCGACGTCCGGGGGTGAGCGAGAAGTCCAGAGAACCATGCTGGAACTCCTCAACCAGCTCGACGGTTTTGACGACCGTGGTGACGTCAAGGTCATCATGGCAACCAACAAGATCGAGACGCTCGACCCTGCCCTCATCCGCCCCGGCCGTATCGACCGAAAGATTCTCTTCGAGAACCCCGACCAGAACACCAAGCGCAAGATCTTCACCCTCCACACCTCCAAAATGTCGCTTAATGACGACGTGGATCTCGAGGAGTTCATCTCGCAAAAGGACGATCTTTCTGGTGCCGACATCAAAGCCATCTGCTCCGAGGCAGGTCTACTTGCCCTGCGTGAGCGCCGCATGAGGGTGCAGATGGCCGACTTCCGCGCGGCCCGCGAGAGAGTTCTGCGTACCAAGCAGGAGAGTGAGCCTGAGGGCTTGTACTTGTAGTTTGTTCACGTGTATGACTGGGCGGGAATAGACAAGACGACGGAGGAAATGACAGGCAGTTACGATAGAGATAATGCCAAGCAAACCCAACGACGGTGGTCGATTGGAACAACATGCGCAGCACATGTTTTATTGTGGCGGCGAATTGTGGTGGGAAACATGGTCGTGATTCATCTTATGCGATCGCGTAGCCGGTCTTGATTCGTCCCTGGGAGATGGTTTGGAGGATCTCATGCGTTCAAGGTATGAACCTGCTAACGACACGGCGATAGGCACATTGAAGAATCTCAGACTGGACAGTCGACGCCGGCCATACCTCGCATTCATCCTGCGAGACGGTTAGTTTTAAGGTGAAATGGAAGCAAACGAGAAGGATTTCGCGTGGGTTTAATCGTACCTTTGCTTCCACTCCCTCGTGAGCTTGTCGATGCAAACAGAGTCTGTGGACCTCAATGTCGCTGTCATTACACCCGTGACATGTCAGCCAGCATTCGCCATCTTATCCCCAGAGCCCTCCGATACCAACGATCACCCGAGCCTGGCCGTCTCCTACCAACATCTTGAAAAACGAGCTAACCAACAACCTAGAGCAGAGAGTTATCTGCCGTTGCCAACACAAAAACATGATCTATTTCAAGAACCGAACGGTCCGGCCCAAACCCCGAAAAATAACTTCCAGACACCACCACCAGCATTGGAGAACCCATCCTGGTACTGCGTAGACCCTCGAGTAAAAGCCCCAAACAGCATCTTACTAACATCCACAGAATGATCCAACAGGAACCTCGCCACCAACATATGCACAACAAAATTGACCCCGAGCCCGCAGACACATAATCCCAGCTCGTCTGAACTCAAAGCAGGGTGGCATAGTCGTAAATATGATACATCGTACCATTCGCACCAATGGGTGAGACTGTTCTCGACCTCAGGGATCCTCCCGGCTCAGCCACGGCGAAATGTGCCGAAGCATTGTGTATGCATGGGGGAGTGTGGTTTTCCCCGCACGTTTGGAAAGATGGGAAACGCGGAAAATGGGAGACAGTGATTTGTTTTCTCGCATTCGTGGTATTATTGCAGATAGTGAGGAACAGTCTCTACTTGTTGTGAAACCCCAGCAGAACAACAGGCCTAACCAAAACAATTAAGAAAATAGAAAGGTATCCTCAACGATCATTCAAGTCAGAAATCAAAACCCCGTCTGCCCCGTCCGGTCAAGTCTCTCTTTCTCCTCCACAATCGGCTCCTCCCTCACGCCCTCCTCACTCCTGTACCTCCACGCCGACGCCACGGAAGGCGTGTATGCCGGCGCCGGTGTATCGTCGTCCATATCCGGCGGTGGCGTCATGTAACCCGTGGCAGGCGGCCTCATATCATCCGGCGGTCCCATCGCGGCAATCTCCCTGGCAATGTCCGAGTCGATGGCGTACCGGCCCTCCATGGCCATGAGCGTCTCCCACAGCGGCTGTGAGCCCTCAGGCCACTCCGCCTGGAGGGTCAAGATCTTCTTGGCCGAGATGCGCCGGTTTTGGTATGCTACGCTGTTGCAATCCTGCCTGGCGAGGATGATGGTGCCGTCAATCTGCACGCCGGCCCAGAAACCGCGGGACTTGATGTAGCTGAACATGGGCCGGCCCGTCTTGGACAGCGCGGCCTCGACCGCGCCGCCTGTGCCCACGGGCCCGATCGCCACCGAAGACTCGGCGCCCAGGGAAACGCGAGGGTGTGCGAAGGCCGCAACCTGGGCGGGGGTGTTGAGGACCAGGACGCAGTCGTAGATGTCGAGGCCGATCATGAAGCCGGCGCCGACGGTGGAGACGACGAAAGACGACGGGGGAGACCAGGTGCCGTCCGGCCGGCGCGCGACCACGATGCCCGACCCGGCGGCGAGAGAGCCCATGTAGGCGCCGCAGCGGAGGGTGTTGAAGATGGCGAGGCCGGAGCAGTTGGCGAGGATCTTATGGGGGATCGTGACCATTGATTTCACGGTCAGACCCAGCGGGTGGACGGGGGCCTTGTAGGAGGAGCCCGGGGCTGGTCCGGGGTCGTCCGTGAAGGAGTGCAGGATGCGGGCCGCCTTGGCGCACTCGCGATCCATGGTCTGGGGCATGAAGCCCTCCGCGCCCAGGAGACTCACGGCCTTGTTGATGGGGGCACCGGCGGCGGTTGTGATTTTGTGGATGGAGTGGCCGATGCCGCGGCCAGGTGGTTTCGGGGCCGAGCGGTTTCGGTGGAGGGAGAGGGAGATGCGGCGTTTGAGAGAGAGACGAGACGAAGATGGGGAGGAGGTGGAGGCTAGGGATTGGACTTCTGAGGTTTGGTCTGTCATTGTGATGGGTGAAGGCATCGTGAAGAAAGACTTGTGTGTGGGTATTAGGCAAGTTTGCGACTTGCTTGGAAGGTCGAGGAGAGAGCGGAGGGCGAAGGACCTGAGCTCACGAGTCTGATATATACCCGAGTTCCTCGTCAAAGCACATCCTCACTTAAGAGGCGTCGTCAGGGATCGACCTGACTGATGCGTGCTGGGATGGGGGTGCGGACACGGAGAATGGGTGGTTATGAATGGCACGGCGCGGAGGTCTCGCCATGCGAGGAGCCAATGGGCGATTAGTCAAAAACGGGAGGATTTTCGTCCAATGGGACGTGTGTCTGGCCAAGCTTGTGTTTGGTTCATGCTTCTTTCCTCTCCGTCCAAGGGCGAGGAGCCTGTCCGGAAACAAGGCGCATGTTGTTGTGGTTGTTCTTCGGGAGGTCTAGGCGGGGCGGAGGCGAACCCGGGATGAGACGGAGGAGCGAACAAGAAGTCTCGGAGCTGGGACCTATTGGGGCCGCGGAGGGGCGGAGGGGAAAGAGGCGGGGGGGGGGGAGCAGGTTCTCTCATCCCATGTTGAGCCTTCCGAAGTTGTGTAAGTAAACGCATGCTTGTATTGTCGAGGTTTGAGTTGGGAGTCTGTTTCATGTGACGACGTGCGTAGCCCTCTTTCTAAGGGTAAGCAGTTGGAGGGGCTGGACTAAGTGCCTACAGGTCCGGCTTATGAAAGGGAGCTCAGGAAGCTTGAGGGGGCAGAACGGGAGGGTGGGAGGTGCATGCGGGGAGGTAGGTCGCGGGATGGGAGAGTTCTGAATCTGGAGTTTGCGGGTCCTTTCAACGCGTAAGTGTCTTCGCAGTCTTCGATAGTGCTTGTTTAGAGAGGTTGAGCTGGCCGAAATTGGTGGTGGCGATGGTGTAAGTGAGGATCGTGGGATGTTGGGAGGTCGGTGAGAGTGGAGATGGATGAAGAGAGGAGACTGGTCCGTGCGCGCTCACTCAACATAGGCATTCAATTGGCGGTGATCTTTCAATCAGGTCTTCGTGGCTCAGTCGGTAGAGCGTTGGTCTCATATTACTCAATATGACTCTGTCCATAGACAGGGACATCCAAAGGTCGAGAGTTCGAGCCTCTCCGAGGACATTTTTTGACGTTTTGATTCTTTGATCTTGCTGGTAGCTATATTTTTGTTTCTTAAGATCCCAAGGAGTTGTTTCAAACGCCTAGACGCGCTGTGGTGCGTACTAACTTAGTGAGTGAGCCACCTGTACATAACCCTCACGAAGTTCAGTAGTTTTCACTCATAAGGGACAACTTGTCACCAGTCATAACAGACAGGCTGCCCTGCGATCTTTAAAGCCGATGGTTCCTTGATTTGATATGAAAAGAATATGAGTACATAATCGCAGATCGACGGCCAGCTCGTGAAAGGCAGCTTGGGGTCGCAGGTACTAGACAGTAGGCCCTCCAAGAGCACACAGTCCTTGAGGGGCATCGATCGTCTTTGAGCCTTCCTGGGCTTGAGGCGCTTCGCTCAAGGCTTCATTCCTTCGACTTCCCTCTTCTCGTAGGTGACTACAGAGGATGTCTAGCAATCAAGAATCATGATGGCAGGGAAAAGCTAAGTGTCCCACAAACTGTCGGTCACCATCAATACTGAGTCGGGCGGCCTAGTGTCGTGGTAGCGGCCCCAAATCTAGGCATCAGCGCTGCAGATGCTGCCTGATTACCCAAGCTGGAGTCTGCGACAACTGGTCTGAGGTCTCAGCTACGGAAAGACACGTCTTTCGGCTGCCAAAATTATATCAGCCCTTCTTTGGAAACTAGGAGTAAGCCTTTTTGCAACTGGCTACGTCGTCACGATGTTCAAAGGCGGGAAATATGCACCGGCGAGTCGCAGCAAAAGAAACGTCTACGAAAATACCTGTTCCAGCGCTGCTTTCCAGTCTAAGCCCGGCCATCCGGGCCGAGGTTTTCGGGGGCCATCTGCAGAATCTGAATGCGCGGTTTTACAAGGGCGACAACTGCCTCGCGGGCAAGGTGTTGCAGGGCCCGTAACGCGCCGATCGTGATAATTCTTTCGTGGAAGAGGTACGCTTGTCTGGACATGGAGGGATACAGCATCAAGAGCTTCGGGTCGTACAAATGACCATTACCAGCATAAGGTAGATCTTGACAAGAAATAGGCGCAGAAGAGAACTTATACCTTTTGCGTGTTGCTAGTCTGGAAACTTCCAACTGAGAGTCTTCCCTGGAGAGAGATCTTGGGGTTCTCGGATAGTGTAGGCTCATAAGAGTCGTAAACATCCCACTATGACGAACGAGCGATTGATCCCGCCATCAAGTACGCGTCATTTACGGGCTGTTGCCTCTACCTACAAAGCCACGAAAGCTGCCAGCAGCATCATCTTATCCGGAGACTACGGAAAGCCATTCTCTATGCGCTTGCGGCTTGCCCCTGGCCGCGAGCGTGTCTCGACGGCCTACCACGGTGTTATATCATTCATGACCCAACTCGAGTCAGCCCAGCACTTGGATCTAGGAACGTGAAGAGGCGCGCCTGGAGCATTTCCTCTGCCTGATGAGATCCCCAACCCAGACACCCAGCCGTGTGTCTAGAGGTGTCCAGAATCTTGTCGACCCGACTTGCCATCGCCGGTGCGGTCAACAAGCCAGCCTTTGTGACCGACTCTTCATGTCTAGGATCTCCCGTGTCCCGGTGGCACCTGGCCTTACCGGACCGGGCGGTGGATCCTCGGTCATGACGTTGCAGTAAGTGACCTAGCGTGAATGGTCTTAGTCTTAGCCACATAGGCATGCGGGTGTTTGGCGTTATTATATGAGCATTTGCGGCTGCGTGAAGTCTACAATAGGCTCCTCTTCGCCGGCCGGCTAAATAGCCGAAACGTGCTCACGACGGGGGCTCACCCAGTCTGAACAGATCCATCTTGAAGAGTGGAGGACATTTTGGATCCGGCTTGGGTATAGCGTCTGGCGGCGGATTCGGGTCAACTTGCCTGATGTCAACACCATCGCGGACACACCGCAACGGCCACTGAATCCATTCCCTCCATGGCTCCTGTATGGCCTTATCCAAGGCTGAAGCCACGTTTACCCCCCAACCGTTGAGATACCAAAGCTTTCGTTCAAAGGCATGGACGAGTGCGGCGTAGTACATGAGAATAACGAGAGCCATCGGGTGATTCTGGCTCATGAGCTCAAGAAAGGATTGGGGTAATGAGACAGCCCATCGCCAAACAAGACCGGATCGATGCGATGGCGTTGAGACGGTGGCAAATGTGAGTTTGAGTCCCTCGAGCGCAGACTGACACATCGATGTGTCTTCGGAAGGCGCCATGCTACGGGTAAGATTGAGAAGGTCATCGATTTTGGTGGAGAAGTTGCCTCCCACAGCTGGCTCAACTCCGCCCTGATAGAGCCAGCGCGCGAGGGGACCGTTTGAGATGTAGCGATGGGCGAATGGGAGTGTCAGGATGCTTTTGATGCCTGTAATTGTCAGCTTGTTCAGTGGCGCCGGAAACTTGGATGTTACCCTGAAGAAGAATGAAGGACTGAGCGACGTCCTTGGAGGTGATGGGTCCGTGCGGGTGAGCTATTGAGTAAGTATTCAACAGAAAGATACAGATGGCGTGAATAACGTAGGCGTCCGCATTGTTCTCGCCAATATCATTGAGTCCAGGAGAAAACTGGCTGAGAGCGATATTCTGGTGACGAGTTGAGATGGTGGTATATTCTGCTCTCTTATCGGGGTTGAGATGTGAGAGGTGGATCGCCGATACAGCGAGAATGCCATGAAGCAGAAAGTCCTGTAACGCTTAGCGCAAGCCCTAGAAAGTCGGCACATCTACTCACGTGGGCGAAAGCGATCTGGGGAACGGTTGTTGTCCACAGGTGAATGAAGTCGGGTTTCTCGGATAAAGTGTGAGCGGTATTGGATGTGAAGTGATGAACCAACTGCATATCAGTGAGCCAGTCCGCCTTAGGGATATGCTGCGCGTCGCTGCATTCGCCTCGATTTGATCCGGAGGAATGGTCGTTGCCATTGATGCCATGCCCGTTCATCGCTTCCATCTCTGCACTAAACTCGGCCAACAGTCCCTGCATGGCAGTTACCTTCTCCTTCAAAGACGACAACTGGGGCGAGTGCCTATCCCGGCGACTACCCGGACGACTACTTGATGAGGCCTCGCCCGCACCGCCGGGGGTCGCAGTACTGGCCGGCTTATGGGCGGGCTTGGGGGAATCGGCGACGACTGGGAGCTGGGGCGCAAACGGAGTCAAGACTAGACTGCACTTGACGTCGTGTCGTACGCAATTCCGACATGGTCGGTTCTCGTCACACTGAAAGCCGTCAGATCCTCTTAGCCCAAACGATAGACGACCCAAGATCGGGACTTGGCATCCTTGAATGGCGAATCCTAGCCCCGGTCTCGCTGTCCTTCACTTACCTTGACGCGACGCTTCTTACACTGCTGACAGCCGTTCCGCGACTTCTTATGACCGATGCGCGTCCCCCGTACGCCGGACCCCATCTTCGGTTTTCCTCCGTCGAGGCTACCAGACCCGTTCTCCAGTCGTGTAACCTCAGCCTTGAGGGAAGGCGACTCTGTCCCCGGGGAATTACCGTTCATGGCGCTGGCATCTGGAGCTAGTGGGCTGTCGAATGAGGGGGGAAAGTCACAAAAAATGACAGGATTGCAGTGTCTGTTTCGCGAAATGGAATGGTGAGTGTCTCGACTCTCAAGGGACGTTTTGGCGCTTGGACTTAGGGTGAGATCCAAGGTATCTGATCCCCAAGCTGGTGGCGTCTTCTCATACTGCCGGGTTGCATGGCATGCGCGACGGCGCGAGGTGGTACTCGAGTGGAGGAAGGGGCACTTCAGGGGACTGCAGGCTTGCAGCTCCACGCCGCGGTCAACGGGTCGGGGCCCATGTAACCCGCAGCATGCACGACAAGTTGACCGAGCGTATCGTCTTGCTGTCGTATTAAGCTTGTTTAGACCTGCATATCTAGGCCAGATGCGACGGGTTGTATTATGACAAATGACAAAATGAATCATGACAAAATGTTGGGGACGTTCGCGGACCTGCGCGAAGGGCCGAGATGAGCACGTGATTCGTTCCCTCTGGGGGACGGGAGTTCCTGACGTGACGTGGTTGCTTCGGCACGTCGTGGTACTGCCCGTGTGGAGCTGATCCGCACAGATGCATTGATGTGATCCAAGCTCCTTTCCATCTTGAGCCAATCACAAGGAGGAAGTAGAATGTGGCTGCTGCTGTGGCTTTTCCCCGCCTAAGGTTTGGTTAGGAAGGAGGGACGGGAATGGGAACTGCAGGCACGAGGAGCTAAATTGCGACCTGCAGACGCGCTAACGCGGACAGGAACGCGACTTCCCGCCCGGTCTGACATACAGCTGCCTCCGAGGTCACCACAACGTCAGCACCTGCGGATGGGAAGGCGCATTTCCCATTTCGCAGCTTCCTTAGCTTCATTTTTCAGCCGCTGACTTCCCTTTACCGCTCTGTACCACGTCCTGCCACTGCCACTGCCTCTGCCGTTGCCTCCCTTCTTCCATCCGCCCGACCCCTCTTTTCTTCCTCTTCTCCGTTGGCTTGCATTTCAACGTCCATCATCCCTTGCAATCCAACAACCCACCACCAGGCAATTCAATTGATAAACGATCGAAGGATCCAACGCAGTTCCCGATTCGCATCCCCGTCTCTTTCAACATCCCTGACGCAAATCTCCCCGACATTCGCATCTGCATCCAAAATGGCACCCTCCGCCACCGACAACGACTCCAAGGCTTTGACCGAAACCAAGGACAATGACCTCACAGCCATGGCCAAGGACAATGCCAATGCTGTCGTTTCCTACGGCCAGCGCCAGATCAATCGTGTGGTCAGCTTCGACACCAGACAAAAGGCCTACGGCAATGTCTCCAACTTCGCCCGGGAGAGGCCATTCCTTTTCGTACGTCCTCCCTCAATCAAACGTACTAAAATGACTTTGCTGATTGTCTTCTGACATGATAGGCCTTCATCGTCGCCCAATCGGTCTTCTCCTCGCTTCCCATCGTTATCTTCTCGGCGTTTACCATTTCTACCATGGCATTGGCTCTCGGTGCAGCCGTCATCTTCGCCCTCTTCTGGATCGGCGTTGCCCTCCTCGTCCTCGTGCCTACACTGTTCTTCACGTGCTCCATTGCTATCCTCGCCTGGACTTGGGCAATTGGATTCTTCTTGCTAGCACAGTGGCTCTACGAAATGTCACCTGTTAGCAGCAAGGGCGAGATTCAGATTGACCTGCCAAAGGGCAAGAAGTATGCCATCACTAAGAATGAGGAAGGCGTCGATGCCCGCACGGAGCAGTCATGATACCATGATTAGGTCAGGATGCACATTCGTGCTCAGGTTCGGCGTTCGGTTGTTAACTGGCATTGGCATTGTTTTGGACGATACCCGGGTTCATTTATGTTCTTTTGAGCTATGGGAAAGGCGCTGCGTTTTGGACGGTTCACCCGGGTTCGATCACCTTATTTTAAGCTACGGAAAGTGTCTTACACACGCCACGGAGTGCGATGATGCTAGACAAGGATTCGTACTAGCATCAATCATGACTCTTCTCTTGCCCCTTAAGCTGCCTCATCTCGCCGCAGCTATCGTTCTTCTCTTCCGCTTCACCATGACTGTGGCTCTTCGTCCGCATGGGGGATATGCCTCACAATTGCCCGAAGGTTCCCACGGGCTTCTTAGCTTCTAGGTTCCCAGCTTCATCCACTGCTGAAACGAACGCTTTCTCCCCGGAGCAATAGTTTGCACTTGAGCATCCATTTACGAATCTCAGCTGGACGTCTATATGAAACCCTTTCAATTATTGAGAAAGGATTGAGCAAAAATCCATCCTTTGCTCTTGAGTTGTGTTCTCAAATGACCTTAGAACTGGATATCGAGAGCCATTATAGGTACTCTTCTTGGGCACCTTCATAATTCTACGGTTAAAAAAATTATATCAAAAGTATTCAATGCGTGCCAACACTGTGGATCGAACACAGGATCCCCGCATTACAAGTGCGATGCCTTACCACTTGGCCATGCTGGCGAATCAGATGAAAATTTGGATTGGATTTGTCACCATTAATGTGTACGCAAGTGGGTCTCGAGATGGCCAATCGTGTTCGTCAGCATCGTCACTGAACCTCCTGCGAAACGCAAGTCGCCGACACACCTGCTCAGGTCTTGTATACCGTGTATAAATTCCTTGGCAGTGCAGCTGTAGCTTTCTGTTGCTCGAGTCCAGACCTGCCCGCACTTCCAAGCCTAAAGAAGCCCGCCACCCCGGTAGCTCTGTCTATGCATCGGCATCAGTCCGGTTTCAGTCTCGGGAGTCTCCCACGAGAAGTCGCCGGAGAGGGAAACCTTCCTCCTCGTTATATAGCTCGACTGGTGAAACAAATGGAATTATAAAGCTAAATAAATTAGACGTCTTCGCGTTTTAACTTGAACCGGCCGACATTCGCCCAGGCGGCTTTCGAAGTGCGTCAGAGGAACATTGCTTCCCTTGGTATTGTTAATTGAGGTTGAGTCGCTGCCTTTTGGGAATGTATCATTTAGTCGAGTAAGTAGCGAAAGATGGAAATTTCTTGCGCACCTGTCAGAACAGTCTCAATCAACACAGTTAGCGACAGGAAGAGGACACGATTGAAAAAAAAGGAAGAAAAAAAACCAGTATCAATATTTCCTGCGCCGTCGGCTGCAGGGCTTGATTTACCTTGCCATCCCCATCTCCATTTTGATCTCCAGTCTACGCTATTCCACACGAATATCATCCTTCTTTCGCAGCTATCTAATTTCCAGGTTGTCTATATCGTTGATATTAGACTACGGAAATGGTTATGAGGCTTTGCAGCTATAAATGGCTGAAGGCTTGTGATATTCCGGAACGCCTTTCCAAAAGATGGGCCCAGAACCCGACCAGAGTCAGAACCAGTCGACCATATGCGACCGGTACTAGCTCTTATTCTGCCATCTTCCTGAACTAACTACATGCTGACCAAGGAAAATCAGTAGATTAAACGGGAGGGTACTTGCTATTGAAAGGGTTCTTGGAATCCTCCTGCACCTTCCAGAGCTGTCCTCTACTCGGCTTTGCCATTGATTGAGATGCCTTTGTTGATGAAATATCCAATGCTGAAATTCCATTGCTTTTTAACGCCTGAAAATTGAATAAAGATTCAAGGCTGGCTTTTAGAGACCAGGTCGGAATATGGCGTCTTGATATTCACGCCGTTGTCTTTGCTACCTGAAAGGCTCCAGAATGCTCATGCCTGAGACCATGCTAATGCATGTCACCCTTCCATGTGTGCCTCAAGAAGAAAAGAAGAAGTTGAAAGCAAAGCCTTAAATCAAGACATTGCCAAAGACGGCAATAGATCCACAGAGAAATGTTGTTTACCCTCAAAAAGTCCCCTCTCCTATTAAACATCGACTTGCTACGCCGAGGGACTGAAAATAACCACTACCTGCCCCACCCTGGTCTTTCACAAGACGACAGAAAATCTCCCGAACACATCGATTTCTTCAACATGGCTTCGCTCGGCGATGCGTTGCCTCCCGAGATGGTCATCGAGATTTTTGATCGACTGCATCCTACGCGCTCCATAAAAGACATCTTGATCTCCTCACCGACCGACGAAGATCTTGCTGCCTTCCTCCGGCGTACCTGGAGAGACCGCTTGAGTCTAGCCCTGGTGAACAAGAAGCACCTCAGAACTCTCAGGCCTTATTTGTATCGAAGTATCAGCATCCACGGGAGAAGTAGCCTGAAGAGGTACATCTCCCTTTTGCGATTCCTCCGGGCCAACCCGGACGTTGCATCTAGTGTCCAGCAGGTTTATCTTGACCTCCGACCAACTTCCGCCGCCTTCAGTCCCCTTTGCCCAAATTATGCCGGATATGTGTTGAAAAACTCCAAGGACTCAACGAACGCAGGGATCAGTCGCTTCTGGGAGTACGAGCTAAGGCTCGGTTTGAGTGTCGCGGACGTGGAAGGGCCAATCCTAGATTACGAACACGAATGCGCGCGCTACACATCGGTTTTCGCGTTGCTGCTACTCAACATGCGGAATGTCAAAGACCTAGGAGTTTCGCTGGTGCAAAGCTCTTTTGGTTTCCTGATGGACAGATTCGAGATTTGCCCAGACCCCCTTGGCAACGCACCAAGGAATGAGAAGGGATATGCGAGCTCGGACGAGCTGACGGATGCTGAATCGGCTCCCATATTCGAAAGCATCCAAGCAATATCGCTGAGAGCTGCTGGGTCGATGCATAACACAGTGTATGGATTCCACGTTGGAGCGCTACTGTGGATGTTCCCGAAAGCCACTTCATTATACGTGGAAGGACAAGAATTCTCTGACCATCGAACGGTCCAGCCGGGCCTCCGAAACATCACTGACCTGACGGTCAATGGTCTGGGCCTGAGTAAAGACGAGCTGTCCAGGGTCATCCACAGCTGCGCGAGCCTCTCAAGCTTTGGCTACCTGGCCAAGAAGAAGATGAAGCGCTCAATATGGAGTGGTCCTATTCATGCACCATCTGCGACGGACATTGTCTGCATACTTAGAGGTACCCGACACAACTCAACCTTACGCGCTATCTACCTGGATTTCTGCCAAGAGTCAACGGCCTGGCCTGCAAGACCTCCAGTAAGCCTCGACGGATTCAGCTCCTTAGAGTGCGTGCGGCTTTACTTCGATGCCAAGAGAATGACTGACGATGTCTCCTTCGAGCAAGACAAGAAGACTCTGAGGTCTTTGCCATCTACTGTGAGGTGGCTACAGCTTGGGGGGAGTCTATGGACTCGAGAGGTTCTCAAGGAACTAGATGTAAGAGCCTCGAGCAAGGCAGAAACTGCTCAACGTCTGAGCGTTGATATCGACACGAAAGACGGCGGTGTGGGTCCGTTGCAGTTGCTCGTCCGGAGGCTGTCCATTTAGTCTTTTACTACAGCTATCGAGTTGGTCATAGGAAGTAACACGAGAGTTACATGAAAAAGGTGCGATAGGCCAAGGATGTATCAACAATTGATGGAGGCAAACCAATTTACTTCAAGGGTTTGTCGGCCATACTGGAAGAGACGAACGAGGAAGTCTGGGGTCCGGCAACTATGCGAGGACATTGAACGCTTGTATCCGACATAAAACATGGAGGTAATCAATTGAAATCTGATAAACGCTATTTCTATAAAAGTACCCTCGTTCATAACTTTGATGGTACCACAAATGAAACGCCTCAAGTGATTTGGTGTTGGTTAATCGAAAGAGCCGAGCTTTGAATGGGGTTTTAACCGCCTCACATTGATGGCTCATTACTTGTTTCCTGTCGTCCTGCATTAAAAGTGCCCACTCAGAATCCTCCTTTCCATTCATACTTGCAATTCATCATAGCTAAACCCTCTTCCTCCTTGGTTAAGAGCCTACCACGTCTATGGATATCGATCAGGCTCGGACTTGTATACGACACCAGAGGCTTTGCCATAAGAAATGGGCTCGTAACCCTCAACGGCTACCTCCTTCACGTCTGGAAACTGATGAGGTGCGATGGAACTCTCCAAAAGCTTCATGTCATGATGAAGAGCTGGTGTATCGCCCTTGACGTGAAGTCGTCGAAGGGTTCTAGACAAAGATCTTCAGCCTATCTGCTTCTGAGAGGTTTCCGCATGATGTAGGAAGTTTGATCCCCTCGACATTTGGGAGACGCGAGAGAATAAGCTGAGCCAACAGTCCCAGCCTGTGATCCTAAACAAAAGTCTTTCCTCTGTCGACCCCGAGATAGTCACCTGGATTATTGGGTTTCTACGTAATCCAGTACATTTCCATTGCAGTGATGTTTGTTGGTCCCCAATAACTCTCACCCTTCTGGATTGTGGATTGATCGGGGCTCCCGGCATGTCGAGGTCCAGACCAGCATTGATGGACTTGGCGCCAGAATAGGTTGCAAATCAGTCGGAAATGACGTATCCATCAAACCCCAACTTCCCTCGAAGGACGTCTTTCAGTAAATAGTCAACCTCGCATGCATATGTGCCATTGACACGATTATGGCTGGACATGATGCTTATCTCTTGAAAGTAAATACGTAGGAATTCCGACTGCCTCGTCAGATGCTAGTATCTTCCACAGTCAAGTGCCTTCTTGTGCATTTTTGAAGTGCTGATACAGATTGCTGCATGGGCCGGGCTATTTCTGGAATCGCGTGCAACGTTGCCGCCGACAACACCCACTTAATGCAAGTAGCTATGCTATTGGCCTAACCGATCTTCAAAAAACGCAGTGTGTCTCATTTTATAGAGATTTATTTGCAGTAGGCCGCCGAGACTCTGCTAGTTTGCGCCTTTCTTAGGCCGACTGGAAGCAATTGATGGATGTTTGCTAGCTTAAGACAAGACACCATGGATTGTTTACTTCAGAAGTTTAGAGAAGTAGCTGGATGACATTCTGGGATACAAATTCATTGCAAGTAGTCAATTTAATGCTCAGGTAACGTGTGATTCTGATATTGAGAAGGTCCCTAAAGGTGATATTTGAAGAGTGCTTCACCTGACCTTTCATTCCTTCTCCTTCTGCAGGAAGGCGTGACCTCCCCAACCAGCTCCTGCTTCCTTCCTTGTTGCTATCTTTGTCCTTCTTATATTTCCCTCGCTTACTAGCGCGTTTTCATGAGCACAAATTTGAGGAATAACAAACTCCTCACCTTCCTCACTAGTGAACAACTTGTCGCCAAAACACCACTGCGTTCACAGCACATCTTTTCCCCCCCATTCTTCTCATCTTTTACCCCCTGGATAACAATAGCATCATCAGAGAACTGCAGCATCCCTCCAAGATGATGCTCTTGCGAGTCCTCTTGCAGGCTTGCCTTGCTGCTGGCGCGCTTGCCACAATGATCACTGGTCTCTCTGGTCACAACAACAGCATCGCCAGCAACACCAGTACCAGCGACGTTATGCCCATGGGCTGGAAGGAAGGCAACATTGCCATGCTCAACGGACCTCCTGACTGGAACCTTCATAATTGCGAGGACATCAGCAAGCACCGCATCATCCCCCAGATTGACTGCAGCTATTCTTGGGAGAACTGCTTCTTCCAGGACTACCGCCAGAATCTCGAGTACTCCATCAAGATTGACCCCGTCGGTGACTCCAGCGACCAGTGGTGTGAGATTCTCGTTGCCCAGATCCAGAAACGCACCAAACACCTTGACAACTTCTGGTTCTCCTGCAACAAGAAGTACAAGTCGAGCGACATCGGCAATGGTCTCTGGCTCGCGTACAAGATCGCTCGGCCCTGGCCCGAGGGTGAGGACTTCACGACGGAAATCGAATGGGCAATCAAATTCTCCATGTGCGGGGACATACCTATGATGACCAACTGGGTCAACCAGGGGTAGGCTTCCTGATCCTCATCTCCCTTGACTCTGCGGCTAACACTTGACTCCAGCTGCTACCGTGACAGTATCTGCAAGACTCGCTACTGGAGCAAGGAGTACCCGTGGCAGAAGGAGACGAATCTGCAAGCGCGGAATGTCGAGATGATCGATATGGTACACGAGTCGTCGACAGGCACCATCACCGCCGCCGCGGACGCTGGCCGCAGCACTATCTACTTCGACCCTCGTGGCGAGCCCGACCTTGCGAACGCCATCATCTCAGCCCCCTCCCCCACCCACGAGAACACCCCTGCCGCCGCCACCCCGCCTCCCGGCATCGATCCCGACTTCACCTGCGCTTTCGTTGACCCGAGCAAGGGACTATCTACCAAAGTTGACTGCTCGTACTACTACGACAGGGAGCATGATCGCATGAAGTACGAGGTCGACATCCAGCCCACTGGCCAGGACTCGACTCGCTGGTGCGAGCAGCTCATCGCGGCCCTCCGTCACGAATGTCCTCACGGCCATGCTGACGACCGGTACGTGACCAGGAAGTGCGAGACGGACGTGTTCGGCTCGGACTTGGGCAAGGGCATGTCGATCAACTTCGACGCCTTTTCCTGGTTCCAGAAGGACGACAACGCCGAGTGCACCGAGAAGGCGATCAAATCGACCACTTGCGGCATTCCCGCCATCTTTGAGAAGGGAGGTTGCTACAAGTCCAAGTAGGGTAGTGTTCTATCAGCAGTATGGACAATGGGTCGAATGTTGGACAAATGAACTGCCTTGGGGGATGATTATTCGCGGTCACTACTTCCGCATACCGGCAGACTAGCTTCAAGAACGATGAGACGTAGATATCAGAGTAGCACTACGTCACAGAGAATGGTAGAAAATCTCATTTGAGACCTGACACTTGCTTCTCTTCCTGATGTCACGTGAAGCGTAGCATGAGGAAATGAGAACTGCGGGAGATGCAGGGTCAAGAATGGGTTACAGTTGCATCTTCCATCACGAATATTGCTTTTCAGACACACAACAGCTTTGGCCGATGTAACCACAAGACTGGTTCCACAAATGCCTGAGCCAAACCGCAGTAGACCAGCTACAGCCTGTACAATGGATACCAGACCAGCAAACAGCCGAGCCTCAAAAGCATGCGCTGGCTGCCGCGTACGCAAAGTCCGATGTGATGTCTTGAAAGTCGGGACGCCTTGCGCGAGATGCAAGCTCGAAGGTTTCAAATGCGTTCTCCAAGATTGAATGAAGCGCAAGACAAAAGGTCAGCTTGCCGACGGCCTCGCCCAACAGTCCGCCGTGCCGCGCGGCGGTCTCAGAAACATTGGGCCTTCAGTAAGGCCTTGGATACTGGGAAAGGACAAAGAGCGGGGGCTAATGTCGCCTGTTGCAGTGCATGATCAGTTATCTGGAACCGCAACCAGTGGCGCTGCCAAACTCGACGAGGACGAATTGGCGTTTTTGAAGCGAAAGAAGGCATTCGATTTTCCACCCAAAAAGGTTCTTGATGAATGTGTATCACTCTATTTCCGATGGTTTCATCCTTTTTTCCCCCTGAATCGAGAAGCCGAGGTTTCTCAGTGTGTACACCGCTTCGACCATGAAGCTCCCTCGGAAGGCAACTGTTTGGTTTGATACACGTACTAACTAAATAAATATTGGAACATGGTGTTGATATGGGACTTTCGGTAGGGGTGCCGCCAGGGAATCAAGAAACATCATCTCCTACAACTTGAAATAAATGCTTTGTGTGATAGTTAAGCAAGGCTCGCGTGAAAAGTGTTTGGGAAAAGTCCAGTTTTAATCCAGCTTAACTCGGTTCACCTCCCTCTCACGACCTTTCCAAGCAAGCCCTCGGCCAAGTCACCTGATTGAAAAGCCATCAGCCAATCACATCATCAAAAGACCCGGAAGATTGTGGAACAAAAAAAGAAAATGGCTTCAAGATATACAGTGAATCAAATGATCAATTCCCCAGGAACTCACACCCCAACCACTATAAAAAAGAAAAGACCCTCACTCACCCCGTCTCCGCGCCTCGAAACCTCGATTTGACGTCAAGTCAGCACCAGCCCAACCTCAACGGCGTTCCAGAGGCCCAGCCTGATCCAGCTCGCAGTTCCGTGTGAAGCACATCATCAACGGGTCAGAACCCCTCAACCCTCCCCATGCCACCTCCCCATGCCACCTCCCCCCCCCCTTCACTCGTCATCCTCCACGTTTCCCGCTGAGAACGGCGCCAAGGGAGGCACGCTCTCCTGCGGACCCTGCCTCCTCGTCAGGTCCGGCAAGCCACCCCTCTTCTCCTCGCCGGTCGAGAACGGAGCCAGCGGCGGGACCTCCTCCTCCTCCTTCTTCTTCTTGCGGGCCTCGAGATCCCGTCCGCCCTTCTTCGTGCTGAAGGGGTTGAGGGGCGGCACGTCGTTGCCGCCGCCCTCGCCACCGTCGCCGTCCTTGCCTTTCTGGATGTACTCGACGTCGCGGGCGTTGTGGAAGCGGACCGGAGAGCCGCGTTTGAGTTGGTGAGGGACGACGGGGGAGCCGACTTGCTCGCGGCGGATGAGGGAGACGACACCGCCGATGGCATCCGCAGCGCGGTTTTGGAGCTGAGAGAGGGGGCTAAAGGTATGTTAGAATTTCGCATCATTGAGAGTGGCTATTGGTTCTGCTGCTACTTACCCAGACTCAACAGGCACGGCACCAACGCCGGCCACAGCGGCGGTAATGACGGCAAAAGCAGAGAACTTCATCCTGAATATCCCAAACGACCGACTCTGTGTAATTCCTTCGTAAATCTTCTGTATTTCTGTGTTCTCGTAACCTCGTTGGAAATGTGTGTTTGTAGTTGGTGTAATGATCTACGCTTGGTCTCTCTCTTTCGATGATGGAATCAATGTGGTTCAATGTTGTTACAGTGTGGAAAACCCCGGAGACCACCAGTAGTCCCCTTTATCTAGAGAGCACCGTCTCTTACCTGCCGCCTTCCCCATATTCCCACTCTTTTCTCACACGAACCATCCATGGACCGTCTCTACCAGATAGATAGAAAATGTCCTCCCCCCCCTTTCCTACATTGACATCCCAGTCCGCCTGACGAGCAGCTTACATCCCCGCCCCATCATCGTCCAGCCATGCAACAGCAACGTGGCGCGCCCGTTCGCCTCTCTCGGTAACCCTTTTCAACCAGGACCATCCCTCAAACGTCAGCTCATAGATTGCGCATATTTGACTTTCTCTCTCTCTCTCTCCCACAGGCAGTTTCAGCCCGCGACAATCCACCAATACCACAGACCGCAAGGCGGCGCTCGCGGCTAGTGTGTGCAGCGAGACGACCAGCCGCGGGAGTACATTCTTCAGCTGATTTGCTCCGTCCGTCTAATCTATCCTGGCAGCGCGGACAGGAACTTTTTTTTTCTCCCTACGGACGAGAAGCCAAGACTTCTCATTACCCTAGTGGGTGGCAAAATGCACTAGAAGACTTCTCATGTCGTGCTGCTTTTTGCTCCTCCATTTTGCCAAACCCAAGCTCCCGATTTCCCCGAATCAAGACCCAAGGACTCTGGTTATCGGCCGACTCGCGGTAGCACAGCCCTCCCCCGACTCCAGAACTTTCCAGTGTAATTCGAATCACGACTCGAATGCCGAGTTTCCCAGCCAAAAGAAGAAGGGAAAGAAAAAAGACACATGTGTTCCTTGATAGAAACCCCTAAAAACAGCAACGTCCGAGGTGCGCGGAAAACGTTAACCCATAACCACGTGTTTGGGGCCGTTGAAGGAAAAAACAAACCGTCCGACCACTTCGTCTGAAGCAACATCCAACCGACAGAGTCCGGGCGGTCCCCAAAACTTCTTAAGATTTTGTCGTCCCGCGGGCAATGTACATCCTCAATCTGCGCGTAACGCTCTGGGCTCCGTCGAGGGCGTTTGCCAAAGTTTGCTTTTCAAATCATCAAAATGTCGTGAGGCGAAACTCAACTCAACTCTCTTTGCCTTCTTGCACGTCTCTTTAGTCCGAACTCGAGAGTCCGAGCCCGACGTTCGGCAAAGATTGACTCATGTCACAAGTGCAAAGCAAAAAAAAAAAAAAAAAAACAAAAAAAAACCCTCTCCCTCCAAAGGAACATGTCCGGCTCAGCCAAGTTCGACCTCACTTGATCGGAACTTGAGAGGATAGGCCCCGCTTGGTTGCTCGCCTTCCAGAATGTCCGCCACCCAGAACTGTCCCTACATACTATAGTAAATCTCCGGTCTTGATCGTCTTCTCAGCTCGTGAATGGCACCTGAGCCATGGACATCCATCGGGCTCGGCATGCAAGCCGGCCGCGCATCCCGCGAGGGCGCAGTCGCGAGACCCCTGTACCCCGGCATTTGATGCATTAGCGCACGTCAGCCGTCGATCACCAATCTGGGTCTCGGCAGATCCATCTGCATTAATGACGCGCATTTTTGGGTTCCTTGGACTTCTTCATCTAGATAAGCCCAACATAAGATAGCTGCCTCACGAGTCACCATCGTTCACGGAGCCCACAAGGAACCTGACCGAGCCAGTCAGAGCACCTTATCGTAGTAATAAAGAACGCAGATAAGTCTATTCATCCATGATAGGGAGAAAAGACACCAGAACCCCTCCCGACGCCAAGCAATGCGAACGATCGACGAGGCCTAGAACCGGAAGTCACAGGAAGAATACTACGTACATGAAGAACGTCTTTTTTCCTTGGTTTGTATATACTTCACCTGCCCTGATCCCTGCCTACGGTTGCATCCGGGCGTCCTCAGGCGTACCGAACTTCGTTGAAGAGCCCTGCACGCACCTGGATCAAGGCCGACAGCTCAAACAAGAACGACTGAAGTATAATGACGTTTGTGAGAACATGCGAGACTGATGCCGTACGCTCCGGCTTCTGCTCCTTCGGCTCCTCCTTTGGCTGCTTGACATCAGCAGAGTCATCGCCGGTTGGCTCTGGCTGGGCTTCTTGGGCTTCCTGTTCGCCCCTCTGCTCGGCTTTCTGCTCAATGCTCTGTTCAGCAGCCTCCTGATTTTGCTGCTCCTCTTCAATTTCCTCATCGTCCTTTGGAGGTGGCATGTGGAGAGTCGGCTTCTTCTTCCCGAGATCCAGTGGGATAGGCTCGACCTTGCCGGGGATACCGACTTTGCGTGCAAGGATGCTTTGATCAATGGCTGCAAATGCAGCCGCCTGGCTGGCTACGGGGTCTCTAGGCCCATGCGACGAACCACTCTCATCTGTCGCACTTCTAGGGGCGTTGTCGTGAGGTGTATCTTTTGGTGGAGGAAGAGGCCGAGAAGTTGGGGTGGCCAATCCGTACCCGCCTGAAAGACCACCCGGAGCTGGACTATTAGAACCGGAACCGCGGCTATTCTTTCTCCCTCTGGGGCTTCCCGTTCGGTTAGGCGTGCTCAGCTCCGAGACAAGGCGTTGTGCAAAACGTTCCAGGCCCGACGGGCGCGCTGGAGATGCACTACGTGCATCGTCTAGACTTGGGCGTTCTGGGGTATGCGCTGATCTGTGTCTTTGGGGAGTTGGTTTGCGAGGCGGTAAGGGTGGTGGCGTCGGCCGGTTATCGGCAGTTTGGAACGCTTCTCTCCGGCTTTGAAGTAAGTCCTCAAAGCGGGGGACCGTCTCGCGATATTTAGCAACCTGATCACATAGTTGCTGCAGAATGATGAGTATGCGAGGCAGAGACGCTTGTACCCAGGCTGGGCGGCGGCGACAAGCGTCCAATGCTTCAAGGGTCTGTTGCTCCGCAGACATAGTAGAATCAGGATCTGTCGGAGGCCTGAACGAGGTCATAGATGCATCTGGGGAGGTTGGGCTGGGTGGTTGCTCGTCGTAGGTATATTTTTGCGGGTTTCGCAACAGCCATCCCTCAATCGTCATGTAGCCACAGATGGCCAGATCCAAAATCGTCTCCGTGAGCGAGAGGTTGGTGTCGACGGGGTTCATGAAGAACGTCTCAAGGAGATCCAACGTTGAGCTGAGCAGGGGGTCTTCCGGGCGGAGCGTGTGCTCGTGCACGTCGCGTGGCGCTCCAGGTAGTGTGTCGGGAACAGCGGGTAGGTCATGGTTGTTGGTGGAAATCTTGGGTGCCACAAGCTTCAGTGAGCAGGGATGACTCTCGAGACGGGTCATTGTATCCTTCAGGACATATTCGTAAATCTCGTCAAAGTTATCCTGGCCGCCGATAGACCCTGCCAAGCTCATGATGTAGTCAACTTCTTGCTCGTGTGCCCCAACTGTACGGTGCACCTTATCCCCAATGACGGCTTCAGTGCGCAGAAGCGTGCTCACAGCATAGCGGTGATGCCTCCTAAGGATAGCCGAGACTAGCTGCAGGGTGACTCGGATAGTCTGCTGATTATGAGAGCGCAGGCAGGCTTGGATAAGATCAACCAGGTTGAATAGGAGCGGAGTCGCCGTTAGGTCAGATTTCGTCTGCGCCAGCATCGTGGCAAGATCCATAGATTTACGCTTACGAGCGGCACTGATGGAGGCGCGTCCGGCGGAAGGAGCTGCAGAGGGGTGCTCAGGCAGGCCGAGGAGATAATGGAGGATCAAGTTGATCATGTCGGGGTGGTCGAGCGATTCTAGGATACGGCGGAGATAAGTGAGAACGGCTACGGACGATCCTCCGTCAATATCGGACGACTCCAGCAACGATGGGTAGCTAGACTGTCAGCATGCACCTCTCTAAAGGTTGGGAAGGCATCTCACAGAAGCTGCTGCAGGAAGATGACCTGAAAGTGTTCCAGGAGCGTCTGCTTCACCTCAACCGACTTGCAGTGATCCAGCACGTCCTGCCAGAAGAGGAGATGTGAGAGAAAGGTCTCAAGGTGACCTAAGAAGTCACCCGAACAGGAGCTGATGATCTCGAAAGTGGACGTCGGCCGCTCATAGTCGGAGAAGGCGAGGATCGCAGGGAGACCATTAGTAGGATAGTCAATGACAAGCTTTCGGCTAAGCTGGCTGTACAATGCGCCCAAGCCAGTTGCCATTAGAGTAGAGAGATCGCTTTCGACGATCCATTGCTCCAGCGACTCGTCGCTAGATGCCGACTCAATGATGTAGAGTAGCCCCGTCCTCGCGAAGTCTCCAACCTTGCCCTCGTGGTGGATGTAGTCCATCAAGATGTAGAACAGCGGGAAGTCCTGCCTCTGCGTGCGGCCGGCGAAAGAACCTTGGTCGTCCTGGGGATTGGGTTTCGGAGCACCGTCGTGGTGGGTTTTGAACCAGGCGTGGAGGATATTTCGGTCGAGGCGGATCTTGGTGGTGATGTTAAAAGCCAGCTCGACGACCTTGGCCTCGGTATCGGAACCCAAGCGAACACTGTTGACGCCGGTAATGCGAACCAGCAGGTTCGTCAAGCTGGCGGAGAAGTTGACATTCTCGACGAAAGCCTCCTCTTCCGTCTCGAGCAGGGTAGCAAAGAAGAGTACGGCTTCCTTGATGATCCACTCATTGTACGAAGACGTCGCTATCTTGCCAATAGGGACGTAAACTTGTTTTTTCGCGGCATACTGGATGCAGGGATGTGGCAGCGGTCGTCGGGACTCGTCGGTTAAAATGTTCGTAAGCTCTTGGAGTCGGATCTCGAGGGTTTCGGCGGCGTCGACGTCGTTGGCGAGGTTGGAAGAAGATCTCCAGACTTGCTGTGAAGAAGGTTAGTATCTGGCGACCGAGTTGTTCCGCAGTCCCGAGGTTAGACCGTACCAAAATGCGGTTATACTCCTTATCGAAGCGATGCAAGCGTTTCGTGGGGTCCTTCGCGTCGATCTTGCGATGGCTCGAGGAAGCGAGCGGAGTGCCCTCTAGGAGGCGCGACCACTGTAGGAAGTCCTCGTTAGTAATGAAGCCATTGATAGCTCGTCCTGACGTCAGGTAGCTATCCGCTGGTACTCACAAAATCCATGGTGTCGTCTCCGAATGCATCTCCAGCTTGGAGAAAGAGAGAGCTTATCTGCGCATGAATCCGAAGAAGGTGACGGGCGTAAGGTAACAATCAAGGATCATGAGGTGTCATCAACTAGGCGAGCAGACAGATGGGGCGGCCGTGGCTTAGGGGAGGAGATGAGGATGGAGATGAAGATGGAGCTCGGTGCATAAACTGTCAAGCGTCAGGCGTCGCGAAATGTCATCCCGAGACTTGACCGCGTCCGCTGTAGCGCTGGCCTGGCTGCATGTGCATGACAGAAGCGGTACGTACCTCTCTCATGCAGCTTGCCGCAGCTTCACAAACCCGGTTCCAATTGCCTCGCGTGCCACCTGATTGGGCTGCATAAATGCAGCCTGAAGGAGCTGTGGCGTCAGTACCTCTTGTGGCGCACGGTGTTGTACTGCATGTGGCTGGTGGGCTTGAGTGGAGAACGCACAGACCAGCCGAGTCTCATCGCACTGCCTCACAATCTCACGATGGCTTCATTTCTGGTTCTTATCCAATTATAGTTCCCCCCTTTAAGACAAAGAGAAAGGCTGCCAACGACTCGCGACAACTTTTAATAAAGATCGCTATTGTAATTGAATACTCACTTTGACCCTTCATTCTAAGTTTCTCCTGCGCCGATCTCACCTCTTCCATGAGTTCTCTTGTAACGGCCCGAATGAAGCGTGTAAAAGTCTTCTCAAGCAGCATAAGTTCCAATACGGAGACCGAAATACTCCCCTGGGGGCAATTCGAGCCTCCTGCAAGCCGTGGCTTCACAACCCTTCTCCGAATCAATACCCGACCAATTGACCTTGAATGCATGATAACTGACGGCGAAAAATATGACCACGGCAGCGATCGCGATGGCCGTCGAGAACGCAGCTGACAGGACATAGTTGTAATTGGACCAGAAAGCCAAGTATCGCTGACGGAGGTACATATTAAGCGGGAGGAATATACATAGGGCTATAAATCTTAGAGACATCTTGCTGTATAATATCTTCTATAAACACTAGTTATTAAATAAGTAAAGGGGGACTTCTGAATATTATACTTGGATTAGTTAGCGTGGGACGACGCTAAAGTGTTTAATCCCTGTGGAGGTATACGACAAGGTCCTCGAGGAGGGCCAACAAACGAGCAACAAGAAGAGCGCGCATGCTCGCGCTGCCAACAGCACCTTGCCTTTGGTGATATCTACTGTGAATGAAGTAAGCGATGCTTGTGAACGGTCCCTTTCTAGGGATTCTGACTTTGCTGCAGGACGACATCTCCAAGGTGGTTTTAATCAAGCGCGACTTTCCAACTGTCAACATAATCTACGGACGGCATGCTGCCCCGATGGTAGGCCGTATCTGTTTAACTAATTGAAATCCAGCTCACAAAGCACTCTTCAGGTGGCCAAGGAGCTCGCAGACGCCAAGATGCCCGTAATTCTCAATGGCAACTGCGGCGCGCCCGATAAATGGGAGAAGAAGTCCGTCCTCGCCGGGCCTCCTTTGTCTCCGAGCCCTGTCCAAATTCTGGTCGATGCCGGCATTCTCGTCGCACTCGCAGTCCGCGGTGACCCAGGGGTATACGGACTCGCGCAAGAGGCGCAGTGGGCGGCCAAATTTGGTCGCTTAGAGAGGCGAGCAGCTGTGGCGGTGACTTCGATGTCTGGCAAGACAATCCTCTTCGGGGAGAAGGAAGTGTGGTACTAAGCGTTCAGACGATGGCACGATTGGCGATTGCTGGCCAGATCACGAAGACGCAGTTCTCTAATAACGCCAGAATCCTTTCGATAGGTTTGTGCTAATCATATCTCAACCTCAAAAGACCGCGCTCGCGAAAGCCCGCTTGCAGGCTGAGAACAAAATATCTGGTCGAGTCCACGGCGCGTGTTCTCACATACCAGCTCCCGTCTGGTTTCTAGCAGACGTGATTAGGTCGGCGGCGTACTCAGCCACTGCATAGACAGTAGCCTGCGTATGGGCAGCCGGCAAGATGGGCATCATGCTTGAGTCAACAACCCAGAGTCCTTCCACGCCGTACACGCGCAACTTATTGTCAACCACGCCTCCCCAATCCCGCGGCATCATGGCTGCTGTCCCGGCAGGATGGTCGAAGCTCGAAGACAGCCACGACTGACGCATGATGTTCTCGATCTGCGCGTCGCTCGATGCCCCAAGGCCCGGCATCACCTCAACTGCCTCGATAGGAGCCAGGCTACGACTCCGCATGAAGGCTCGGGCTTTTGAAATCCCGCGGACCATTATAGCGCTATCGATTGGATTGGCAATCGTGTTAAAGTCGACGAGAGGAGGGATTGACGGATCCGGGTTGGTGCTGTCGATGACGATGGTACCTCTCGAGAGTGGCTTCTGGAGTGCCACGGGAACCGTCTCAGCGCCGCCAAAGGTGATTTCAACCACGCCAGCCTTCGGGTCGAGAAACTGCCTTTTGAGCGCATCTCGCTGTTGTATGTAACCTTGGACCAACGTTGGGTTCTCTGCGTAGACTCGAGGTAGGTGTTGAAGTGGCTCTTGTTGGCCGAGGGACTCGGCGATTTGTCGATAGTTGCTGTCGAGGTCTTGCAGCGACGTGAAGACGACTTTGTTTCCCCACGCATGTGTGTGAGGACCCGTCTTGTTTGCTTGGTATTCTGCCCACGACTGGTTGTAGAAAGTCGCATTGCTCATAATCTTCGGGTTGACGGAAGTGTTGTTGGAAACTGGACGAAACCCATCAGCAAGCCATCTTGGCGCTCGTCACTTAATGGGGAGGCTTACAGTGATACCCCATGGAGACCGAAGGGTGGTCTTGAAAGTTTGCACCGACGCCGGGTAGGTCTACTTTTACTTCGATTCCCAGGCTTTTGAGGAGGCTGGATGGGCCGATTCCTGATAACTGCAGGATTCGCGGGGTGTTGACAGCGCCAGCGGCCAGGATAATGTTCTTCGACCGCACGAATCGCGTTCTGGACCCGTCGCGACTCGCAACATCAATGCCCGCCGTCGAGTTACTTTCGAAATTGACTGCGCCACCGTAATGTCGAACAATGAGGTGGAGATTCTTCCGGTCGCTGATCGGGTTGTAGTATGCTGTCTCCGACGTGGAGCGGGTGCCGTTCTTCCCACCGGAACTCTGCGGCAGCCACGCAATGCCGACGTTTTCGCCTTCAGCTCCGTCTTTCAACTTTGCAACTTTGATATCTTCCACCCATGCTTGAGCTTGAAGAGCTGGAAAGGTACATCATCAGTATTTCAGATGGGCCTAAAGACCAGGAAAGACTTGCCAGCGACTGGCCATTGCCAAGACGGAAATCCCACTCTCACCGGGCCATTGCCGTACGCACCGGGACTCCATTCATAACCGTACTTGTCGACATATTCTTTCGAAGGAGGCTCAAAGGACGAGGATTTGCGAAAATACTTCAGCATGGTGTCCCAGCCCCATCCGGGATTCCCAAGCGCCTGCCAGGAGTCGTAGTCGGCAACAGAGCCGCGGTCCCATGCCATACCGTTGACGCTTGATCCTCCACCGACAGTGGCGCCAATTCGGAGTCGTGATGTCCGATTGCCGAGGTGGATCTGAGGAACAGATGTGACGTTATAAAGGCGAGGAGACTGGTCGTAGGTTGTGAAGAAAGGGACTGTGACATTGATGGTGTTTGGGAAATCGCCATATTCAATGACCAGGACACTTTCTGTGTCACGTCAGAAACAAGCCCAACCCACAACAACGCCGGTCCATTGCAATGAAAATTAGCCGGCAAAAAAAGAAGAATCATCTCACTATCACGATTTTCGCTGAGCCTGTTGGCCACCACGAGTCCACTGGTTCCTCCTCCAACAACGATGTAGTCATATTCCTCAGCAACGGCGTCCAAGTCTCTCTTTACAGTTGCGCTGCCGGAAACCAAAGCCGCACCGACTACGGCAATTGTAAGGCGCTTGAGAGCTCCTTGAGCCGCCTTCAGAATCATTTCTGTTTGCGACGTGGGATGGCGACAATACGTATGTAGTGTGAGTCGTGAGCGTCGACACCTACTAAACTCATGGTTTAATCAGCCCCCATTGATATTTTTATCGTCTTCTCGCGAACCCCGCACTATCCACGAATTGCAGTTATCCTTTTAGATTGCTGCAGCGAAGGGGGGGTATTTGACCTTACCATTGGATGGTTTGGCATGCACTCGATCCATGCAAGTGCGAACGTGATCTGCAGGTACCCGGCTATATCCGTCATTAGAACGTCGTTGGAACATCTAATAATTTTACTCGCGAAGCGCGTGCTTTATTAATAAAATTTACAAAGGTTCCCGTCTTTTTGGAATGCCTGTCTTACCATTAGATGCTCGGTGACGACATTGGCTGGTGAAGCAGCAGTACTGAGAACAAGACGCATGTGAGATAGCGTCAACGGAAATCCTCAAGCATGGCGACCTCATCAAGAACTATGTTCTATTTGTGCTCCGTGAGTTCGATAAAAAGTCGAGGGCCCGGCCCTCTTCGCTCAACATCTAATAACTATACTTCACCTGCTCCTGCGGTGTTCATTTGCCATTCTCAAATATATACAATCACGGATTAGTTGACCACGACTCCTTCCACCAGAAAGGTATGTTCCCTATTTTCACATTCCGTAAACCTTTACCCCTGCAGCCATTCATATCCTGCTCCAGAACAGTATTTCTCCTGCTTGGTGATGCATCTCAAATCGCAGGGTCAAGTTCGCCTTCGTTCCAGAACATGGAGCGGTCGGTGCCGTAGACGGATTTCCGATCAGATGTCCAATCAAAGGCGACTAAGGGGTGCCTTGAATCGCAGGCCTTTTGGAGGCTTTCGAGGGCTGCACCTGTCTTGGTGGCAGCCGAAGGATCAAATTCGCCGCCGAGATGCTGGTGAAATGGGCCGAGACTTATTGCCTCTACGTGCGGATAGTAGCCATCTTCCATGTCTCTAGCCAGAACCCAAATGTCAAAAGGATCGATGTTGTCGACGTCCAGACGGCGTACATCTTGTGGCATCATGTACGATAACCTTCCCCGTGGGGCTTCGTCCCCCGGATGGTTTGCGTTCGCGCGATTCGCTGGGTGAATGAAGCCGTAACCCTTCAGGGTGAGGTGTTCCAGACGTGAGAAGTCACTGAAGCCTATGACAGATATGTCTCCCTTCATGTCATTAGGGAGCTGACCACGTCGGAGGTCTAGTCGCTTGAGAGTCTGCGAATGATGCTTGAGGGCTTGTACCATCTGCCGGGGCGTTGCTTCTGCCATATTCAAATCGATCAAGGCTTCGCGGTCCACAAAATTCAACAAGGCGAGGTCATCAGAGTTTTCTCTCGCCGTGGCCGAGTGGTATGTGAATTCTTCAAGGCTTCCGCAGGATTGAACCAGATTTTCGAAGTCCCGGATTGGTAGAAAGCTATCTTTCAAGACGAGACGCCTCAGACGTGGGAGCTGAAGGGGGCTTTCCACTCCGTTGCAGAGATCCATCGTGAGGTCTTCAAGGTTGGCGCAGAAGTGCAGCAACATAAGCTCCCTTGTGGTATTGTAGAATTGGCTCGAAATCGAAAGTCCGGCTAGTATCGATGTTGGTGTCCCTTGATGTGTGAGTTGAAGAGCTTTCAACCTTGAGAGAGTCCATCCAGTCTCTGTGTGGCTCATTTCGTGGACGAACCATGCAAATGGCTCCCACGAGGCGCAGTGGTAGCCAGCAGAGAAATCGAGGCAAAGCTTCTCCAGCGAGGTCAATCTTGTAAGGAGAAATTGAATCAATGCGACGAACTGCGTGGAGGTGAATTCCCTCTTCAGGCTGTCGTAAAAGGCATCTCCAAACCACATGTTGGAGTCCGCCGCCAGGCAGTACAGGTCGTACTGGATGTCGTCTGGAATGGGTGGATGGTGTTGAACGCTTCCATTGCCGAAAGGGGAAGACTCTTTGAGAGCCAGCTCTGTAATCCCGTCTGCGAGGTAGTTGCTTTCAAGAATAGTTCGAACGATGCCGGCGAAGATGGTATTTTGCTTCGCAGTTCTTCTGCACCAGCTCTGAACGTTGTGTATCCTTCGGTACAGGAGCGGAAGAACTAGTTGTCGAAAGTGGCCAGAAACTCGACTGAGAGCAACTAGAGTAGGCCTTCCAACTGCAACGAAGTGGTCTTCTCGGAAGTCGCCATTGTTCCAAGCTTGAAGATCAGCGTCGTCGCGGAATTCATGGTTGAACCAAGTATCGAGAACAGACGAGAAGTGCGGCAGACGCTCCATGGCATCCTCGTCGAAAGTGCACAGCGGATTGAGGTGCTCCTCCAAAGATTCGAAGATCTTCACCTGTAGTTCAGGAGGCAGGAGCAGGAAGTTGGGAAACGACATTATGTTCTTGTTCGGTGTTACCAGGTCGAAGTCGGCGGTCAGATTCTCGTGTTATTAGGGTTCAGATGTTGAATTCTTGAGGTTGTTGGTGGTTGATTGAGGGGAAAGAGTTGTAGCAGGAAGGAAAGACTCGGAGATTAAATACGTGAGTGACGGGAAGGAGGGCAAGGCGAGGATCCACCTACTACTGCTCAAAGAGGTGAGGTGTACCGGATTTCATAGACCAGAGGTGAATGGAAAAGGCCTTTCAGATGAAATATCAGCCGGATGTAGGAATAGTTGCCTCAGACCTGTGTTGTTGTGGAAAGTTGTAGTGGAAGCGGGTCGTACCCGGCTAGGGCTTCAGAACTTAGAGGTTGAAGAGTGATTCACTCTTCGTATTCATGGATGTTATCGGACGACAAAAAGCGTTGAGAAGATGATTTGGAGCTACTCTTAGTCTCTTACTCTTCCAGATTAGGAGGCAGTTGTGCAGGACCCAGCAATGAGTCTTTTCTGCCGCCGGGTAGTCTCGCAACAGTGTTGTGATAATCGACGCCTCACTCCGCCAATGGTTTGGCTTATTTATCATGATACACAGCCATGTTTTATAGAATAAGAAAGCCATTTCTACAATCTCTACATGCTTCATGTGATGTTCTATCTATCCAGGTATTGGTGCCCACGGCAAGCAGATACATACCTTGGCTAGAGAGACTGCTTAACTTCTGATGTGCCATGGGCAAGAGTGAACTACGTCACCTTTAGAGCCGCAGACCGTACCCGAAATAGTTGTCGAGGGAACGGCGTAACGAGAACAAGGCTGCTCAGGTCGCGAGACATATCAAGCCCGCTAGGCCCCCAACGCACTGGAATATTGTCGGTTTGGACTTAGAGCCTGTGATTTTCAAGACATCCGTGACTTTTGTCTGTCACATCAGATATTGAGAAAGTTTCGAGAAATCTGAGGCGGTCCTAAATGAGACTGTATTTCATATCCCCTCTAAGAGGAACCAGTATGGGTAAGTAAGGTAGATTTCAGACCGCCAAGCATTACCTGCTCTTGGAGAACATGGGAAAGGAGTGAACACAGTAAACTTGAGAGTTTAAGCATTTATAACTATCTAGCGTTAGATTCTTGAAAAAGTGAAGCCGAATTAGCGGCACCTGTCGTCCTCGTATTAATCGCTGCCGCTGTTGATTTCACATTGGTTGCGTCTCGTGACCACAGTCCTGAACTTGTCTCTGGGAGCTTCCTACCGAGTATTCACACGTGACAATCATAATTGCAAAACCATGTTCACTCTGACGGCTGATCTAGCTCGAGGCTCGTGCCTGCCTTCCAAAACGGTGGACTAACTGGTGAGGCGCCTGAAGTCGCGTCTTCACCACCCGCTTCTTCTTCCCAATTCACTCCCACAAAAACAGACGAAACGCCAACTTCACGTCCCAAATCTTCTCCCATCACCGGGTTCCTTTGCATTCCAATTCACCATCGATTCACACACGATCAATTTCGTCGATCTCGACTCTTTCTCGTAGCGATCGATGCTGCGCACCTACGCCAGACACGCAGATGTTCGTGAGACAGCGGCACGCGACCGCCGCGCAAAGCACCCAAGCCATGGACCGCCTATCCAATCTTCCTACCGAGATACTCACTCCCATCTTGTAGAATCTCTACGATGGCTTGGGAACGTCGGAGGAAGCGATCGACGACAGATATGAATTCAAGCCGGCGCCCAGCAGCTCGTCACTCGCGAATACGTGCCTCACGTCACGCCGAATCAAAGCCGTCGCTGAGCCCATCCTCTACAGCAACTTCTGCCATCACGAGCTATGGATATACACTGGTCCCAAGTACTTCGAGAAGCTCGCATCGTTTGTTTGGAGCCTTCATCAGCGGCCGGGTCTTGGAGACATGGTGCGAACAGTCCGCATTCGTGACCACATCGCCAAGGATCGTGTAGTCGGAGAGTGGCCGGGCCTCTATCCCGACAAATGTCACGGATACCCTATGGAGCATGACGGCTTTTTGCTTGCCCCGCAGCGCTGTACCGATAACCTTCAAGACCTCGCTTTCCAGCTCCGTCAAACTGCCATCACCGCCATTAACGACGATTGGGTGGACAGCGCAGTCCCGATGCGTCGTTCTGCCATTCTCATCCAACTGTTGCTGCTGAAAGCCCCCAAGGTGAAATCTTTTTCTTTGAACATGTTGGCTGGCAGATGGGATTCAACCTCCTGAACATTGCTGCAGGAACACACTTCCTCAATGGAAGCGAATGACTCAGCTTTCCCCATGTTAAAGAGCTTGGCGATCAACCATGTCCTCGAGGACGACTTCAACTGGGGTCTGCGTCTATCAGACAAGCCTGTCCAGCTGTCGCCCGAACTCTACATCGTCACAGCCAATCGAGCAATTGAGGAGCTGTCGTTTGACCACTGCATCCTGATTGACCGGCTGCTGACGTTCGCCAAGTTGAAATCCGTTTCCCTGGGGCGCAGTCATCTGGGTTATGGCGACATCAAGAACCTCCTGGACCCTTGTGATGGCCTGATTACGTTTAGTTGCATTGCAGCACCATCGTCTTTCGATAACACCTGTTTGTTCAGCTCCGACCCAGAGGGCTTCATCTACGAATTCGACGCCCAACCACAAGCGAACCCCAGGGAGTTGCAACAGGCACTCATGCGCCACAAGGATACTTTGGAAGATGTTATTAGAATCAACCAGACTGTCCTTCCGCACTACACCGATGATCGTGGAGGAACCTTCCTCTCCTGGAAGTCCTTCACCCATTTGAAGCGCCTGACTCTCCATCGAAACGGCCTGATCCATCCTGCCAATCCCAGTGGGCCTGCAGCTTGCTCCTTTTCCTTCTTTCTCCCTGACGGCATAGAAGAGTTCGATATCCACCGAGTTTTCAACGCTGATTTTCTGTGCTTTGGAAGCAACATCACGTCCGGACGGTTTCACAGACTTCAGAAGGCTACATTTGGACACACGGATGATCTAGAGCGTATCCCAACCAACACTATTACTGCAACATCTCTAGTCGATCTTGGCATTGAGCAAGTTTTGCAGCTCACAACATTGCTCTTGAAGCCACTGCGCCGATCGTCCTTTTTTGAGGGACCCCCCTCAGGCCTATAACGCAAGGGAATTGAAGAGATCAGAGGCGAATAAAGGTGATAATGAGGATGCTCAGCTGCGGCAGCAACAGGAAACGGGTAGTGGTGTGGTGGGACGGGAATGACACAGCAACCAAGAGAGAAGACATGGGACATTGTGTTGGAGCATGGGTGGGGAGACCAGAAGAGCAATGAGATGGATCATGAGGTATGGGCAGTGCAACAGCACGTCATGACCATAGCCTTTCAGTGAGAGAGGTCAATTGGATTCTCTACCACCCGGATAATCAGTTCGCCACCAGCGTGATAGCATCTCAATAAATGACATCCAGAGTTGGACCTTCCAATAGCATCTCTGTATTCTGCCCGGGCAACAGAGCGTTGACTCTGCATAATGTTCATGCTGACGTGGCGACGGTTATTAGCCTTTGAGATGGACACGCAATTCTATCGCGTGGCAAAAAAGTAACCTATAATAAAAATGGCATCTTCTAGTGTAACCTATAATAAAAATGTCATCTTGTTTTCCTGAAATGCCGTCTCATCCACTTGTTGGGCAAAAGTTACTTCAAGCCAACAAAAGCCAAGCTCCTAGACTCCATCAACGTTATTCATGCAGTTACGCAGACATCCTCTCCCCGAACTCTAAACTTACTCAAGTGTATTCGGCGATGATAACTGCCGCCAAGACACACCAACCATCAGTCTTTGCCACGATCTGCGAAAAGACCGGGAAAGCACAGTTTGCGAATTGTCCGTTGAGACATGAGGAAGATCGAGGCCCAATAGATTAATACATGTCCTTGGTAGTGGGCAACGGGCGATGAATAGCGTCGCATCAGAGATTTGACGATAATTATCAGATTAGCCGCTCTAGCTAGATGAGTGGAAAACCGTCTGTTTCGCACGTCCAATATAACTCCAGGACGTTCTTCACTCAGAGCCGCGGCCAGGAACTGAGGTTGGAGATATGATTACGCGTCCGAAGAGTTACTCCTCACTTTCGCTCCGTGAGTTTGGCCCCGCCCGTCGAAAGCGCCGGGAGGGGTTCCCACGAACCATCCACTTCCCCGAGGCTATCCCAGCATGTGGCTTTACATCACGGCGATTTCGAGAGACACTGCCGATACGGCATGTTCCGAACCACTCGGAGAACTTTTGTCTGTAATGCGGACAGGTATTGCAGCCGTCAGCCGATCTCGTTTCGGGATGTTGGAGACTTGGATGGACCAAGAGCTCCGCGTACTCGGCTTCAAATTCTGACGTCTTATTATGTTATCAAAGTAAAGGGCATGAGAAAACGAAGGACATAGAACTCGAGAAGGATTTCGGCTGCATTCGCATGTACGTTTTGACGTTATTGGCTGGGAACAATGTAACTCTCCGTCTAAAACGTCCAAGAAATCCACTATTTCACCCTGCCTACGTAAGTTCAACAGTCGAGTAATATCTGAGTGGTGTGGAGCTAGAAGAAAAATGACGTTTGAAGCTATTGCTGAAAACGGCTGAGGTGGGCACTGCTTTCTGGGCATTTGTCCTCGATCCACATAACCTAGACTTAAGGCTCGAAGTTTAAGGCATTCCACTTTCTGCAGTGTAGATCAGAGGAGTTTATTGGCGACCTCCTGTTCACCCTTTTGCAGCTTACTGTCAAATCAACTAGGGATCCGTAGTTGAGTCCCAAGGGAAGCCTTGGTGTACATGGATGGTTGGTAGATCAGGGCTTTGGCATTGAGAGTCCATGACTGGCTCATTGATTATCATGTGTCTCCCGAGGTCTATAAAGCGATCGACCTTTCTCCCTCGATTCCATCCTCTCGTCGTGGGCTGGTCAACAAACACTTGGCCAAGACCAAATTACTTATCTAGTTTTCAGACTGTTCCAATCACAAGATGGCTCCTCTTTCCTGGAGACAGGCCCTCGTGGCCTTCCTCTTTCTCGAGCCCCTTGCGTTCGGACTCGTTGTGCTACCGAAAGCTGACATGATGAACACCGACCATCCTGGATCCAAATGGAAACGGGGTGAGGCTACACCCCTTGGACGTAAGTTTCAATGTTCACATGAAAAACTTCGTCTCATTGGTTGAGACGTCAAAAAAAGTTGATTCTGACTTGCCTACAGCTCCGTTGCAAAACCCGCCAAATCCGCCGCCTGTGCCGCTTCCGACGGCTACGCCGTCTCCTAACCCTCCACCGCCGCCACCTCCCGCCAAATGGAAACGGGGGCAGGATCCGCCGCCTCTGCCGCTGCCGCCGGCTCCGCCGCCTCCTAAACCGTCTCCACCACCGCCACCTTTCGCCAAATGGAAACGGGTTGAGGGTCCACCTAATGAACGTAAGTTTCAATACTGTTATTGGTTGAGATGTCACAAGTCGGTTCTGACTTGGCCTTGAGCAGCTCCGCCTGAGCCGGCTCCGCCGGCTCCCAAACCAAGTCAACCACCGCCTCCCGCCGGAAGGAAACGAGCTGAGGCTCCACCTAACGAGCGTAGGTTTTCAATACTGTAATTAGCGAGATATCACCAGTCAATTCTGACTTGCCTTCAGCTCCGCCAAAACAACCGCCGCCTCCTCCCAGCCCATCTCCACCGCCGCCACCTCCCTCCAAACGGGAACGGAGTGATGGTCCATCCAATAACCGTAAGTTTCAATGTTCTCGTTAGTGAAAGTCGTAAGCCGATTCTGACTTGCCTTCAGCTCCGCCGAAGCCTCTGCCGCCAGCTCCCAACCCATCTCCACCACCAAAACTACCTCGGAACCCACCGCCGCCACCTCCCTCCAAATTGAAACTACATAAGGCTCCTGAGGTTCCACCCGATAACCGTAAGTTATATTGTTTTTGGTGAGATTGACAAGTTGATCTGACTTGCCGCCTTCAGCTCCGCCGAAGCCTCTGCCGCCGGCTCCCGCGCCATCTCCACCACCAAAAACGCATCGGAAGCCACCGCGGAACCCACCGCCACCACCTCCCTCTAAATTGAGTCTAGCTGAGGCTCCTGATGACTGCAAGTTTCAATGTTATTATTAGTGAGATGTCACAAGTTGATTCTGACTTGCCTTCAGCTCCAAATAAACCGGCTCCGCCTGATCCGGCCAAACCAGAGCCGGCCAAACCGTCTCCGCCGCCACCTCCCTCTAAATGGAAACGAGCTGAGGCTGCACCTGATGATGACTGTAAGTTTTAATCTTGTTAGTGAGATGTCACAAGTTGATTCTGACCTACCTTCAGCTCCAAATAAACCAGCTCCACCTGACCCGGCCAAACCTGACCCGGCCAAACCAGACCCGGCCAAACCAGACCCGGCCAAACCGTCTCCACCGCCGCCACCTCCCTCTAAATGGAAACGAGCTGAGGCTGCACCTGATGATGACTGTAAGTTTTAATCTTGTTAGTGAGATGTCACAAGTTGATTCTGACCTACCTTCAGCTCCAAATAAACCAGCTCCACCTGACCCGGCCAAACCGTCTCCACCGCCGCCACCTCCCTCTAAATGGAAACGAGCTGAGCCTCCACCCGATAACCGTAAGCTTCAATATTATTAGTAAGATTAGTAAGATGTCTCAGCGTCCACCTCCCGCAGCTGAGGCTGCGGCTGGATATTGTATGTTGAACACTCAAACTCAAAGTAGTGTCTGTCAAATTGTATTTATTAACCTGAGAACAGACCTTGGAAACTGATATTCAGTTGACGACTTGGACGGGTCGTAAAGAAACGAAACGTGTTGGGCCTTGGGCCTTGTTTATTGGTGGTACTCTACGATGAACAGGTCCTCTCGTTGGCTTGGATCATTTGCCTTTGATCGGATGCTTTTGCACTGCTGGTTTGTCTCAGCCTTGGGGCTGCGGGTGACTGGGGTGCTTGAAACCCCGTGTTGGAAGTATGCGATTGCTTTTGCCTTGGGAGACGTTGTTTTGGTGTATTAGGAAACAAATATTAGGAAACATGTTTTGGGTGCTTACATACCAACTAAATCTACGTTGCGGTATGTAACGAGCTTTGAGCTGTTGGAAAGGATTACTGGAGGGGAGAAATGGACATCTTTCATTATGCCACACTTCAAGGCGAACAAAATCTACATTGCGGTGTCTAACGAGCTTTGAGCTGTCAGAAAGGATTACTGGAGGGGGAGAAATGGACATCTTTCATTTTGCCACACTTCAAGGCGAACAAAGAGGTGCGTGGCACCTTTTCGGAATCATCTCGTTCTTTTGAGTTCATGGAACCCTCGACCAAGATATCCCCCACCTACCCTACTGTGATGAAACAATTGCCAAAGATGGTTGGGTGAATCTCTGGTCTATCCGACTCCTTCGGGAGGGCTCGTGCTTTCGTCTGTCATGTTCAGTCAATCATCGAGTTCGGAATATCGCAGTAGATTTTGAACCTGCCACGACCGGCAAAGTGTTCTGAAGCCGTCATCAATCACACTCAAGCGTCAAACTCCAACTTCCCCTTGTTCCGTGATACCGAGTTACACCCGTCGCCGCGCTACGTTACATTCCCTCTTCAGACTAAGCGTGGGATCTCGAGGATAGACACAGGGGTAATGACTTTCACAAATGGCACGGTGGCCTGCCCTGCGGGGTTGTAAATACTGAAACGATCCCAACCTTTCTAAGCAGCTCTATCCGGCTGAGTGATAAAACATTTGTCTGATATTAGCTGGGATGAGTAGCGGCAATTTATTTTTAAATGCAAAACAAGCTTTCTCGGTCCACAATACGTTCCGTGTCCCTAGACAGCTGAAGTGTGAAACTTTTATTCAAGGCGATCCCGCCCCGCTACTCTCAGCTCTCTGTCATAAAGGTTTAACAGGGGCCTGCTGAAGAGTCGACCTGAGCCGCAACCAACGTCTAGACTCTCGCTTCAGTTTTCTGAAGGTAGCTCCTTTCTTCCTCAGGACCCCGATCTCATCGACTGCAGCAGGCCTGCAGCGTCACACGCACGAGACGTGAGCAACAAACGACGGATCGAAAGGTTATACGTGGACAAGGCCTACGCAAGAAGAGCACGAGAAGCAAAACCGCCAAAATCTGCATTACTCTTATAATGCCTTTAATAGGAGAAAGAGTGAGCAATCTTCGGTTCTGCGGCGAAAGCTACTCATGTTGATGGGATGCACACTGATTAGGTCATTCAGCCCGCGGGTCGAAATGAACAGCCTCGGATATTCCGGCTGTTCGCGCGCGAGGATGGCGAAAATGAGAACGAACCGGTCGAGAGAGACAACGATTGCGACGACGACGACGATGAGAGAAGGTGCAAGACGAGGACGTCAAGTCAAACCACGTCTTCTGCTACTTCTACATCTACGGCTGCCATGTTATCAACAACGAAGAGCATCAATTCAGCACCGGCAGTGTCGACTTCCATTGCTCAAATCCCCCCACCGTTGTCAAACCCACCGACACCGTCAACGTTACCTGTCGCTGCCCAGCCTTCGACTACGCCTCAAGTTCCTCCGACTTCTAATACGCAGCCCATTGTGGCCCCTACAAGCTCTCTTTCGACAAGTATCGTCCCACTGCCATCGGGGCAGAGCCCGGTTCTTTCAGCTCCCACATCATCCCGAACAGCGGTCCCGGCAACGAGTGCAGCACCGCCTCCTACTCAGTCCTCAAACTCCAACAATGCTGGGCGTACGGCGGGCATCGTATTTCTCATCATCGGTCAGTCGGCGCCCGAAATGGCGATTACATGGTCAAATTACTGACGACGACTGACACGCAGGCTTCTTCTCCTTGTTTGCCGCATTTTTCTTCTATCGGAGGTGGCGAAGTCGGCGTAAGCGACGGACAGAAGAGAAAGCCAAAGGAGCCGTGGATCCGGCCTCCGCTCCGACGCCGCCCTCGCCTCCCGCCCGGCCGGCCAAGGATCTACCCCCGTTGACTTCCAACCCTCCGAAGGCATCACTTCCACCACCACCACCGCCAGCCCAACGATCCGGCCAGGCCCCTGCACAATCATCATTCACTCCCAGGTCATCCATGCAACGCAGCCAGCCCGTCCCAGGTCCCAAGGCAGGTCCATCGGCGCCTACCTCACGCGAGGTCCCGCGGCCGGCCCCTTCAAGCGATGAAAAAGCAAGTATTGCCTACGGCATACCCGCCTACTTTCAGTCTGCTGCCAATCGCCGTGCGAGAAACGCGGAGCTGGCCCAGAATCGTGTTGAGAGCTGGCCACCACCACCGTACATGGGCAAGAAAGGGCCCAAGACCGTGTCATGGAAAGGGCTGATATCGCGATCGCCGAAGCAAGCTAGGACGACCACCGTGTCACCAAGGTCATCTAATGGCCAGGGGACACACTCAAGTACATCTCGAGAGTCGCTGGTTCTCCCTCTGAGAAGTTCCATTGATTCCGACGTGTCTAGCCTCTCCAGTGGCTGGGGGGATGGCCCGCCGATCCCGACAATCCCGACACCCATCCTGGCAAGACGCAAGACAGCCGGCGATCTCAATTTGGTTTCGATTTCTCAGGTGAGAGGAAGTGAAGAAGGTCATATTGAAGAAGTCCCGAAAGAGGTTGTATAAGTTTATAAGCTATCCTCTTTTACAGCAGCCGAGTTCATTATATTGCCATAAAACTCAGATCGTGACGCACATCGCTTTTACCTTTGCGAACTTCCAACTCTTACTCTCTGTATCGAATCACTCCTGATTCTTGTTGGTTCCACGATGGCAACTTTGAACTGTCGGACAGGATGGAAGGAGGACGCAAAGGCATTCAGTAGATCCCGCCTAGTCGGCCAGATTGCCTTGACATGTCCTTGAGCGTATCTAATTTCTGCCGTTGGATAATCTCCATGCCAAGCCGTTGGTATATACACTGGTTGCAATAAGCATCTTCAACGCCAGTGCACCGACATATTGTCGAGGGACAATCTGAATGTACGGAATATTGGCTTCGATACAGTTGACGTATCGCTAGTACTCATCGTGCTTGACGCAGTCAACGATTGAGTCAGCGTCAGCGCCATGCATCTGTTCGGGGTTTGATCTCTTTACTTCATAACATGACGGGTGAATGCGAAGCCGCGTGGGATTCAATTCTTACATCCCCAACTAGAGGGAAGGGATCCCAGTCTAAATCGGTAAGAGAGGCATATTCCATCTCGGTTACAACCGTTCCCGCATGTTCCTCGCTGAAGAGGTGGTGGAGGAAAGCGTATTTCATATGTAGACCTGTGTATCTCTAGCTGTTTCAGCTCTCAGCTGGGCCTATTGGAAGTGAGCCAGCCTGCACTCACGCCCGAGCTGTTCCAGTTCTTCCGATTTTATACTAGCGTGCTGTAGGAACCCAACCCAGGAGATGCTTAATCCCTGTTTTGTGGGTGCACTCGTCACTAAGGAGAGATGATATATTTTTAGAGCGAGATGCAATAAATTTAGCAACAGCGGTGTTGGAGTGCGCGGTTTCTAATCCCTCTTGGGACTAAGAGAATATCTAAGTTGGGTATACTACTGAAGTTATGAGTTGCGATAATGTTTGTTTCCAAGGGACCTGACATAACTTCATTATGTAGGCTCCGACTGGAGACCTCTCCGATAGAATGAGCGATGAAAGATAGAGTGATACCACGGCTTATTGAAATCAGTAGGATTTGCTTCTTTAGCTAAAAGACCCTCTCTCACTTCGAGGTGGCTAGACTTACGGTGAAAAACATGTCCAGCGGGCCCCAGATATGAAGAGATTCGTAGCCAGGGAAAACATGCTATCTTTTTAATATTTAGAAATGCTATAGAAAGGTAGAATGATTTCTACTGCCCAATTGACATCCTTGACTCAGTATCAGAAGAGTGATTTGTGTTGATCTTGAATTTGATGAATGCATGACATCTTCCGACGGCCAATTGTCCAACCTTTTTGTGTGATGAGGTCTCGTCAGAGCACATGAACGTATCATATGGGATCGACTCACAGCTTCAGGCTTCAGGCATTAGGGCGGCACTATAGTGGTTGAAACTTGGAAATTGTTTTCCTGAAATATGTAGTGAACTCATGCGTGCTGTTTGAGTGCTATCAAGGGCTTCTTCTTCTCTACCCGGAAGTTGATAGACGTAAGAAACACCCCAAGATTCAAAAAGTTATGATAGGCAGTCGTGGCTCAAACTGCTGACACCCTGAGCGGCGTAAGTGAGCCCCGGAGCTGAAAACACTGCGAAGCTAAGCTAAGCTTCAAGGAACTTCCAGAGCTGATATCAATCAACTTGCTTGCAATCCACGTAGAAACCATATTGTCATCAAAATTGGCTTTTCGGAGCCACATCAGCATCTGATGAAGGCGATGTGTTGCTAGCTTTGAAAGTTCTCGGACATATGTAGAAAACCCGAGTTGATATTTGAATATTCCCACAACTACCAACCTACTACGGCCACTCATGGAAAACGCCGGCGGACAATACGAAGGTGCTTTTAATGTTTGTTGCGAATCAAAGTCACTTGGCATGCTGGCTATTCTAAATAAAATAGGTTGTAGGATTTTGCCAATGTCTTGTGTGACGTAGTTCCAATCAAGAAACTAGAGTCACGAGGCCTGAAGCCAAAGATGGCCAAGAAACCCCAAATACGGAAATTCCAGTAAGCAGACCCTGTCATAAAAAGTGACCGCAACCGTCAACGTGCTTGCTCCCACTCACCTTCTCAAAATCAGTTCCACGGGTAACCGACTTGCTGACGTTGCAGCACGTATGCCAAGGGGCGGGGAAATTCCACGCGCAGGCGCAGTTGGTGACATTGCCAGAACTTGTATTGATCAGGCAACCAAGCTGATAAGACAGCTGGGTTGGCACACGGCTATTTGCCTTGGGATTCTTGGCCCCAAGATCGGCTCATCCGACTGGCCAATAGACACTCCTCCACATGTGTACTAGGTTGCGCCAACCCTTGGGAGTCCAGCTTGCTTCGGGCAGGTCCTTATCATGCACAAGGAAGGCGAAGGTACTTGGCTCGGGTGCTCGCGTGTCCAAATATGGCCGGGATTGGTCGCCCACCCTTCCGAGTCCATGGAAAGGTGACGGGCGGGATACTTACTGTCTCTATCTTCGAGCTGTCTCAATTGATCTTGGTCAGTGGTCGGGCAATGGCTTGGTCACGCCGCTTATCCATTGCCTTTGCTTATTTGTCTGGAGATTTGGCAGCTATGGTGAGGTCTTATAACCTTTCACCTGTCCCACTTAGCCGTGCATTGCATGCTTGCAACTTAGCATTGGAATCTCCAGAGATCTAGAATGAAGTGCTGCTTTACAAAGTCCGGTCCGCCATTCTGATAATTACTTCACGCTTCGTTAGTCATCACTTTCACTCCTTGCTCGCATTCTGTTTTGAACTTCGTCCAAGGCTGTTCGGGTGCATTGGAGTCGCCCATGAACGGTATCTGCGTAAGAGGTTCATCTCGACTTTGTTCAAACATCTCTCGCCATGGTCAATATCGGATCCAAAATTTACAGATTCTTCGCGCCGTCGGCGAACAAAGCCGAGGATGGCCGCGACGTTTGGGGATCTCGGCTGTCTTTCATCTTTGCCGCGATGGGTGGTGCAGTAGGCCTCGGTAACCTTTTGCGATTCCCGTCAATCGTGTACAACAACCACGGCTTACAATTCTTCATCCCGTACCTCATTTCGCTCTTTTGCCTGGCAATCCCGATCTTGCTTCTCGAGATTTCCATTGGCCAGGCTTACCGCGGCGGATGCGTGCTTGCATGGCACCATGCTCATCGTCGAGCAAAAGGCGTCGGCTTTGGAGTCGTGTACATCGGCTACGCCGTGTGCGTCTACTACGTTCCCATTATCGCATGGATTATGTCGTACTTCCGGCACTCCTTCATCAGCCCGCTTCCTTGGACAGGACGGAATGAAGACTTTTTCTACGGCGATGTCCTGCAGAATGTCGACCCTATCCCAGGCAACCTGACGGCCGATGGTTCTCGTGTTCAGGATTATTCAGAATACACAGGAATGGGAATGAACACTGAAATCGTGCTTTGGAACCTCTTCACCTGGTTCGTGGTATGGTTATGCATGTTCAAGGGTATCGGGCTCACAGGTCGCGTGGTGTACTTCACCATGGCAATGCCCATCATTCTCATGATTGTTCTCATAGGACGCAGCTGCTCACTGCCAAACGCTGTCGAAGGCCTTCGTATTTACTGGACGGAATGGCATGGGAGCAAGCTCGCCTCCGGGACGATTTGGCAGGAGGCCTGCGGCCAGGTCTTCTTCTCCACCGGCATCGGCATGGGATATTACACCACCTACGCTTCATACAACCACAAATACTCCAACGCCGTCCAGGATGCTTTGATTATCTGCCTTTCAAACTCTCTCATTGAGATACTCGGCTCCATGTCGGTATTTGGTGTTGTCGGCTACCTCGGCATGCATCCCGACACCAGCGATCGACTCAACACCTTTGTCGTCGGCTTTCTAACCTACCCGGAAGCCATTGCCGAGATGCCCGGTGCCAACTTTTGGGGCGTGCTTTTCTTCGCAACGCTCTTCATCCTCGGTCTTGGTTCTGCCTTTGCTCTCCTCGAAGCATTCGTCACCATGGTCTGCGATACTGATTGGGGAAAGAAATGGTCTCGTCCGTACATCTCGACGGTTATCGTAGTGGTCTCGTTCCTCATATCCCTCATGTTCTGCACCGAATTTGGATACGCCCTTGTGGACGCAGCAGACACCTGGATTAACTATTTGGCACTCTTTTGGATCGTCTGGTGCGAAGCTGTCTGCGCAACCACCCTTTACCGCTACCGCGATGTGGTCGACCAATGCGGCCTTTTGTCATGGTGTTTGTACAACATCTTCGGCTACGTTGGGGGCACAGTTGTTGGTCTCGTTGTCGCCCAATCTGTCTCTCCCGAAGCCGGAGCAGGCGTGGGATTTGGCATGTTCATTGCCGGAGGCATTTCATCTGTGATCCTTGCTTCAGATCCCATCGCCTACTGTCCCAACTTTTTCAGGAAGACCGCATACATGCGAAAGTTCTGGTATCTCAGCTCCTACTCGGTACGTAAGCTTTTGACATCATCCCGAATGCCGCTGTGCTCATATTTTCCATTAGGGTAACCAACTTCGTCGCGATTTAAACGCCACCATCTGCACGAGTGGCCAGTGGAAAATCCCGGCCATTTGGCCATTCATCCTGAAATACAACACGGGGCCTATTATTTCGATCATCTTTTCCTTTTCATATCCCAACTTCTATGCCGATAAGAGGTGGGATCCGCTTCACATTGCCGGCTTTACGTTCATGCACATGGTCCTGGTAAGCTCGCTGGTGGGTCTTATAATGCCAAGATGGTTCAATGTGCTGGTCCCTGCAACCAAAGTATCTGAAGGTGCCTACCCCGTGGTACCGGGTATCATTTTCTCGCGGGCAAATACTGCAGGATCCCTCGATATCGATGGCGTTCCACACAATATTGGCACCACGACGGGTGGCATACAGCAACCTATTGGTCGTGAGGGATGGACTGAAACCCCAAGCCAGGAAAAGGTTGCAGAAAAGCGCCGAGGTGCTGACAGACCACTGTCGTAAGCTTGATCCAATCCAGGAGCAGTTACATGGCTGGATGAGGATTGGGATAAAGCTACTCTGAAATTATCATGATCGGAAATCAATCTCATTCTTTCTGCCGGTCCCTCTTCACTGTCGAAATTCCGGGAGGTGACCGAAATCCGAGACCCCAACTTTAGGCCTCATTCGCGGCATCGATTCGCCGGTGTAGACACCATTTAAGCCGGTGTTCCGCGCCCGGCGAGCCGGCCGGGCTCACATCCAAATATCCTATCCAGGATGTCTGGAATGCGAACGAAGTGAAGGTCCAAAGGAGAAAGAATTTGCACAGGTGCCGTTCCCGTCTTTTTTAATATGAGCCTAATCTATAAGAGCCAATGATGTTCTGAGGATAGCACACAGAAATATGTTTATTTGAAGATAGGTCAGAGAGACCTTTCGTGTCGTCCTTATGATGACAGGGCAGTCATCTCCCAGTGCTAGTTGACAGAAGCAGGCTTCATCGTGGTCTTTTTCGTCGCCATCTGCTTGAATGTCTCAGCAAACCCGCTAGAAACTACGGTCTTATCCCGAAACTCTTTGCAATCCCTCATCAAAGCTTCATGGGCATCAGGAAGCTGGTGAAACGGGACCTGAGCGTGCAGATGGTGCACAGCGTGATATCCGTCGTTGTGGGGATGCACTGGTCATTTAGTCAGATTCGGTTTCCACTGGAAAGTCGGACAGGGCAAATTCGGTGTACTTACTAAACCACTTGTGTGATAAACCAAGATTGGACCTCGAGTTTCCAAACTTCCCGGTCATGTCCATACCAACGTGTTCGGATGCTTCAGCCCAGTATCTGAGGACTGGTAGAAGTAGAAAGAAAGGGACCATGTAGTACAAGACCATGAGCCGGGCGAACGATTCGCTGAAGTAAACACCAGCGATTATCGAAGCCCAAAAGACGAGCTTGCTGGGATACGCCGTCGACGAGGTCCAAAACTCAACAAAGGTAGTACTGATGTACTCCCAATGAATATAGCCTGAGAAAGGAAGCGTGAACAGGTAATGAAGGGGGTCCTCGGCCGTGTTGTAAAGTTGAAGGTCGACAATGCGGACGAGATCTGGGTCTCTGGTGGGATCTCCGAGGTGCTGATGATGAATGAGATGGGATCGCCGATAGTCTTCCAGAACACGTAGGACAGGAAATGAATAGAGAAACTGAAGGGTATAATGCGTGGAAGGCGAGCTGAAAAGATTGTAGTGTGATGCTTCATGAATGAGATTCTCGAAGCCACGCATCCTAGATGTGATGACGAGGCAGGCAGCCACGTAGATTGCCAGCGCCATTCCTTGAGGATGGTCACTCCAGTCTTGTTCCGATAAGATGACGCAAACTCCAACGACGGCATAGTTGGAGAAAATGGCGAAGAGCCCCTTGATGGTGTTTCTAGACCGAAATCCATTGGCTAGCCGGAACGCCCGTTGGAACTCTTGGGCTTCATGGGTTGCCTGAAGCTTTTGGTCACTGAGCCACGCGGACTTCGTGACCTCCTGAGATGGAACGGTTGGCGGGGACATTATCTGAAATCTCAACAGATGATCGCTTGATAAAGAACTTCTTAAGTGATTAAGACTGACTGTACCTATCGAGGCCTGGACATCTCAGGCGCCGGATTCGGCTATTATTTATATGCAGCACCTCAGACCGAGTAATATCCTTGTCACTTGCCGTTCATATTTGCAAGATGCCGCTTAGTCCGTGTCTGCCTTCTGTCGAACCCCTCACGATGTCTAGTCGTAACTCATATCGGCGCATCATGGAGTCCCGTTGCAGAATCCTTCTCAACCCTAGCACCGGCGGAGCCACAAACTGCATGTTAGACCTGCTGCCTGAGACCTAGAAGGGCCTTTCTGCATCAGAAATCGACAACGGCAGCTATGTGGAGCAGGTAAGCTTGACGAAGCCTGCGTTTTAGAAACCTGCGTTGCAGGAGTTTAAGACCACTCCGAGAGCATTCTTGATACGTGACACAGCCCACTTTCGATGTAAAATAAAGCACATAATCAATGACGAAGGCTTTATTTTGGGGGACGTAGTGAGCGTCAGTTTCCTCGATGCCATCTGATTCGGCCTGGCCCAGGTTATTCGATGTCCCTGATCTATTAAATTGCGCAATGACATCGGCAAATAGTTGACCGATTACGCACGCCTCAGCTGGTATACGCGAAGTGGATCAAATGAAATCGGAAGAAAACCAATTGGTTGTTGTCTCATGGCCAATTGGCGTCGAAGAAAAAGAATGCTTTGGGGCCATGTTGCAGCCGCCTCGCGACATGATCACGATGGAGCTAGTCAAGCGATGACCGGCGAGTTTCCGTGCTAGGGCAGTGCCAAGTCGTTGCAAAGCTTGTATTCCTTAGGTAACAGAATGACCTGTAGTTCATTCCGTTACAACCCATGTCCAACAAGACCACATTTTCTGCAGGGGTTGGATCCTTCTCGGATGTGGTATTCAGGGTCCGCGAGCGGAGAGTCCAGCATCGTGGTGGACACCGGCCGTGAAGTGAGCGATGGTAAAGGCGGTTAGAAAGCTAGTTGGGCCGCGGGACGGATCAGCCGCATAAGCGTGAGGGTTTGGGCTGACCTAGATCCGTTTATTGTGCAGGGCTGACAGGGCAGGATAATTTATTAAAAAACCCGTGCCGCAAGGAAATTTCACTTGGACTCAGACTCTTCAGCCCATAGAGCCGAGGTGCGCCTTGCTTCAACATCAAAGCAACATAGGACCGAAAACGGAACCCAGAAAAACATGTCACGATTCCTCATTTCTAGCGAGGTGGCGGAGCTGCTCCCTCGGATGCAAGTGGTGGTTGTCATCGTCAAGGGTATTGACAACAGCCGCGAGAACCCCAAGGTTGCAGCCCACGTCCAGGTACGCCTTGCGCTCACCTCGTGAATTATGATCGTCGCTAAGCAATTTTGTTCTTCCTACAGAATGTGGTCGACGAAACAGTCCAAAGCTTTGCGTCCAACAAATACGCGAACGCCCAGTCACACCCGCGTATCGCGCTCTACCGCAACGAGCTCAAGAGGGTGGCCAACGTCTCTTCTAAGAAGTACCCACAATCGAATGAGAGCCTCATCAAGAGGGTCCTCAAGGAAAAGAAGCCGCCGCGGCCTCTGTCCCCCGTTGTGGACTTTTACAACAGCGTGAGCATCGAATATGCTGTGACGGCGGGCGCCTTCGACCTTAGCGAGCTCAAGAGCAAGTCGGAGCCGCTGGAACTACGCGTTGCCAAGGTGGACGAGGACAGGTTTGTGCCTCTCGATGCTCCCGACGCTGAGCCTGCAAAGGTAGATGCACAGGAAATCCTTTACGCGCAAGGTTCTACTGTCTTGACGCGCCACCTGGCGTGGAGACAGAGTGCCCAGGCTCTGGTTACGGGCGAGAGCAAGGAAGTCATGTTCATGAGTGAAGTGTTCCACGATGGGGAGATCGGCAGCGAGCCAACGGAGTTGGCCAAGTCGGTTGCTGGTAGCTTACAAAAAGGCTTGAAGGAGCTGCTGGATGCTGACAGTACTGTTGTGTACCTGGGCAAGAGTCTCGGAAAGCTCGAGACAGATCTGTAAACACAGCATGGTCTGATGTCTGGGAAAACCCTCATCTTCGTAATTCAATTCAGTCCATCTGTTGTGGAGAATAATAAAAAGTCCAGCGCTTACATGTAAGACCCATGGGTCAGCTTCTTCCCTGCCGCTCTTGGCAGAGCAAGAACTTCAACTTTTCATCAGCAATTGAGTCGGCGAGCTAAGGGAAATCTTGAACCCACAGACCTGCCGATGTTGTTCATGAGTAGTCGCCGATCAGCTTGACCACCCCGGGTTTCGCCCCGAAAGCACGCATTTGCTGCGAAGTTTTCAATCCAGTCTGCCCAACTCTGCAGGATCATTGCAGGGATCGACCAGGCATCTCCTGTGGCTCCTTGAACCCGCATGCCGCACTACGCACCCTACATACCCGACAACGGCCCGCTGGAGACCTTGCGGCTCCAACACGGGACATATCCCTCATTGTGGGGGTTGTTCACTTGTTCTCGTCAAACTCGGGGGTTCTCCTCCTTACGTGGGGACGGACTTGTCAGAACCTGGCCTAGTCGCCTTTGAAAAAGAACTTTTGTTCGCGTCCTTTTGACAGGTTGAAAAACTTCAGGCTTTGCCCCATCACCACCAGACGCGCACCGAAGGGCGCTTCACCTCCATCAGGACCGTCATCATGGTTACGCGTGAGGCTCTGCAGCGCCTCCAAAGGGGTTTACCGTCCATCTTGCTAGGCACACTCTTCAATGTTCTTGATACCGTCTCAACGGGGCTTCTCGTCTTCCCACGGGATGGGAATGCCTTCGCAGGGCTGCAGAACAAGTCGATGTCGACATATGTTATGAGGTGAGTGCGATTCCATTGGATTATGTGGGAAAATTCTGATCTCGGGGACAGCACGATCGCCAATCAGGTTGTCATGACACTTGGCGGTTCTCTTTTCCCCGGTGCTCTTGGTGCAATGTTGATCGAAGTGCTGCCGTTCATGCGTGGTGTTGCCACAGACATCCGAAATGCGCTGGGCGACGATAGTCCGTCAGTCGTACCAACCGTCATGGTGGCCTACTCACTGTCTAGTTTCTTGATTGGAATTATTTTCCTTGCCCTTGGCGCTCTTGGGTTTGGTCGGTTTGTAAGTAGCGCAATGAACGGCCAGACATGCAACTCTATGGAATGAATCTAATCATCATCCGTAGATCTCGTACTTTCCCCAGACAGTTCTCACGGGTGCCATCGGCGGTATCGGCGTCTCTCTCTTCATTCTTGGCCTCGAACTTCCTCTGCCCGTGGACCAGCACATGTCACTGTCAAACGCTGGCTCAATTCTCTTCAGCAGCCAGCATGTGCCTCTTCTCATGGCTTCACTCCTTCCCATCATCTTCCTTTGCTATTCAGTGCGCTCAGATACACTGAACAAACTCACTAGAGGAGCGGTGCAACATCCCTACTACGTTCCTCTATATTTCTTTGCTATTGCAGCTGTTTTCTGGATCATTGTCGGAGGCCTGGGCATCGAGAAGCTGGGAGGTCTTCAAGGCCTTGCCGATAACGGGTGGTTGTTCAGCGCTGAACAGTCACCTGGTGGCACGAATATGGATCTTACAGATGCAATCAACTATTGGAGTCTCTTTGATTTCCGCCTAGTTGACATGTCTGCCCTTGGTCACGCGGTCACGAACTTCGTTCTGTTGGTCGTCATCGGGGTGCTGAACCTGCCCGTCTACATCCCGGCCCTTGCCTTGGCACTTGATGTCCCGTACAATATGTAAGTCCAACGGCAGCCTTGCTTCTCCATCTCTCTTTCGCGAAGTATCAGAATATCCGTCATGCGAAAAGGTCGCTAATTCGTACAACCAGGAATCATGAGTTGATGGGACAGGGTGCTGCGAACATCTTGGCCGGAGCATGCGGATCATTACCAAACATCCTGGTAAGTCCAGTGCTAGTATCCCAAGTTCAGGGCACAGCCTGGCGAGACACGAAAGCTAACATGACACCGAAGCAACTCTCTTACTCCGTCTTCTTCACCCGAGCTGGGGGACATCGGATCGAGGCCGGTGTTGTCATCTTCCTCACAATCGTCTTGTTCTTCGTCTCATCGTACTTATTGTTGTACATCCCCACAATTCTGGCATCCGGCCTGGTGTTATTCTTGGGTATTGAACTCACTTTGGAAGCTGTGTGGGAATCGGCCAAGATGTTGATTTGGTCAGAATGGTTTGTCGTGATGGCTACTCTTCTAGGCTGTACGTTTGTCGGATTCGCTCCCGGTGTAGGAATTGGCATTGCTGCTGCGATTGTAGTATACACCGGCTGGGGGTGCTGGGATCTCGTGAGTTTCGGACTTTTTCTTTTTGACTGAGACCAAGAGAAGTCAAAGGCTGACAAGCTACCAGAGAGCACGCGCGGGCTACGTGGATCGTAATCTGACCATTTTGGATCAGCACGCCAGATCCATCAATCACCATCTGCACCGAACGGCAACCAGCGCTGCGTATTCGAAAGTCGTGGACACTGATCCAGAAGAGTCTGGAATCGGTGAATACGAAGCCAGAGTGCATCCACAAATTCGGTTGGTGCACTTGAACGGTTACGTTTGTAAGTACAGCCCGTTCCATATCGGCAAAATGCGTTTTTATTAACCAAACGGCAGTCTTTGGTGTCATCCCTTCAGTCGAGGCCCAGCTTAGTGCCCAGGTGAAGGCCAAGGACGTTGCCGATACCCAGCATCAATACATCATTGTAGATATGCAATTTGTCAATCGTGTTGAGACAGCAGCCGCCAGGGTCATACGCACCAAAGCCAAGGATTCTCCCGAACTGACCATCGTCCTTTGCGGCCTTTCAGAGGGCTCCGGCACGGCAGCTGACTTGATCAGAGCCGGCCTGGACTTGAGGTTTCCATCCGAAAAAAGTCTCTCGGCCTCCGCAAAGCAAGATTGTATTTGGGCCTTTAGGGATTGTGCGACAGCCCTGAAGTGGTGCAGGAAAGAAATTAGCCGCCGCACTACTGCATCGACGAACACCCATAATGGTCTCTCTGGCAAGTAAAGAACCACCGTTAGAGCCCAGTGCAGGCTTGCTAATATGACACAACAGCATCGCACCGTCAAAGGTTCCTCGAGCTGTTTTCACGAAGCAGGGATTCGGAGACTGCCCTGCTGGTGAATGCGGAAGACAACGTAGAACCAGCGGAGACACATGCTGGCAACTCGGAGATCATCGTGCATGGAGCAGAATCATTGAGTATTCCTCGACCATTGCCAGATGACCACAAGGCCCATATATTCTTCGTTCTATCTGGTAGCATCACATTCTCCTCTCCAATCTCGCCAAGCCCAATTCGCGAGGACTTGTCTCGTGTAAGGTATAACAGGTACTCGCTGCAAGATACCCTCGCAAAGTCGTTCCGCAGAGCAGCAAGTATTCTTATCAGTGGTTCTCGTAAGGCCTTGGTTGAGCAAGCTCAGGATTCGGACAGCGTCACGAGTGGCTTGTGTGCCACTGCCAAGAAGCAAGCGGACTTGGGTAAAATAGTCTGCGTTCTCCCATCAACCAGTTCGCAATACCCACCAACTCGGGTTTCGCCATCATCAAGCACGGAGAAGACGACTGTTGACCCAGAATACAACTCTGTCTGGGATTCGGCAGCTCAAGCAAATATGTGGCCGAAGGACTGCGCATACGCGATGGTATTGGACGGTGCCGATGAGCCGTGCTGGGTTATAGAGGTTCGCATCCCTTGGTCAGGGACGGCATTGGAGTCGTCATCTCTAGACGAGCTTTGTAGGCAAGCAATCGGCAGGGTTGAAAGGGAGATCGACCTGGAGCAACAAGATGTGAGCATGATACCATGTGCGCGCTCATGATAAGGTGGCTTGGCTTCGTTGCTCGTATGACTGAGAGGATGTGCAAGAAACAACACACTTAGGCTCGAATCATGCAGAAGTACTCTATATAATTCATTTCCTGTAAGATAGCTGTCCTGAAATCTCTATCAGCTATGGGCTGTGAGCTGGCAGGGCCCATGCCGCATGGACGGCTAAGGTTTGTTGATTGGCATAGTCAAGTCAGAAGCGTGTTCTGGGATCACCCATCGCGCTCAAACTCGACACACGAATACACCAGTCAGTCATAGGTTTCGGCAATGATGTCTCTGATTCTTTTGGTATTACTTCGATCACCATCATAGCTCGCACCCCACTTCGTCGATGATATACTTCAATAGTCAAATGAAAGTCGACATCCTGGTTAAGCTGCAGAAAATGGCTGAGCTGCTACAAATCCCATCTGGCTTTCCATTGTAGCAATAACCTCCTCCCTATGCGTGTAGCAAGGTCTGTTATTAGAAGAAACTCGAGCAATTTGGAGTAACTGATTTCTCCCCTTTCCTCAGCTAGACGGGCAAGATGGGCCCTGTTTATGGACCGGGCGCCTCTCCCCACTTCAGGCTTGTGATCCGCCATTCCGCGGAACCATTAGCCGAGAGGAAAGCTTCCAATGATCTTCCAATCGCGGCGCACCCATCTTTGTTGGGGCAAGGGTCCCATGCTGTTGGAACTGGGGGAAGACAACTCCGCCGCGGGGATGTTGCTGCCGGACAAATCCTATCGTATAATAGACCAGGGCAGATTCTTCTTGTGTTGATCAAAGGCAGCTAATCCATCCTAAGACGACATTCGCGGTGTTAGGTAAAAAGGGCCGTTGACGGCTCAGAAATTGCGACACCGTACCCCTCGCAGTGCAAACCAAACTGGGAAGGGTCAGGGAGAGCAAATCAAATGTCGTCAAGTCTGAGATATATTAGAGTGCATATCTTAGATGTGGTCATACAAACTTGGTACGCAGGATTGAGTTGTCTCTACAAACTCCGGCCGTTCTGGAGACACACGGATTCATCCATTTGATGCAATCCACTCTACCCTGGGTGTTTCTGGCAAGGAAATGCTGTTTGTCACTTACCTCCGTGACATACTGGGTATGAAATGGGCTAATTTGGACAGAGTTGAAGGCTTTATCACAGATTCCTGTACAATCATGCCCTTCTGGTGTTCTTTGCTCACATTGCACACTGTGTATAGTGCCCAACAACACGAGGCTTTTACCGCGCTGCGGGCTTTGGGTTTATAACGCGGCGCAAGGGGGCGGCGTTGAAGACCAGCTTTAGTAATATCCAAGGCTTGACCAGTTCGCGACGCACGGTTGCGCCCTCTGTACATGATATGATATGAGGTTAGGTTAATGTTGGCTCGTTGTTCTAGTGTCATCACACATCCAGGGAGAGTTCTGTCACACTGGCGGCAGCGTCAAACCCTGATACAGGAAAATGGTACATTCTCAAGAAATTTGAACCCACTGAAGATGCCTGAATCACAGGTCCTGGAGGCGTGTGAAAGAAGTCCGGGCGGCGACGGAGAAATTGCAAGTGTCCCCCGGCCCGCTCAAGCGGCATCGTAGAAGCGCTGAAATCTGCCAGTCTGCAGAGCATGGCTGAATTCAGCACCTTTTCCGGGTTGGCTGAGCTGCTCCAAAGTTTCCATTGGCCTCCGGTATGTTTGTTGTTTTCTTTAATAATGTCAAGATTGCGAGCCGTTCTTCACAAGCGACTCGGCCCAAGTCGGAAATGCACGGTGACGGCGACAACTTCACAGCTCTTTTTCTAGACCACTTCTCCTCCAAGGTATTGCTATATAGCAAGTTGGAGGCGTTTCAGTAGTGCCTCGCAACTATGGCCTGGTGATTTCGTCAAACCTCAAACTACTGATCTCACAATCGATAAAATTCCGAGCCATTACCAGGCCAGTTAGAGTGTTTGCAATGTAGGGATGTCTTCCTCAAGCTTGATACGTTTATATATGTGGTACGACTTGGAGCCAACTCTTAGATCTATAAGCCCAAAGCCACAACGCCAATGCAGAGCATTCTTATCTGGACTCCACGTCTCCCCTCCAATTCTTGAACTCCCGAGCGGGAAGCTTGATTTCAAACATGCGATCAATCTCAATCACACTGCGACCCTTCATCTCCGGAAGGAAATAGAAACAAATCATGACCGCAATGGAGCACAGTCCGACGTATATGAAGCCCGTTTTGGCCCCCAGGTGGGCGGCATCCTTGTTGAAGGCGTATGGCAGGATGATGCTCATGACCACCGAAGAGGCCTGCTGCGCCACGCCGCCGATGCCTTGAGTCTTTGCTCGTAGCCTCAAGGAGCTGGTCTCGCCCATGATGGCGTATCCTGCAGGCCAGACACCCATGCCGCAGACAACGATAATGGTAACGCATCCGCCGGCAGTAAAGTACGCAACGGTCGGGCCCTTCCAGAAGCCAGAAACACTCACGGCAACCCAGAGGACAGTTGCCACGCCCAACGAGACGAGAGAGATCTTTCTCCGGCCGACGCGGGACAGGATCCACATGCCAGCCAGGTTGGCGAACGTCCCGGCGATGATGCCCCCGATCAAGATGATCAAGCTCGTGCTTGACGCCATGCCGAGGGTCTGGAGGAAATAACTTGACTTGGCGATGAGGTCGAGTCCGAACATGGCCGGAAACAAGTTGGCCATGAGAACAATCATTGTTCTGCGGCGGTTGGTGCCTTGAAAGCAAGTCAAGTACGTAGCACCGGAAGTAGTTTCTTTCTCCTCCGAGATGCTAGCTCGAATTTTCTGGAGGGCTTTGAGGGCGTCTGCCCTGGGAGCAAAGAGTCTGCGCGCCGACTCCAGCGCCTTTTCCGACTGGCCCGTCTCTTCCAAGTAGGCAGGGCTCTCTGGAATGATGATGGAGAGGGCAAACGGTACGAGAGCCAGGGTCCATTGAGACCCGAAAGAAGCGAGGTAGCCGGAGCGTCCCGGATACATGTTCAAGACGAAGAGTACGATGGATCCGATCAACTGTCCGACCAGATTGCCTGTAGGGACCAGGCCCATTGCCGAAGCACGGAGAGATGTCGGGGCGGTTTCGGAGATGTAAGTCAGGGCAGTGACCTTGAGGATACCGATAGAAAGACCTTGGACGAGCTTGCCGACAAAGAACATGGATCGCATGGCGTTGACGTTCGATGGTAGGTATGAGAAGAAGATGCCAGCCACGCCGACTGCGCAAATGATGCTGCCGGTCCTCAAACTCACGCGCCGTCCGACTCGGTCTTGGAACCATCCTGCAAAAACGGAGCCGAAGGCCATGCCTAAAGGAATGGCAGCAGACCACAGTGATATCCACAGAGCGGGTATGATCCATTCGTCCTCGAGGAATTCGCCGTAATCGTGTTTGAAGGAATCAACGGCGACGATGGTGCCGACAATCACGAGAGCATATCCCCATCCAATCACAATAATCGTGAGTGATAGGGCATATGCGACGACCTTCGGGTAGCGGCGAATGGCCTGGCCAAGCGGTAGGTCTTCCTCGCTCTCGTCAACAGTGGCCGACGTTTCGCTTGGCGTTTTCATGAGAGGATTTGTTGATGCGTCCAGATCGTGCCTGGTCTCCGCCGGGTGCAGTTCGCCATCTCGACCAGTTCCGGATTCTGTTGGGTAGGATGGGCTGGGTTCCGCAAGTTCGATACTGTCGACATTTTTGTAGCTGATGCTGACAGAGTTGCGTTTATTGTGGTTTTCGTAATGGGTCTCCATTGCTTCGGATGTTTCTCCGACGCAGCAATCAATCTCAGAAGGTGGTTGTGTGGAGTATCTCGTTCGCTAGCTGAGGTTGATGTGGAGCTCTCAGTGTGGCTCTTTGATTGTTGTTTGGAGAGGTCGTGATATAGGCTGTTCGGTTGCTGTTCTGGTGATACCAGTTTCATGATACGCAATATATGCGGATCGGGACGGTTCTTATGTGCCAACTGTCGAACATCTTTGCAACAGCTGGGTCTACCACGAAGCTAAGACGCAGCTTCTCAGTATCATTGATGAACACGACTACACTTTCGCAGAAGGATTGAAGATGGGATTGCTGGGGCGCAGCACGGCAGTCCAAAAAATTTCACGAAGTCCCCACGGGAGACGCGAATGCCAAGAGTTTGTGCCCTGTCAGCTGCGATCTCTGCACTGCGAAAAGAAAACCTCAACCCCGAATCAGCCTTTCGCAAGGACGTTAAGCTAGTCCGAGTAGACAAAAGATCATCGTCTTAGTTGAACATAAGCACATGGGAAGGAGGTGGGCTGGCAGGATGGCGCAGCACTGAGTCCGAGCCAGCCACCGATTTGACGAGCACCTACGGCAACGGGAACGGGAACGGGATCGGGGAGAGGACCCACTTGGCCGGCTTCGCCCGGTCTCACTCCGATTGGTAGATAGGGCCCTACGGACACGGAAGCGGACCAGAAGTCTAAGCCACACACTTAATCAAACACCTCGCAACGCTGATACTGCCAGCTGCACTGAGGCGCCATGATGTGTCCACCAAACGACGAATTCGCCATCGGCGATTTCCTGTCAAGGCCGTAGGACCAAAAGGATCTATTCAATTTGTGGCTGTTACACACACATTAGGCAGCGGATCCAAACCGGAACTCCGGATATCAAACTACGCCAACTTGCTGCCATAAGTTTAGGGTTGGGATCCAGGCTTGGCCAGTTTGACTACATGTATGTCGGATTCAGCCCGCGGCTTGATATCAGCCTCGTTTTAACAGTTAAAAGCATCACTGTTTGTACCTACGACCCATTGGCTTGCACGACCAATAGTGCCTTCAGTCGAGATCATCAAACACATAGCATCTCATTAGTACTCACAGACGTGAGCATTTCAACATAGAAAAACGACTCAAACATGGATTCGGAACCTATTTGCCACATCCTAGCCCCAGTAGGCTGCATGGGCTATGGCTTTGACGAAGGTCTTGTGGCAGACGAGCTGGCCAACCTCGTACCGACCGGCATACCTACGGCAATCATACTCGACGCAGGCTCAACCGATAGTGGCCCAGAGAAACTCGCGCTTGGGACCATGACTTGCCCGCGCTCGGCGTATGTCAAGGACCTCACCAAGATGCTCGACCTAGCGCACACCTTCGGGGTACCACTCATTTTCGGCTCGGCAGGAGGAGACGGGTCGGATGAGCACGTCCAACTCATGGCAGAGATAATTCAGGAAATAGCAGCAGCGGGAAAAGGCAACGAGTAAGATTTTCATGAATTCTCTCTCAGTTTTGACGAGGCTGACTGACATGGGGGGGGGGGGAGCTATTCGTTCAAAACAATTTCAATATTCTCGGGCATCGACAAAGCGGTCATCCTCAACCGGCTCAGAAACGGAAAGATTTCGGGCTGCGGTGTTTGCGTGCCGCCTTTGACGGAAAGCGACTTGGAAGCCACGCCGCGAGTTGTCGCACAGATTGGTCCCGAGCCTTTCGTCGACGCAATGGAAGCCACTCCCGATTTCGACGTCATCATCGGCGGTAGGGCTTACGACCCGGCGCCATTCGTCGCGTACTCGATGTTCCAACTCAAGCAGCAACGCCCGCACCTCAGCGCCGAGCAGCTCGAGGAGCGACACGGAGGATTTCTTCACATGGGCAAGATCATGGAGTGTGGAGGCCTCTGCTCGTCACCAAAGTCGCATGGTGCAGTCTCGACCATCTACGCGAGCGGAGTCTTTGATGTGAGGCCGATCGCACCGGAGTCTCGATGTACGCCGCTTTCTGTGGCCGCACATTGTCTCTATGAGAACTCCAGACCCGATATCCTCCGCGGGCCCGGTGGCGCTCTGCACCTTGATGGTGCCGAATACGAGCAACTAGAGGATGGCAGAAGCGTACGAGTGCGCGGCGCTGAGTTTCGGTCCTCGACTGCGAACGGACAACCGTATCAATTCAAGTTGGAAGGTGCAAAGGTCCTGGGATATCGATCGATCGTTTTGGGTAGTGTCAGAGATCGTGAGTCCCTGGTGGTTCTGCTTCTTCTCAGTAGCGTGAAGCTGAGTGATGCTCTACAGATATCTTAATCGGTCAGCTTGACAACCTTCTCGCACTCGTTAAAGGTTACGTCAAGCAGCAAAATCCAGACGTTGTTGGGAATTGGGACATTGACTTCCACACGTACGGAAAAGGACAGGCCACCCCACTTGGCCCGGGAGAAGTTTTCATTATTGCGGAAGGTCTCGCTCCAACGCAGGAACTGGCAACTGGAATCGTTTCGACCGCTAGAATAGCCATGATTGTAAGTGGTTAAGAAGCTTCCATTCACTCACGGATTTGCTAACGGACCCCCCCAGCACGGCCCCTACTCTGGCCAAAAAGCGACGTCAGGCAACTTCGCCTTTGGTATCGCTGGGAAATTGGAGATCGAGACAGGGCCTTGTTGTCAGTTCTCAGTCTACCACCTGATGGATGTTGCGGATGGAGAAGAGCGGCTAGGAGCTGGACTGGTGCGCGCAACAGTGTCAACAATCGGCAAAGCAGAACGAACCTCGCCGCCCACTTTTCGGACTTCAACCACTGTCCGCCATGGAGTCGCTCCCCAAGCCAACAGCAAAGCTGAGGCTCTGATCTCGGAGTCAGGTCAAGTTAACGGGGCAGCTCGGGCGCCGCCGAAGACCTTGTCTGACGTCTCTCGAGTTCTTCGCTCCAAGAACGCCGGGCCTTACGAAGTCACCATCGATGCTATTTTCGAAACGGAGTCCAGCTATCATGCGGTGAAACAATCAGGTCTGCTTTCCTCACGAAGCGTAGCCAGTGCTCTCGGGATCGCTGAGAGTGATATTGTGTGGATGGGCTTCTTCGATCCAGCCCTGGCGTTCAAGGTAACCATTCCCCGTTTAAGAGCAGGAAGGAGGACGCCAGCGGGAAGCTTTATGGAGAATGACATACATGGCTCGCAGCAGCACTTGGGTATTTCAACGATGAGATTGCCTAAGGGATTCGAGATTTAGCCATCGATGAGGCATGTGCGTACTCTCATGTTCGAGATGATGGTATAATCTCCCAACACTTGGCGTTATAAGTGTATGGAGTTCATAAAGATATATAAAACAACATAGACATTGTAACAAGTATGGTATGGATTCACCAAGTCTGATGAATTTCAAAGCGTTGACATGGACGAATCGAAGGATGACTGGAATTCGCGACTGGATCCTGGATTGCGTCAACCCTGAGGGCTGGTCGAGAGCCTATCGGTGGGTGAAGCGGCTTTAGCAATCGTGTCTGAAACATAATGTTCATAGTCTTCTTAACTATTACATCTAACTCATGAGCCAATCCCTGCATGGGAAGTTGACGATATTGAAAGCAAAGTATCAAAAAGTCAAATATCAGCGACCTCGCCCTAGCCGGTGCACCAACCAACTAACTAATCATGCAATACACTGATTAGTTCATCAATCCGGGGCCGAGCATGCGGAGAAATGACGCGAGCCCCAGAACAAATCCCTCCCTGGTCCCTGTAGATCCCCTCACCCAAGTCCCGAATCATCAGATGACTATGGCTGAAACGCCAGTGACGATCCCGTTCGCGGGCCCAAACACACGCGCGCCAGCTTCACTCACTTGCTCACTCACTCACTGAACTAACTCACTTTTGACTTCTCACTCTCCAAAAAGCCCACGTGTGTAAGTAATTTCCCGCAACGCAACCTTTCTTTCGACGGAATTTCACAAACCACCCCAACATGTCCAACAAGACAATCTGCGACATAGACACCCCGGACCCCTGGATCGTCGCCGGCAACGGCCGGTTCTACTTCACATTCACCCTCGACAACCGCATCGAGATCTGGTCCTCGCCGACGCTCGAAGACTTCCACCGCCCGCAAAAGTCGACAATCTGGCACCCGCGCCCCGGCACCCCCTGGTCCGTCAACATCTGGGCCCCCGAGCTCCACCACCTCGCCGGTCGCTGGTACGTCTACACCTGCGGCGCGCCCCCGGGCGTCGGCAACCGGGGCCACCGCACCACGGTCCTCCGCTGCTCGTCCCAGGACCCCATGGACGCCTCCGCCTGGGAGTTCCTCGGCCCCCTCGAGGGCATGCCGGACCACTGGTCCATCGACGCCACCGTCTTCAGCCCCGACGGGTCCGACCTGTACTGCTGCTGGTCCGGGTGGCCCATCGGCGATGACTCGGACACGGAGCAGGACCTGTTCCTGATCAGGATGGCCAGTCCCGAAAAGGCCGTCGCCGAGACGCTGATCTGCATCTCGCGCGCCGAGCTGGCGTGGGAGAGGCCGGAGGACGGCCGGCGCGGCGTCAACGAGGGCCCGACGTGGGTCGACATCCCTGGCGTCTTCAGAGGCATCGTCTACTCGGCCGACGGGAGCTGGACGAGCCATTACAAGCTCGGTCTGCTCGGCCTCGTCGGCCAGGACCCGCTCGACCCGTCGAGCTGGGCGAAGCGCTCGACGCCGCTGCTCAAGAGCCACAAGCGGTGCGGAGGGCCTTACGGGCCGGGCCACGCGAGCTTCCTCCCCAACCCGCGGGACAGGAGCAGGGTGTACTGCGTCTACCACGCCACGGCCAACTACGGCGAGGGGTGGGCGAACAGGAAGGCGCGGGTGATCGACATGGGGCCGGAGTGTTTCGGGCCTCACGCGCATCCGTTGTGCTGTGCGTTGGAGAATCACGTTCCTAAGCACCACAAGGCGGCGGCTGATGGGAGGGGGGGTTCTTGCATCATGTCATGACGGCCGCCGCTTGGCCTCGGACGTTGGGGACATACATTCCAGAACTTCATGTCAAATACTTTCATTTTGCTTTTGGTCAAAGAGTATTTACTCATCCCAATGTGTGAAGAATAGAAGAGCAAACCAAACGAAACGAAACGAAACGAGAGAGGAACTCGCAGACTCATCAATCTCGCAAAGTTGCAACGCCTGTAACAAGCAGCCTCTCTCATTTCCCCCTTTTCATAGCGTCAGTGGCTTACCATCAAGCCATTCCCGTCCGCCGTCCGGTCAATTTCCCAAGAAGAAGAAAAGAGAAACCCCAAAAAGAATCAAGCAAAAAAGATTCCCAGTTCGTCTCTTCAAATACCCCCCCATCGCATGAACTCCCGGATGAACGCCCGGTCAAAGAACCCTCACCAAAGCTCTAGCTCAGCCCCCTTCCACCCCAAATCTCACCGACCGACAATGAGGTAAAGGTTTCAACGGGTCTCCGGTCACTCTCTCAGTATGTCCGTTCTCACCACCGTTCGGGCCTCCGTCGAAAAAAGGGGGAAAAAATAAAGGAAACCGCTCGCGCGCTAGAAGTTCGATGAGGCTAGTAGAAGAAACTCTCACAAGAACCAAAACCATAAAAAGATTGGTCGGTCGGCCCTCATGCAATGCATCCTGCGGGTAAGCGTGACGTGGCGCAGTGGCAGTGTCGGTCCAAGAGAACTCGAAACCTCCCTCGCTCTCTCTCTCTCTGTCTCTTCCCTCCCTCCCTCTAATCACTCCAATCTCCAAAAAAAGGGAAAATGCCGGTGCGACGTCCGTCCGGGGGACCGACCGTGTCGGAGCTGATTGAAGGTCGCCATGTACTATGCAGGAAACAAGAAAACACCAACACAAATACACGTTTGAATCCTTCTTCGCGTGTTCTTTTGCTCTTTCTAGGTCCCGTTTCGTGGCTTTTTGTTGTTTGTGAGAAAAAGATGAGATCCAACGAATGTCTGCACGTGGTGGCGGCGCCTTCAACACCAAAAATGACATCCAAACTGCCAACTCGCCACGCCTCGTCGGCAAACAGTTCGTCTTCATACATGTATTCGAACTTGGAAAGGGACCAAATACGCCTGGTTGTTCTCGAAGCATCAGGCAACCGTTCAGATCCCTTGGTGTGCCGCATCCTCGCCTGTCACCGCAACGATGCACCGCCATACGAGGCAGTCTCGTACACATGGGCCGCCGCCGACGACGACGACGACGATGGCCTCACATCAACTATCCGCGTGCTGCCTCCGGTCCTCGCACCCTCCGACCCCGCCACTCTCGAAATCCCACAAACATGCGCATCAGTGCTCGCCAGTCTCCGACACCCAGACCGGCCCCGAACGCTATGGATCGACGCCCTCAGCATAAACCAATCCAACCTCTCCGAGCGAAGCCTCCAAGTCCTGATCATGCCCCAAATCTACCGATCCGCCACCCGAGTCGTTATCTGTCTCTCCGGCACATCCAAAGACCACACCGAAGCAGTAGACTTCATATCCCGGGGGCGCTTCAGGAACACGCCCCCAGCAACCCTGGCCTCGATCACTTCCCTCTTCGAGCACCCGTGGTTCTCCCGCACCTGGGCGATTCAGGAAGTGGCCAGGTCACGCGACGCGGTCGTCTTGTTGCGTAACGGAACATGCACGCCCTGGTCCAACGTGTCCCTCTGCGCACGAATGCTGTCCCTCGCGGTCCCCGTCATGTCGCCCATCCGCCGCCTCAAACGACGGGGCTGGATCGACACGCTCACGACGGACCAGTTCGTCAAGGCGATGTGCGAAGCCACGGCCTGCGACTGCCGCGACCCGCGAGACCGCGTGTTCGCGTTCCTCTCAATGTACCCCGCGATGATGAGCAGGTCGCAGATCGACAAGTATCGCACCTCGGGCTTCGGAGGTGACAGGTGCGGCGAGACCCGCGGCAAGGGCGACGCGACGGACAGGGCGGTGAGCGCCGTCGAGGTCGTCGAGGACGAGAAGACGAGGGCGCGGATGACCAACTACGCCTACTCCGTGCAGACGGTGTACGCCCAGTTCGCGATGCTGCTGTTGGACGACGTGGGCTTGGACTTCCTCTCTGCCGTCCAGGGACGCTCAAAGACCGACCCGGTGCCTAGTTGGGTGCCCGATTGGAGGGTAAACAGCGGGCGGACGATCCTGGCGCATTTGCCGTTGACCGAGTTCAACGCGGGAGGGCATCGCGGCGATCAGTCGTTCCGAATCGTGCCGGGCGATGATGGTGCGGCTGGCAGGCTTGAGGCCACGGCTCTTTGCTTCGGGGAGATCAAGCAACTTGGAAATGTTTGCGACGTGAGCGAGAACGGATGGGAAGACGTTGTCTTTCGGCAATGGAGAGGTATGGTGGAGGATGCGAGGCGGCAGAAGAGGGGCTCCAAAGAGTGTCCCTCAAAGGTTCTATCGGCCTTTATCCAGACCGTCATGACCGACTCTGACGACGAGTATGCCGAGGACCGAAGAGCACTCTGCCGAAGGTTGTCGGTACCAGAGGAACGAAGACGTTTGGACAGCAAGACTCTTTTTGAGGGGCTCGACACTGAAGCAATCGCCAAGTTGCGCATCAGCTGTCACAGACGAAGGCTTTTCATAGGTTCAAAGGGAGTCATGGGGCTGGTGGCGAGCGAAAGCGAAGAGAGGGATTTTGTGGGAATTCTTCCCGGGGCCAGACTCCCATACAGCTTCCGTCATCGACACGATCTCGCGTCAGCCGATGTGGAATTGATCGGGGAATGTTTCGTACAGGGCGTTATGAGAGGAGAGGCGTTGGTTACAGGCGGCTCATGTGTGAAGAGAGAGATTCGCATTTGCTGAGATGCGAGTGCTTCATGCTCACAATCTCATCTAATCAAGCGTGCACGAATGAGCGAAATTTCATCGAGTCGGGCTGCGTTTTGTCCCGCTCGTAAACACTGTCAGGTATCTATGGTATCATGGAGTAAAGCTCCGAATGCAACAATTACGCAAGAGCACGATGCTCATTCAAGACGTCAAGGCCGTGACAAATTACCCAACCGCGCTGTCAAAGTCGCTGACTCAAATGCCGTTGCTCGCACAGCCGAACACCCTGCCGACGGTACCGGCCTCGAATTCTTGGATGATGCCTTCAACACTTGCGTAGGTTCCGGCTGTCAAGAACAAAATGCCAGTGAGAACGATGATGATGTTGAGTGCCATGGACGCCAGGTCGAGGATCTTGTTGGGTCTGGGAACACCTGCTCGATTGTCGGCACCGCGCATGCGGAAGTAGGCAACGCCCCAAAAGATGAAGCCGAAAAACGAGTCGAATAGTGAGGACATGAGGGAGAGCACTGTCGATAGTCAGCATGACAGCATTGCAGACAGATGAACCAGGACTTACAAGAAGAAAAGAATGGAATCAACTCGGCAATCAAGAAGGCCAATAGCCAGAGGGCAACTGCTATCTGTCAGTCGGGATATTCCTAGGAGTAAGATGAGGCACTCACGCAGAATAGTCGCCCACGATGACCATCCAATCACAGTGTGCTCGTGCAAGTGCTTCGTACCCTTGAAAAGACGGAAGAAGAGGAAGCGGGCCGAGACACTCGCATACAGCACCCCGAGGAAAATGAGCGTGGGAATCATGAAGGAGAAAGACACCTTCTTGTATACCTCCTCAAGAGAGCCGAATGCAGGGGCAGTCATGTACTGGTTGCCCGTGTAGGCGTAAATGACAGCACCGACGATGCTGAAGACGATGATCTCGCCAATCGTGACAGCCCAAAGAGCCTTGGGAAAATCCCTACCCCGGGTTAGTAATATCCATCAAATGGGTGAAAAAGGTGACTTACCGAGGATCTTTCATCTCCGCAATAAAGCTGGGTAGAGTGATCTGTCCAATAAAGGTATAACTAATGTTCAAAAAGGCGTTCATACCAGAGACGAAGGTGGTGCTGGCTAAGGGGATGGCAGTGACGATCGGCTTGCCTCCAACCTGAGTGACGCCGTTCTTGTCGACGTAAGAATCGCGGGGGTCGTAGCCGGCGGGGTGCGCCTGGATACCAGCGAAGATGGTTGCCAGAAGCACCGAGATGAAGGTAAAGGCAGCTGACGCGGTGCCGGCCTTGGAGAGGGCGGAAAACGTTCGCGGCAAGGACGAGACCCAGCAGATGATGGTAACAACGATTGAGAAGACGACGGTGCGGCAGACAACCGGGTCGGACGCGGTCATGGTGTTGAGATACTTGGCGCCGACGAGAACGTGGAGGCCCTGGAATGCGTGTCAGCGGTTATTTGGGGTACGGTAAAGTCAACTACTGACTTGAATGAACTATTAAATATTAGATATAGATACTATCAGGGTGATGGACGGGCGCATACTGTGTTATTCAAAATAAACATGACCGCCGTGGCATACCATGCCCACGTCTTGCCCCAGAAGAGCATCTGTCCAATGTCACACACATCGCGAACTTCGGGGTGTCTCAGACAGAATTGCCAGAGAACCAGGGAACTGCGACTGGAGTCAGTGACGTCCATGTGCGTACGACTCGTGAATGCGACGTACGTGTAGAGCACAATAAGCGCGATCACCGCGGTGAGAATCAGGCCGGGCACGAGACCGAGAATGCTGTACGACCAGGGAAAACTCATGATGGCCTACCATTGTCAGTCGCGTTTCGTCAAAGTCCCAATGCGACGGCAACTCACCAAGCAAATATACTCGGAGAAGAGCAGTCCGGCAGTCTACATCAGTCAGCATTCGATCCATCTTCATGCGATGCTCGTCGCATCCAACCTTTTGCCAACTGCATGTCCGGTACTTGATGGCATGGCCGTCTTCCTCCGCGAGCTGCTTGTCCAGGATGGCATCGGCGCTAACCTCACTGTCCGAGGCGTCGACGATGTTCTCCTGGACGGGAGCTATCCTCGGTCCAACCGTGGTGTTGCGCCCGCCGAACCAGGCGCTGAGTCCCCTCGAGCCGCCCGACTCGGGATCCGTCCGGGCAAACTTCCGTTCGGAAGCGACCTTGTCCTCCAACGAGGCAGTCAGCTCAGGTTGGCGCAAGTCCTTGTCCATGGCGGCGAAAGGAGGTCGTGGAAAGTCGTCTGCAATTGTTGAGGACTCTGGGCCGATTGAGTCGCGCAAAGGCGACGATCGTCTAGAGGTTGGTCGACCGAACCGTGTAGGAGCAACAATGCTATGCGACTGCGACTGCGACGGCGACGATGCGACGAAGGGCGGATGACAGGGACGTGTGCTGTGTTGGAGATGGGAGGGGAAGAGATGAAGCAAAGGGATGTCACCCAGACCAGAAGTTCAGAGGAGACAGGCGTTGGATGAGAAGGATTGACGTGGGACGTGCGGGTATATGAAGCAGCGTCGACTTGAGAAGGCGAAAAGCAGGAATGATCCAGCTACGTAGAGATGCAGTTTGCAGTCATGACCCTTGGCAACTGGGAACTCCTCGGAGACGGACGTGGGTTCCTTGTCAGCTCCTCCTGCACTTCCCTCCCTCTTCTTCCCTTACGTTGGTTGGCAAAGGGGACAACACCCCGAGGAAGTACATCAGAAAACATTGCGAGGTAGGTGAAATCCCATGTACAATCCGCTGATTTGTCCATGTTCGCCAGTACATGCTCAGTTGCTCGATCATGGTAGGCTCAAGATACACTAGTCTCTTCCTCGGCAGAGATTACGATACCCGCACTCGACGGAACATGCCCCAGTGACAAGCCAGTGAGAGGCCGGCAAGAGGCTCGATAACACGGGAGGCAACGATGTGGCCTGGAGGGAGGGGTGGAACGGAGTCCGCCCGGTCAGAATTTTCCCCTCCCAGCAGCGGCGGCGGCGACGAGTCGAAAGTCTCTTTCAAGTTTCAACAGAAGCAGACGGCCTGGACTGGACTGGTCGCGGAGCACGTCATTGCGGGAGATGGAGAAGGCGTCGTCAAACCACAACATTGCATTTATTTGCGGCCGGTAATAAGACGAAAGAGTGAACGGACTGAGAGTTATGAAGCAGCGGTACGGCCAGTCCGCCACCAATGACGGGGGCTTGGGCGTCTCGCCTAGGTAGTATACATAGCACATGTTCGATATCAGTGACAGCATGCCGGACTTTTTCACCCAATTCCTACTGCCGCATGGATTAATCAACAAGTGGGCAAGACGAACGTTTCTGGCGTCTTTGTGTCGTCTTAGTGCGGCGCCGCTGGGGGGGCACCGGCAAGGATTCTGTGCTCGTTGAAGAGCCAATTGAGTTGGAACTCGCGGGGGGGAGGAGATGCAGGGATCGGCGGAGACAAGCATCGAGGGATGCGCCACCAAGAAAGCTTGCGCCGGCTGGTGACGTCGGTTTCTCACCTTTCAGCTGAAAGGTCTGGCGGAGCGGCCGGAGGTTTCTCGCTATTGCCAAGCTTGAAGCGGCGCACGCAGTCCAAGAAAAAGTCAAGAGATGGCCAAGAGATGAGGCACTTCTCGGCACCTGGGGAACGCTCTTGGCAACGCATTCTTCGTTCCGGACACGGGCGTGAGGAGTGACCTCGGTCTTCGTGAGCAACGGCAGCCGCTAAACACAGCAAAAAGGTGGCACCCTAATGAGACAGTGGAGATGCGGTATCTTGTTTACGTCCACTTGGCCCCGATTCAGATGTGTTTGTCCCTGCGGCTGAGAGTGAAGTGAAGTACTTTGCAGGATGAGAGAGAGAGAGAGCGAGAGACTTTTGGTTGAAACTGGGCCCGCTGACAGCAGACAAGGATGTAGCATGCAGCACGCAGCACGCAGAATAAGCAGAGAGTGAGAACACCGGTTCCCTCTCTGCGCACAGCATTGGACAAGCGTTGGAATCTTGCAGCAGGCGGCGCCAGGGCGAACAAGCTTGGGTAGAAGGGCTCGGGACGGTGAGCCCGAGGTTTTTTAGTCAAGACATGAAGTAACTCTCCTGCTCTGTGGTTGAGCTTCGGCCATTAAGAAGAGAGGATGACACGGAGGAAACGGGATAGACGCCGGAGGTTTTCGCGATAGTCTTCGAATGAGGTTGGGATACGGCCGCCATTGACGTTTGAACCCCGAGAAAGCGTGGGCTGAAGCTCCAATTGCGCCATCGGTTTTCACAATTGCATCAGACAAGAACAAAGGGTAGAGGCACACCATCCGATTCGGCGGCAGCAGATCCGTCCCAAGCACGCGGGACAACTTTTGGCTCGGCAGCTGGGAGGGGAGGAAAAAACAAAACCTTGCTGATGCTTCGATGCTACTTTGTGTGAAATGCAGGGAACCGCAAATCCACCACTCTATGCTCCGTCCGGGATGGCGCTGTTTGCCTGCAAACACCACCCATCCATGCTGAATGCAGGACTCAGGTACACACATACATCGCTGCGATATGCTTCCCAGGTCGTCATTGCCGCTTGAGGATGCTGTCGTCTCTCTTCTTCTTCTTTAAGGCACTTGCGTCTCGTCAAAATCACACCATCTGCGAATAACCTCGTCCACGGCCTGGATGCCCTTCTTAGACGCCTGGATCTCGAACCACTCCCTGTGCACCGATGTGCATCCGTCGCAGTTGATCGGACCAGCGTGCAGCCCCAGACCCGACAGCTCGAGGTGGATCAGTCTCTCGACGCGGTGTACGTGCGGCACCATGCGCGGCTGCTCTCCGGAGGCCTGACTTGCGCCTGGAATGTACGGGTAGTACCGTAACACCTCGATATCGTACGAGCACTGCCGCGACCACTGCTGCATCCGCCGCTGCACGTTCGCCGCCCTTCCGATCTTGATCAACATCTTGTTGTCCGCCGAGCCTTTACTCGCGTTGGCGACAGCCGACACGACGTCGCTCGTTCGTCTTTGGCGGCCTCCACCTCGTGGAGGTGATGGCGGGGTGAGCAGTCCCCGCGCCTCGCTAACCGGCGCCCCGGCCTTTTTCGAGGTCGGCATGATCCAGAACATGTAGATGTATCCCGCCTCCTCGGAGCTTCCGTACGGACGCGCGAGCTCCGCCATCAGTGCTGAGGCCGTTTGGGGGTCTGTCGTGCCGGGGATCAGGGAGAGGTACTGCGCCGTCTGGGACTGGGAGAGTGGCTGCGGGGACGCCTGGTTGGAGCTCTTTCGGGAGTGACGGCTCGACGTGCTCAGTCGACCAGAGTTGCTGGGCGCAGAGAGGTGGTTATTCGAGGGCCGCGAGGGGATCGCGGCAGAGCCGCCGTTCTGAACCGGTCGCGGCTGCGGGCGCGGCGGCGTGTCCTCTTCCTGGACTTTGTCGAGCGGAATCGTGAGGCAGCAGAAGTGCAGCCCCTTCTTGGGCTTCGGGCGCCAGATGCCTTGGGGCTTTTCGTGGTTGTTCGCATCCGACTGGCCGCCGTTCGGCCGCGGGCGGCTCTGCTTCTTGGAAGGGTTCGAGCCGACGTCGACGAGGCCTAGACGGTCTGCGAGGGTGTCGATGCTGGTGCGCTCTTCGAGGATCGGTTGGCCGGACAGTCTGGGACCGGGACTCGCCTGGGAGGAACGGCTCGCGGCTTGGTCTTTGTGGTGGTGGCAGTAGAGCGACTCTTCCTTGACGGTGGGCGAGAGGAGCTTGCCGCGGACGGGGGTGATGCCGTTGCGGCAGAAGTTGCCGTTGGTGGTGAGGCCTTTGCAAGTCGTGTTGGGGTTCTTGGAGTCGGACCTGCCGAGGCGGTCTTCCGGGGTGTTGGCGACGTAGCCCATGGCCTTGAGAGTCGCGACAATAGCCTTGGTGTTTTTGGGCGACTTTGTTCTCGATCGTGACAATGGTATTGTTTGTGTTTTCGCGTATGCTTTCTCTTCGAGCAAGGAACTGAACAGCGACAAAAGAACGAGGAACCCCGACCCCCAGCAGGACAGGAACCGAGCTGAAATACGGCAACGACAGCGATGATGCAAAAAGCACTTGGCTCACGACACGTCAATGGCGTGAATCAGGGCAATCGTCAGGGCCAGACCGGGCCTTGGTCGCGTGGCCTGCAGCATGTTGACTTGTGTGGACTCTGTACGTGACGGGGGCAGCTTTCTGAGTCCGCTGACTGGTGACTGACCCGGTAGTTGGGGCTTTCGGTTCTCGCGTATGGTGCCTAACCCATCAGCGCCGGCCCATTTTGGGTGCATTTTTGGAGCATTTTCGGGGGTCGCGACAGGGCAGACAGCTTGCTCGAGCGCGACTCGAGAGCACTCCACGGAATGGAATGGCGGTGGGTAAGCGCCCAAAGAGAGCCCTTGCTGGCGATGTCATCGGGTCTCCAGATGGGGCTTAGCCTGCACAGCCTCACGTAGTCCTGTGGCTCAGCCTCGGGCATGTCCCCAGCCACACTCTCGGCCGTTTTCGTAGTTCCTCCAAAACACCAAAAAAACCATCACCACTCTCGGTTCTACAACGGCCGCAATAGCTGCACTTCGAAGTCCGGTTCGGCGCAGAGTCATATTGTGAAAGTGATCATAAAATGTCTCGCTTCTCAGGCTGATCCAACGCTCAGATACCTCAACTGCAGCGCGGGATTTCGGCCTGGTCTTTCAGTCGGGCATGCATCGACAAGTCGAGGGACTTTCGCATGTCAGGATTTGAACCTCAGACCGACAGTCTTCCTCGATATTCGACAGCCGCTCTTGATGCCCAGTAACCATTTGGAACCAGGGATTTGATTGCTGTTGGCTGGACCACCAGGTGCTTGCTTCGATTACGGGATTACGGCGAGCCTCGCTGAAGCTGCGATTGCCCTCCTCCGAGTTGCCTGCGTCGCAGAGAAGCCGTCGCAGTTTTAAATATTGGACGCAATTGGCGACGGCTACAACGAAGGAAGACTGGGCTGCAAGCATCCTGGTTCGCAGCCAACTTCTCCCAGCGTCATCGCCAGCTCAGCACCCTACCCTGGCTCACCGAAAGCTCGAAGCTTGTCAAAGCTAATTGATAACAGTTTTCGGAAATACTCAAGTGTCGCCTCCACAGCCAAGTCCGGCGTCCCTCGCCCATTTCCGCCGGAACAGCATCCGTCAAGGCCGACAAGATCCACTACTGCCCGTCTCAGACACCTCCGCCTTTCGACCACAGAAGATGGAGTGACTGCCGCGTGTCTATCGAGTGACGGTGGCTTCAAGAAATGCTCTGCCCGAAGAGAACGGCCTTGCTCTGAAGGGGAAGCCGGCCGAGGTGGAGGGGTTCTCCGGACGGTGCGCAGTCGATGAAGACGCAGAATCACATCATAAGGGGGAGCTGCATTTCAAGCCTCAGCTGGACAAGGCCCTTTTGGGCCTCCAAGATTGCATCTCGATCATCATCGGAAAAGCTCACATCACGAGATGGCTCCTCAGCAATCTCTACCGGTAAAGACGCTGTGGATGAAGTTTTTGGCGACGAAAAACCACACAACCTCTTCACTAGATACTCCTGCGTGTGTGCCTGCAGCTTCCCCTGAAAGCCGGTAACCTCGGAGTCCTGGACGCGGCGAGCAGAATCGCACCACAAACGAACCATCGGGAAGTGGGCCACCCGGGGTGATGCGGTCTTGGAAAATGGGTCCCATTGCCTCTGTTCAGCAGCAGCTGCAACGGCTCCGATCCTTCTTCGGTCTCTTGGTTTATGTCCGAAACAAACGGGACTTAGCAGTAGTTACTGACTACTGTGACGATTTGCTTCTTCGGTCTCTGCGTGCCATTTCCTGCCAGAAACATCGGAGACCGAATGGAAAAAAGACGATCAATTCCCGTCTCCAGATTCGCTAATCTGGTCCAACCAGGCCCTTTTGTGCAATGTCCAATGGAAACAAACCGCCATTTCTCCTGATCGCTGTCATTTCGTATTCGGTTTCCGAATGGTCCCTGACAGGCTGAATTTTTATCGTGCCATCGGCGTCTGCGAACCCCTGCAGATGCGGCGCTTCTTTCCCTTCCAGAAGCCATGCTTCCAAAGCCCGCCAACAGAGGAAGTAATCAACTTCTCCACTGTAAGGCAAATGATTTATATTCCTCTTTTGCCCCCTTTGCCCACCCCGGAGACGTCTTGAACCCCTTTGGTCGCAGTCATCGCATCTCGAGAGTCGCAATTCTGGTTTTCTTTTTTTTGGTTCCTCGTTCTGTCATCTGATTTGGGGTGCGATCAAAACCATGGCGTCCTCGGTATCTTGGTACGACCTCTCTTGATTTCCCCCCCCCCGTCTTACATCGTTGTCGCGCTTTCGTGTGAGATGAGTCGCATAAGCTAACGCAACTCCTGCAGGAACTCGACCGTCGTGTTCCCCAACCAGACCGACTCTCCCCAGACCTACCTCGGCGTCCTCGACGACGTCAACAAGTACAATGTCCAGCTCAACATCATCGAGCGCCTCTGGGCGGCCTGGTACCTGTGGATGCAGAACGACATCCTCGCGACCGGCATTATGACCTTCGTCATGCACGAAGTCGTCTACTTCGGCCGCAGTCTGCCCTGGATCATCATCGACGCAATCCCCTATTTCCGCAGATGGAAAATCCAACAGGTGAGCCGGGCCCATCCTTCCTTCGTACCCCAGCGAGGGTCGCAAACAGATCAGATCCCCCGCCGGGTCGTGAAGCCGGGAAACGAAACTGACAAAGGACCTGCAGCAAAAAATCCCAACCTGGAAGGAGCAGTTCGAGTGCGGCGCCCTCGTTCTCTTCAGTCACTTCACCGTCGAACTCCCTCAAATCTGGCTCTTCCACCCCATCGCGACATGGTGCGGCCTTGACTACGGCGTGCCTTTCCCGTCCGTGTGGAAGATGGCCTATCAGATCGCAATCTTTTTCGTCCTCGAAGACACCTGGCACTACTGGATGCACCGCGGCGCCCACTGGCCTCCCCTGTATAAGGCCGTCCACAAGATGCACCACTACTACTCGGCGCCCTTCGGCATGACGGCTGAATACGCATCCCCCATCGAGGTCATGTTCCTCGGCCTCGGCACCGTTGGGTCTCCGATCCTCTGGGTCTTCATCACCAAGGACCTGCACCTCTTCACCATGTTCATTTGGATCGTCCTGCGCCTGTTCCAAGCTATCGATGCGCACTCGGGCTACGACTTCCCCTGGTCTCTGCACCACTGGCTGCCCTTCTGGGCTGGCGCGGAGCACCACGATGTTCACCACGAGAAGTTTGTCGGAAACTATGCGTCGAGCTTCAGGTGGTGGGATTATATTATGGACACGGAAGCCGGTGCCGAAGCTCACCAGCGCAGGCGCGAGGCAAAGTTGGCAAAGGCAAAGAAGGCTCAGTAGACTCAGCCGGAAACACACAACAATTGGCTTATAGATTGCAACCCAGTGACAGTGTCTGGGAAGCCTTAGAGGTGACGAAGTCGTCCCCGATGAGAATCGGCCACGCACACTCCCTACGGCCGGCGCGACGACTTCTTTATGATGAACTGTAATTTAATTAGATTTACATATTAATACGACGATCGCTCACAGCACAAAACTCGCCTTGGACACATGTAATCCTTCATCGTCATCGCCTCCGTTGCAGCCTAGTGAGAGGCCACTTTACCGACACCGGCCATTGGCGGCGGCGGTGCACACATGTCGAACGGCTGACGTCTCCTCCAAGGTCAAGGCGTTCGTTTCCAGGCATCGCCAATCTTATGAACAACACACCAGTCGCCGTCAAAATGGATATTCAGGGGCCAGTCGAGACGAGCATGAAGAAATTGAATCTGGAACCGGCGACCATGTCTCTTGACGACTTACCGACCGAGCTCATTCATCGCATCGCGTCGTATTGTGACGTCGGAGACATTCACGCTCTCACCTGCGTCTCGCGCAGCCTGCAAACGGCATGCAGCGATCCCTTCGTCTTCCAGGCCCAGCTCCGCCGTCATGTGAGAACCCTCAAATCACGCATTTGACTGTCCCCAGCTGATGAAAGACGAACAGGCGCCCGGTCCCGAATCTCAGAAGGTCGTCAACGAGAACGCGCTCGCTCACTCAATCAACGCTTCTCTCTCCGCATCCCACCCGTCGTCGTCCACCGAACCTGGTCAACCGAGCCCGGAGGCCCGGACAATCTGGTCCCACATCGCCGCCGTGGCTCCGAGCCTCCCGGATCTGTCTGACGAACTGGACGAGCTGATGCTCCCGTATCGAGCCGTATCTTTCCAGCCGGCCGGCGGCGTGAAGCTTCCCTCGGCCGATGTCCTCCGGAACACCCGTAGCGTGATTGGAACGTTTGCGACCTTCTCTGTCTTTGGTTGTACGTTGCAAGGTCACATCTAGCAATCAGGTACTTCACTGACGAGCGCCCAGACGTCTCCGCAATCGACCTCGGCGTCGCAGCGGCGATCCCCGGCCTCCTCATCGCCCTCACCGACCCTCACAACTGGGCAATCCATAGCTACACCGAGACCGGCATCGACCTCCTCGTGCGCCAGCAGGCATTCTGCCTCGCTCTGGGTCTCCTCCAGACGCAGGTCCTGAACAACATGGGCGTGATGACGTACCATCTTTCCAACATGGCCACCTGGGACGAGGAGCGCACCGCCTTCTTCAAATTCAAGGAGTCCTGTGAGGGCAGGCAGACGATCGCCCTGTTGGCGCAGGCCGTGCTCGCGCATCTTTTGAGGAGCAGTTTCGCCGGCCGGCCGGCGAGGGAATACCTCCCATCGCCAGAGCGTCTCCCGTTTGCGGATAAGGCGCTTCTGCCGCTACCGAGCCCTGTGCTGCCTGACGAGGCGAAGCGGCGGGTTTCCGCGTTCTCGTCGACCGAGTCCTGGGATCGCTGGAACCGCACCTATGTCCGTCGTCTCGCCGAGGACATGGAGGACGGGGAGTGGTTTGGTTATTTCACCTGGGACACGGCTCGCAGTGAAGCGACATTCCTGGAGACGGGCCCGGTTGAGAACATCCGCTTCGAACGAGGCGAGCAAAAGCCCTCATCCAACTCACGAGGCGGCGGCGTCGTTTACGAAGTGCGGGCGCTCGAATGCAAGGAACCGTCCGGCTCATTCGCCTTGGAGGGTGAGTTCTTCCAAGAGCTCCAAAGCTTGGTTCTGAGAAAGATCCACCCCAACGGATTCGAGTACAACTTCCGCGGGTGGTTCACGCCTTTGGGTATCGCGGGGACGTTGGACCCTTCGCCCTGGGGGATGCCGGGGTGGTTTTGGTTATGGAAGAGGGAGTGGAGGAGTGAGCCGGAGCCGAGTCTGTAAGGCAGCCTTTCTCGTGTTGGCTTCGTGAGCATGCGACTCTGACTTCTGCCGTCATCATATTGATAGAACCTCGGGACGTTAGTTTAACGCAAACAATTGCAAGTTTTTACCGTGATGTATTCATCATACTCGCTTTGGGACGGTGAGTCGGGACTTATCCCCTTCGCGCAAAGCAACGAGCCATTTTGGCATCGATTCCTCCGATTGAAGACCCCGACTCTTTACTCCGCCCCCTGCCGGTTCCTCATCTTGAATCTCACCCGGCGAGATGAGGCTAGCCAGAGTTCCATTCTAAAGCGTCTTTTTTTCTCTCGCCCTACAGCTTCGCGACCTACGCGATGTGACACGGTCACTGCGCCTATGTGGCACGGCGTGTCTAATTCAGGCGCCCTTTCCCCTTTTTTCACCAAGGGTCTGGTAGATTTGACGAAGCCAAGCGAGTCATCGTAGGGCTCATCATTGAGCTGGGCTACCTATGGGCAAGCACTTCAATGAAGTTGGCCTCATCCCTCTTCGCTCTCTTAAAGTGCTTCCCAGCCATTGCCCAATTTTGTTGCCCTGTCAGCCACGTCGTTCCTCTCCATCTCTTGAATCGGGCAACATTCACATTCGTTCGACTCACCAACGGTCTCAGACTCTCTCATCCAAACAATAATGTCCCGATACTTCGTACCAGCTCTGGCGCTGGCCGCCCTTGTCCTCGCCAAAACAGACAACGAGGGCTGCACCTCCTTCACCTCCACAGTCACCATCCGCACCGAGATCGGCTACGGCAACAAGTACGAGTCCGTCGCCTGGTACGTCCCCGACACCCTCGAGGCTCGAGATCTGCGAGGGCGTGGACTGCGCCGCCACACAACGTCCCCGGGTGCCCGCGGTACTCCGGCACCGAGACCGTGTCGCCGAAATTCCTGCCGACGGACCCCGCGGCCCCGCCCGTCAGTACGGTCGTAACGGTGACGCCGTCCAGGACGAGCACCGTCCAGACCGTGACTAAGACGGCGACAGCGACGGCGGAGACGTCTGCCGCGTCGGAGACTGAGAGTCAGAGTCAAGGTGCTGCTACCAGTGGCACCACGACCAGCGGATCAGCGGCGACGGAGACCGCGAGCGCAACCGCGAGCGGGTCCGGAACCGGCACCGGCACAGCGGCTTCGACGACAGCTACCCCGGCGGGAGCGGGGCCGACGGCGAGGGCTGGACTTGCGGCTGCGCTTGGTATCGCGGCTGCCGTGGCGCTTGCGTAAGATCGCGATCTGGCGACCGTCAGAAAAGGAATGCGAGAGATTTGGACAGGATATTGCCCAGGGGAATTTAATGTTGAGGCCTAGTTATACTTCTAATGCGCCGCGAGGCTCATAATCCTGCATCTGGAGCCTGGCGTTGGTTCGCACTGACCAACATGAGCAGAGTTCGTCCTCCTTTCGATCCTGTTTCTTTTAATAGAATATTTCTGTTCAAGTCGACTTGGCAATTGGACGAAGGCGGGGAAATCACAAGATGACCGAATGCCGAGAGTTTGGCACACTTGTCATCAACAACAAGAGTAAGAGCGCTGCAGAGACTCATCTTCCTTTACCAATCTTTGTATCGCTGAGTACGAGAAATCATGTCCAAGCCAACCGTCATCCTCGTCCACGGCGCCTGGCACCGCCCGGATCACTACCGCCCATTCCTCGACATCCTGGAACGGAAGGGGTACCCATGCATCGCCCCGACCTTGCCCTCCGGTAACACGCCCCCGCCCGAGAATCCGGCCGAAGCGGACGTCCAATGCATAAGGGAGGCCGCCCGAGACGTGGTGGACCAGGGCAGAGAGGTCATTGCCGTGGCTCACTCGTACGGCGGCGTCGTGGCTACTGAAGCCTTTGCGGGTCTCGGCGTCAGGGATCGAGCCGCCGAGGGGAAGCGCGGCGGCGTCCGGTGGCTCGTGTATGTCACGGCCTTGATGTTGTCTGGCGATGATTGCATGGGGGACGCCTTGACGCCGCAGGATGCGGTGTGGTTAAGCGTTGAGGTATCTCCTCAGGATGGCGTTCACGACGCGGAGAGTTTCTGCAGAGTGCTGACATCAAAGTAGGGAACAGAGGTTGTTGTCGCAAAAGAATATGACAAGGGATCGGTTTTCTACTCTGACATTCCCAAGGAGCATCGGGCGAAATGGGAGAGTTTGCTAAGGAGCTGCCCTATCTCTGTCGCGGCTTACGTGCCTCGAGAAAAGGCTTATCGAGACATCGACACAGTTTATGTGTACTGCGAGAACGACCTCGCAGTTCCGTTGACTGTGCAAAAGGCGCTGGTGCATAAGGTGAAGGAGCTTGGGATTCGAATCAAGGAAGAGAGCTTACAGGCTGGGCATTTCCCGTCGCTGAGCATGCCGGCGGAACTTGCTGGGGTTGTCGAACACCTGTCAGATCATCACTCACGCCTTTGACGTGAGTATTTACTGTTATGATGAAGGATCTTTAGCTAGCTACTGTACACGAGTCTGAACAACGTTCGACGTAATCCACGCGCATACTGCTGAACAACTCTGTAAATCGGATGCATGTGGTGCCAACATGTCATGTCGTCTCGGATCATCGTACGAGATGAACACGAGTGACGAGAGCCCTTGACATTCTGCCTTGCCTCTCGTGGACTCCAGACAGCTTTCACTGAAATCTCGGATGTGACGACTAAGAACATCGTACACCAGACCAGGCAACGCAGTCCACCAGGCCAGACTCATCGTCATGCCGCATCCTCGACCCGAGTAAACCTAAGTCCCCGGGACCCCTCACCAAAGCCCCCGCCGCATAATGGCCTGGGCCACTTATACTTTCGGCATGGTGGAGGGAGCATAAACGACGGGCATCAGACGAGGAGCAGCTCGAGACCTGCGGGGAATAAACATGAACCGACCGGACCGCACCCGGGGTGCCGCGTGCAGCACGCGGCGAAAGGGGGGGGGGACGGAAACCCCGGACCACCTCACAATACCCACATCATTCTTCACCCCGGGCCCCGGCTCCACGTCGGCGTCGGTTTCAAAATCCTGGGGTGAGGCAGTTCACGATACGCTTTACGCGCGCGCGATTAACTCGGCTTACAATGCAGGGTACCGTTCCTTCCGCCTCAGACGAAGGACCCTGAGAGCCGTGATTTGATGCCGACGCGGTTCAAAATCAACCGGGAGGGGGGGTCTGGGGTCTGATATTCTGCTAGGGCTCATTCGACATTTTGGGGCGCATGATTCTGCCGTACCCGAACATCTGTCATGGGGCCCCTGATCTTACATATTGTTTGTCTAGTGACGTCTGACGGCTGTCATGGCTGCGTGCGGTCTCGGGCTGTGAGGGAGCTCCGTGTCGGGGCGGGGCAGGGACGGCATTGGCCGCGCAGTTCGGTATTACAATTCCTTTTCAATGCGAAGACCGAGGGCGAGTTACATATAAAGGGACGGAGTTCGCACACTAGTACAGCTTGTGGACCGCAAAGTTGCCATCATCAACATTGACGAAATATCAACCCAACATCACTTCATCGGAGCACTACCGCAAGCTACCAAAATGCCTCACATCGTCGCCGTCATCGCTCAAATCCCCCCCGCCAACAAGGACGAGTTTCTCGCCGTGTGGCCCTCGATCAAGGCCGACATGGCCAAGCAGCCAGGCGTCCTGGATGTCGGGGGAGGCGAGGTTATTGGCGAGAACTTCTCGCCAATCTCCGACTTCAAGTTTTTCCAAACAATTTGTTGGCAGACCTCCCTTGTTAGAGAACCAAGAATCTCTTCTCTCGTCTAACTGAGTCTTCCCAGCATTCCCATCAGCCGAAGAGGACAGGGCATTCGTCGAGTCGGCATGGGCGAAAGAACACTTTGACGAGGCCAAGGCAAAGGCGGCCGGGCCGCCGACGATCAGAAAGTTCCAGACCGGGGACTATCCCGCCGCGCCCAAGGCTCTGGCGCAGTTCACGTTCCTCGAGTTGGCGGACGAGGGCAAGCACGACGAGGCGAAGCAGGCGTGGATGGATCTCGAGGCTGCCATCGGGGATAAGTCCTTCGTTGGACGTAGCGTTGACGATGGCCCGCCTACTGGCATGGGCGTTCTTGGATGGGACAGCAGAGACGTGAGCATACAATCCCGGCGTGTTTGTGCGAATTGATTCTGACACCCTGAACAGCAAGCTAAAGAGGTTTATAAGAGACCCGAGGTAGCCTCGGCGTGGGACAAGTACAAGAGTTTTGGGAAGATGACCAACATCTTGGTAAAGTTTGAGGGTTGAGCACAGATATGAAAGGAGTAGTGGAAGTGCTTGCTGGTGTAGGATACCTAAGAGTATCTCACCTATTCACTGACTGCTTTACTGAAGAGACAGAGGTAATCGATGACATTCACCAGAGCCGTTCGCAGCATCAGTGACATGATGGCATGTCTATTTACTGAGACATTCACCAAAAGCTCATCCTTCGCCCTCACATACATAAGTCCTCACTCTTTTACCTTATAAAAAGGTTCTTCGCACAGCTCAAGACACAGACACATCTAGAACCAGAAACATCCACACCGACACCACAACAACCCATTACCTTCCCCTACACCTCAACCATTTCCCAATCTAGAATCGACATGTCTTCATCCGGAGGCGGCAAAAAGGAGCAGGAGCAGCATCGCTCCGGAGGCTACACCAAGAACGACAGCTTCGCCTGGGGATCCAAGGGTAAGGATGCTACCTACATCGACGACAAAGGCTGGAAGAGAAACAAGAGCGACAACTCTTACACATATGAGAACCCGCCCCGCAAGTACAACCCTGACGGTACGGTGAAGCCTTCGGGCTGAATGCGGCCATACGCGATGACACCGGTATTGATTCGTTGATGCCAACGATGATGACGAGATCTTGCATCACTCAGTCACAAGTCGGCAGGCTCATGGAATAACAACGAAGGAATGCGTCAGGGAAGGCGGAAGACAAGTACAATAACAATAACAATAAAGACAACATTAATATGTTGGGACTTTTCTATTAATATGAGATACTGAATTAGCCATCTTAACACTTCCAGTCTCCATCTCTACAAACTCGAAAATCATTTCCACTCCCTCAGTTGTGGATTTAATCCCAACATGTGACAAAGCGCATATGGTGAGTCCGACGTCGTAGTTCCCGACCCTACCAGCTTCACGTCGCGGGTTAATTCGCGTTCTGCACAGCCAGCTGCCACCTGTTTCCATGACCCCAAAGCCTCCTTACTCAATGTGAGCTGCCATGTTGCTATCATGGTAAGCGATGGCGAGTCTTTCCGAACGTGATACCTGAGGATGAATCCCTCGCCGCCCCCTGGGGCCCAGATTTCCACCACCCTAAGTAAAGGCATGCGCAGAGCAGCCCGGCTTGCCTGAAGAAGCAGGCGTTCTAGCGCTGACGGACTGGATACCAGGTCTCCGATATACGTCGTCAGGGCTAGGTATTTGAGGGCTGGCCAGGTACGAAGACCATCTGGTAGCCCACAAGAATTCCCCGGCACATCCCTCGATGCCTGCTGGAAAAAGTCTCTGGCATCAGCGGCGTGACATAGAGTTAAACACCGGAGACGATAGCTTGCATTGACCGCTGAATAGACAAGGTAGTCGCTGCAAAACCTAAGGAAACGTGGGTTTCCATACAGTGGAGACTGCGCTTCCCAGATATGCACTGATTTTATCGCGGCAGATTCGCTCGCGCGGTTGAGCAGCCTAACCATCGCCGGATTGTGGGGGAACTGTTCGTTTCGAGTAATCGCGTGCTATGGCTCGTAGCTGATAGTCTTGAGACGGCAAAGGCTACCCAGAATTTTCGCAAGTAATGCCCCCGACAGACTTCTGTAGCAATGTTAATTTATAGAAAACCTTCTGACGATGAGGACCTGAGCAAGCTTGAGAGCGCCAGAGCTGATGTCTAATAAGTTGCCAAGAAGACGCCGTTTGGAGTTCAAGGAGTATATACGGCTCCGATCATGTTGATTGCTCGGGGAGCTGGCGCTCAAACTCAATTTGATGCCACCTGTAGGCGAGCCTTTAACCCATGTCGAAAGAGAAATAAATAACCTTTTCAGGGCCTGACTGAAGAGCTTATTGTTTACCCTGATCGTGTCTCGGGTCTCTAGTTCGTCGAACTTGTCTATATTATCGTACTCTTCGGTTCTTACGTCAAGTGAGATCCTCTTGACGAGATCTCTTCGATAGCCGTGAACAAAGGAGTTCAAATTGTCGATGTCGGAACCAGGATATTGGAGCTTTAGGTGTTTGAAAATTTGCGGTTCGAAGAAGGCTTGCTATTCATTCCCTTGAGACCCTCGCCCAGTCTGACAAATCATGCCCTTTATGTTCGATCTCGACTCGCTCCAGAATCATCAGTCGAATCTCCGCAGGCAAGACTGCCCAGCGAAGTAGGTGAGTATTGCCGTCGTCCGGCGAGTCAATGGTTCTTGAACGGAGCTTCATTTTTCAGCTGGATGGTGAGGTACGGCAAGCTGGTAACATGCTGCCGAGAGACGAAGGGCGAAGTCAAAGATAACTAAAGGCTATATGTTGCATCTACTGGAGAGTTGGTGGCCAAGCTTGTTCTGGCTGGCTGCTCTTTGTTTCGTTTGATACCTCCAGAGCATCAAGGCCCTCAAATTCGCATCCATTAGTGGAGAAAAGAGGTGCTGTGTCTCCCCGAGTGGAGGTGGCAGTGAGGAAACTATCCACACATCTCAAACCTGTTGTATCGTCCTAAGCTCGAAGCCAAGCCACATGTGTTTCCAATTTCTATCGATCGGAATCTGTATTCTTATACGACTTCTTTACCTCTGCCCCAGGTCAGCCTGAACCTGAACCCTAGGCTGTAGAGGTATATCGCCGTCCAACCCCGTGGTCTTCGGTGGTCTACTACTACATCCGCAGCTGGTAGTCGTTGATGGAACAGTAGACCGATCCGTTCTGGGACCATCGAATCTCATGTAGCCAGAATCTGATGGGTCCGCCTGACTTTTTGCTGTCCCATCAGGCGTTTGCAAAAAGTGATGGTAAATGGATCGAGAAAGAGCCAGGTTTGCGGCAATAATTCCAAGAAAGAGTTCAAGGTTGGACCAAATGGCCACGATGCAGAATGTCCAGCTAAGGTCATCTTCCGATACGCCTAAAAAAGCAGCCCGCGTTACACCGAAGCCAGTCGCACTAATAGCTATTAAATCAGCGTTCAAATTTCACCGTCATCTGATGATGAAGATGGGAGCGCACTCACATCAGCCCAAGACTCATCAAGCCCATGACTGGTCCTTTCTTCCGTGTTGGAATCTTGACTTTCCAAATCATTGCCAACGGTATGAAAGACAGAATAAAATCGGTCAATGCAGAGTAAGCTGAGAGGCATCAGTCAGGAGGCAAAGGTCCGAAGAAGAGCGTTAATCTACGTAGACAACCTACCAATTGCTGCATAAATCCAATAGATTCTGACTTTGTTCGGCCAACATTTGGCAGAAGAACCTCTCCAGAACCCGACGGGACGGCATTCGGCTAGGAGAACGATAAAGACTCCCACATTCGTGACCAAAACACCGGCGATAATGGCGTAGATAAGGATTCGCATGTTCTTGTTGTCGTTCAATCGCAATACCAATGCACAGATTGAACATTTCAAAAAAGCCATGGACAAAAAGTGGAACAATTGCCCGTACCATCCATACATGTTGATCATCTTGTAATCGTAATCGCTGAGGTAGACTCGATGTCGTCCGTTGCCGTGTGGCAGCTGCATGGCCGCAATGGCGTACCGCGTAGTGGCCATGAGAGCGGCGAGGGCAATAGTTGCATCGTCCCATCCGTAGCTTCTTCTCGACACTCGCACCCAGAGCCGCAGGGCAGTCGTTAGGAGCAGGACTATGAGCAGCGAGGTGGATACACCGAGCCAAATGGGCCCGACGTTCTCGTCCGGAGGCATTGAAGTATCTTGGGCGAAACGCAATGAAAAGGCGGGCTTATCGAAATCCACCACGATATTGGACCAGTATTTTCGCGGGACAGCACCAGACAAGCGAAGAGAAAATAGTCGATATTGGCGTCTCACGTTCAATGCCAGTTAAATGCGCATTCCTCATTACTTCTAGTACATCTTCAACTGGAGCAAGACATGTGTGATCAATGAACCAAGAGTCCCCGGGCTTGCGCAAGAGTCTTCCAATTGGTCCCGGCAGTCTGGTTCGTGTCTTCGTTGTGGAGCATCAAGTTGGTGCAAACCGGGGGCTGATGCTGGCACAGATGCCAAGCAGACCGTGATTGAGGAGAATAGCGCCAGCAGGATGTGACGGATCATTTTCGATAATCCTATGTGATCAAAATGACATACAGTGTTCGAAAACTCTGACTTCGTTGGCGAATAATGATGAATCATTCATGAGAACGGTAAAGAAATCTGCGAGCCTGGGGCAAGCCATGAAAGGGGAATTCTTGGACTTGAACACCCACAACTCGCCTGACGGCTTGCGAGAAAGATTTTCTTGTTTCAGCAGATGGCCGGATCAGATAGAGCAAGTGCTAATCGAATACCCATATCACGTGCGCCGAGTGCATTGCGACAACCATTTGTGACTCGAGAGAGTTTGCAATATCTAAACTGTGATTCCAGAGCGTGATCTGGGACCGGGAGACGCGTTTCAAAACAGTGACTTCACAGATTTGGCATTGCCCAAATCAGCGTTGTTTACCGAGCACCTTTTGGTGCAATCGGTCGATCGACAGTCGACTTGTGTGCCCAAATTATCGAGCACGTCTATGAGCAAATGGCAACACCATCGGCATGGTCCCTTGTAAAATAATCGAAAGGCTCGCAAATCGGATGGCTCCCTACCTAGCTGTTTATGATGGCACCGATGCTGGCAACAATGCTAGCGGCGAGAGCAGGATGGTTGGATGCAAGGATATGTCAGGACAATGCACGGCAAACAACCAACAAGCCAATTACGTTGTGAGGAGACCGTTGAGCCACACTGTCATAACGGCCGTAAGAGACTGCACCCGTTCCAACAATGGGATCTGCTCGATTTCCAGAGTACACCGGCAGGGTTTGATATTGCTAGCTCAGGAGAAGGAGAGCAGGGTGTGTGCCATTTACCGACAAAATTGGTGGTCATTGATGCTCTTGGAAACGAAGCAGTAGTAACCGGGGGCTTGGTATTGCCATGTCCGGTTTACGGGCGGTGCGTTCAATGGCGTTTGCTGGCAAGTCTGCCTGTTCTCCAGCATCGATTCGAATTCCACCGGCCCAGTCACAGCTTCTTCCTCTTTTAATCTACACGTACAAGACGAATGCTGCGTTCCGTTGAGATTGGCTCTATCTTGCCGCGTTCAGAGAGCCAGTCCGGTCTTCAGGCTGAAGTAAATGAACTCACGTGGCACTTCTCTAGGAATAGCTGTGAATCCGAGACCCGAAAAGCCTTACGACACCTGGCATAGGTATCATAGCGACACTGACAAACCCAAGTAGACTTGTGGCCCGGGTCACCCCCAACCGCCGATACATTTGGCCAGCGAAGAGCGGAAAGCCCGCCCCAAAGGCGCTTCTGACGGTGCTATTAGTCGACATCGCGCTGTTCGCCACCGTTGAATAGTATGTATGTAAAACTCCGAATGAAGATGATTTGTATACTGCAGCCCATCAGTACGGCAGCATCCCCTTGGCTTGGCCAAGGAGTCGCAGGTTGCAATGTCCAGGCTGTCCAGAAAAGATTTGCGAGGAGAACATATGCTCTGAACATCACAAGAGGCAGCCTTTCCTCCGGATCGAAATCACCGTTCCTCGTCTTTCTTTTCTTCTTTCCTTCTTGAAAAAGCTTTCGCTGTATATGAAGACAATGATGGCTCCCATGGTACCGCCGGTAATGATTCCAAGTAGAGCAGGAGTTGAATACGCAACACTCCACCCTCGAGCAACCCCGAGTGCGGTCGGATACAATTGATAGAAAAGAAACATGAACCCGTAGATAAATGAGTTGTAAATAGTTCTGAGAACTTGTTTTGACGGATGGGTCCCACTCGTGCGGTCCCACCCGTTCCAGAGCGGGTATATATACCCCTTCGCTCCGCGCGCCCCTATTTAGACAGACTCTTTCCTTAATACACACTCCATCCAGACTTCGCTCCTCATGCCTCCATTCGCCCCCTTTGAGTTCTTCCAACTATCGCAACAGAGACTTTGTCGGCATGGACTGGGAAGCGACTAGTACTGACCACAATTCGAATTCCCATTGGTCAAAGGTTTCCGCCAAAGGACAAAGACTTCGCCGTCTGAAGACTTGCTAAGGTCCTACGCTATGCAAACACTCGTTTACTTTCACAGACCGGCAAGACTTCAGGGTTGTAACGATGACATCTAAGAAATGATAAACTCAGAGGGACCTGACTCATTGTTAAAACCAACAGGCCCCTACCGTCGACCAAAAGTTTCTTTATTTTTTTAGGTAACTAATGACAGAAGGAAATCGAAGAAGAGAGATGAACACCAACACTGATCAAGTTAGCCGTGGCAATAAATACATATCAGCCTAAAAGAAGGAATGCCATAGAAGCTCCTAGGGGCTCCTGGCGGGCAAAGTGTTAGAGACGTGATGTTATGATCAGCAGCAACTACTTTGGTTTTCCTCTGCATCCGAGTCACCGAGAGACTCTTCTCGTACAGCTTGGCTGTATGAATCCATCCACTGCGGGAAGGCATATACATACTGACACCGATGTTGGGACCAATGCAAGCCATCATTCCCCGGCGGGACACCCTTTCTCCAGCCATTGCCGTTATCCCATACCTTGAGAGCACTCTCAGAGTCTATGACCTGAGCCTCATCCATGTCGTGCCAAGAGACGAACCTCAAGTTTGGGAGTTCTCCGATGGCTATAGCTTGGGCAAGTGACTTGAAGCTGCGTTTTTCCACTTCTTTCGCATACCCGAACAACCCCCCTTCGATATGTAACTCAACCAAAGATGAAGGCAAGAGAACTGGCAGTGATGCTGATTGCGATTGCGCATCCCCGAGATCCTCCTCTTCCTCTTCATTATTCGACCATACGGCGAGGGCATCTAGATTGAGCGTCTTGAGGGCTGTGAAACCCGTGAAAGAAGATGCCCGGATTGGTCTGCGATTGTAGGGCGATCTGCTTCCTAGCCAGAGATAAGTTGAAATATCGAGGTATTGCAAGTTTTCTCGATGACCTGACAATGCATCCTGAATTTCCCTTGGGAAAGGACACGCATTGCTCAATGATTTGAAACTAAACCGCCTGAGTCTGGGCAAGCCTCTCATCACCTTCAGCAGACTCCCTACCCATAATCCTTTCACAAGGATCTGCAAAGAATCGAGTCTCTCAAGCTGAGGGAAGCCGTCAAGCGCTCCAGCACCACAGGATAGGAGCTCGAGATTAGGTGCAGCATCAACGAGAAGTCGCTCGATTAGGCTAGAGACCCTTTGTTCCTCCCGGGTAGTTCATCCCCCTCGCACATATATCGGTCTTTCTCATCGTCAATCTGAATTTCAAGTTCCATATGTCAAACGCTTTGCAGGAATGGGGGAGTAGCTCCCGTTTCAGACTCCATCCGCCGGCTCCAGGTCACGAGGTGTTCGAATATCCAATCTCGCGGCAGGCAAAGATTCAACTAATCTAAGTTCGGAACCGTGAGTAGAAGGATCTAAATCAATGCCTCGGCGAGATTCCAAGATTTAAAGGATTTCGGTAAGTTCATCTAAAGTCCAGCCATTACAGAGTATTCTGCGACCCAGGACCTCTGCTCTTCAGTTGCCTCATCCGGAAAGTGGTGGCAGCTGGTCCACTGTTGGTCAAAGATCTTAATGTCAATAGATCTGACGGCTTGAGCTAGGTCGGGTCGCTCGACCAGGGTTCTTAGAAAATTTCCAATCCGGTGTAGGAATAAGGTCGGTCTCCCGTCGCTGCTCCAGAAATTGTCATGCTGACAAAAGGAACGAACCATGATGGGCTGAACTATCTCTTTGAGAAGTTTGCATGTCTTCGAAGTGTTGAGCAGCGCTGGCATAATGACCTTCATGTGTCGCTGATACGCCATGTTTTCGATGCTTGGTTTAAGAACCTTCGTCTGATGCTGTTGTTGGCGAAGTGTTAAATATCTGAAAATTTGGTCCAGAATTTCACGCGGAATATCCGTAAGAGAGGGCATCGTGTGGATATTTGTATTGGATTAACACAAAATTCACACATTTGGAGGCTGTGATGTGATTTGATCCCAAGCCTTTGCGTTTATGCATACAAAAGGTAATCCGAGATTGATTGTACTGGGGCCAGGCCCGGCTTTATGTTCTCTCACTTCTCAGATTTCTGACCGAGGCGCAGAAGAGTGCTGGCGCTTAGCCAGAAACACGACAAGGAACAGCATTCAATCAAGTGTTTGGACTGAGTTTTGCCTAATCTTGTTCCCAGTAGTTCATGACAGTAAGTGAGTCATACTCGGAACTCCGATAGGCCAGAGAGCCAAGACAGGCACACTCATGGCGGCGCAGTTGACAATTACAATTGAGACGGCTTGGGATCACCTCCTCGAGGTTAACCATTCTGAGATCGTTTTCCCACAACTTCATACGATTGTCCCCCTATGGATTACAAAGCTGTCAAGGCTTGACTTGAGAAGATTCATCAGATCAGACTAATGTCTATCATCTTCATGCAGGTAGCCTGGCAATCAATACACCGTTTCCTTTAGAATTTGATGATTATTCCATGATCAACAACAACTCCAACTTCGCCAGCATCCTTGGAAGGGTTCTCAGACCGCACGACATTCCTGCGGCGTAGGTTGCCTGCATCGTCATGCTCATCATCCCATTGCGCCAGGTCTTCGATGGGGACTTTCACGAGACGGTGGGTATTGGCGCCGTTGTCAGTGACATCGAGAATCTCAGGACGGATCCGGTATCCTCGCCACTTCGGGAGGGCCCACATCCAGACGGCATAATACAGGAAGCATACGATCATACTATAGAGGCTTTAGCTGGAGTGATGGTTGGAGTGTCCGGAAACTTGACTTACATGGCGATACCGACAACACAGTAAGTAGCGTACCAGAAGCTGACGCTGCCGGCATATGGCCCACCCTTTGGAGGCCACCATGGCATGACAAGAATGTATACTTGCAAAAGAATGAAGAAGACGACGGTAACATGCCAAGACTTGAACTCTGCGCGTCCGAGACCTGCACGCTTGCGGCGGATGCGAATGAGATAGACCCCAACAGCCATGGCGAAATGGAAAAGACCATCGGGATAGGTCTTTAGACTGATGACTGCTCGGCTGTCAGTGTCAATTACATGCCAAAAGAATATAACCAGACTGACCGAATTGGAAAGCGTCTCCCGCAGGAGGTGCCGCGATCATAATAAAAGTCATGATCCACTTCAGGAAGTAAGGTCCGATAGGAGTTCCGAAGGGCTTGGTGTTGACCCAGAATTCGGTCCACGGAAGAACTCCTTGGCTATCGATTGATCACCTCAGTCGCCGAGTCTACACATCCAAAGGGCCAAATCTACACATACCGACCGATTTCTCGAATGACACGCGAAGAGCCAATCAGCACACCCAGGAGGTTGCCAAATGCGCTAAGCAGGACGAGGAAGTTGAGGGCTTGTTCGGCTGGTCCGGTGCCAAACACCTTTGTGAAAAACACAGCAGCAGCAACCTCTTTGGCAGTCTTAAACTCGGCCTTGGGCACTGGAGCCCAAGTCAGACACTCTCAGTGTTGTCTCGGTGGGAAAAGATTGCCTTACCTGCGGCGAAATATGCCACGTTGCAAAACATATAAAGCAAGGCGACGACAACGACTGATATCGTTGCGTGACGTCTAAGAACCGGGATAGGGTTCTTGATTTCGTTCACGACATTAAAAGCGTTCGAGTAGCCAGTGTACGCGAAAATAATGTTGACAAGAGCCGTAGCAAGGTCATTACCGTTATCAGCAGTTCCCTCGAACGAGTTCCGAAAATTGGCGCTGGGGTCGGGGATGCGATCAATATGGCCCCCGAGAACAACGAGACCCGTGATGGAAATGAAGATTAAGGTGATGATCTTGATAGCGCCGATAATATTCGTGGCCCAGAGGGAGTATTTGTTGTGTGCAACAACGCAGATCACGGCAAATGTGTAGGCGGCGATAGCAACGCCTTTGAGTTCCCAGGCAGACGGAGTCTTCCCAGCAATTCGCCAAAGATAGCGAGATAATACTGGAAATCAATCAGTTAAACTTACATAGTCAATGTAAGTCTCAAAGCACGTACCGATTGCGTTACTGCTACTGAACGAAAGCAGGACAGACTGAACTGCGAAAGCGATCGGGAAAAAGTGCTTGGGCCTTGGGTAGGCTTGCTCGAGGTACACAACCTCTGCTCCACTACGATTCGGAAAGTAGCTTGCCAGTTCGAGATACACGCTTAAACCAGCGAGGGCCATCAAGAAACCGATGGTCCAGTATATGAAAGCTAGCCCCACGGACCCAGTGCCATTGAGGACAGATGCGGCTAAATGGAAGATGTCAGTCGTCGGTGACCCAATACATGAGTGTCAGGTGCCCTACGTGTCGAGAAGATGCCAGTTCCAATCATTTGGTTGACGTTGAGAAAAATGACCGTAATCCATCCAACGTGATATCCCAGCGGCGAGTGCCTTTCGACTGGTGCCCCGACGGCTTCTTGGTAGGCTGGTTTGGACCCATTCCCTCCCTTTGCAAGAGTGTAGGCGAGATCGCCATCGCGAATAATGGAGTGCTCGGAGTCAGATGCTTCGACATCGGTGACGCCACGTTCATGCGCGGCTATATGGTCCGCCTCGAACCGAGACGAGAGCTTCGAGAATACCATTCCGACGTGGGCTCGGAAATCGGCACGGTGATCAGGTGTATATACGATCTACAGCTGCTCCACTGAATAACGGTGTCGACTAGGTTGCAGGAAAGATGTCGACGGGCGACCACCCGAACGTTAGGGTCGAGGTAATTGAAGCAACGATGGCGCCTGGCTGTGGTTGCGAGGGAACATGCTGCAGAAATGACCTCGCTGCGTTCCATCGCAGTGTCTTTAAACATCAGATGAGCTGACCACCACCGTCTCTACAGCCAAGATCCCAAACTCAGGCAGCTCTTGACTGCGGTGCGCAGATGCCAAGTGCGAACAGCATGTCTTGGAGTCGCGAACATGGGGCGAAAATGGCATAATGCTACCCTCTTTCCTTCGAATTCTACTACAGATGGCCGCTGTCGTAAAGTGACAAACTTTGACCTTCCTATGTTAGCCAGAGCCAAGAAGCACGCAATGCTGGCCGATCATGACGACCGTTGCAGCTACGCCAACAACGCGGGCGCCCATTCGCGAGCGACATGGTGCCGGGGCGTGTGAAATGCTACAATTTGAGTATGACCTTATCCTACTTCTTGCTGTGACCCTATCCGATAAGATCGCAGGTACACATTTACAAGACATAATGTGACCTCTGGAACCTTTGTATATCTTGGGCCTAGGATTTGGCTGGCCAGCTCCTCTTCCGCCGTCTTGGCATGGCTTACTTCCACCGTGGCAGACTCCACGGGTGACGGTCACTCTCCATAGCAAGCACCCCCTAGTCAGGTTTAAACACCCAGAACAATGGTTCAACTACCGGAAAAAGGCTGCGCAGCTCTGAAAGCCTTAGCCGCAAAGGTTCTTGGAATGATGTTCTATATATTCGTATCCCAATTCCATTAATCTCTACCTTTGCTCTTGTTTCCCTCGCTACGAATGAAAGGTTCAAGAGGAAAAACCTGACCGTCCGCCGTTACTCCTTCATACAATTGAGCCCATCTCTCCTTCAGGGGCTCGGGTGTTTCCCAGGCGTATTCGGGGTCGCGAAGCCACAGCCTCAACAGATGTCTCCTATACGCAAAACGACTTGATCACGTTAATTGATTTTCCTCAAGTTAAAAGAGAAATGCGGTCAACTCACTGCTGGTCCGGCGTATCGGTGAAGCCATCTCGAGCATGGAAAATCCCCATGTTATTGGCATATTGAATATCGCCCTTCTGGAAATCCAATGAGACAGCAAACTTCTCGCCCAGGAAATGCAGTGTATCCAGAGCTTCGGCTTGCGCCTCACTAATAGGCGGAATCTCTTCGCTTCGAGGCAGAGCACCGTAACCGACAAAGTATCGACGAGCATATTGAACAGCCAAACGCTCCGGGGCTCTGGGGGTCGCGGGCTGATAGTGAAGTAGTGGGCGAGACGTGAAAGACTTTTCAGGTTTGCCAAAGCTAAGCAGATGTCATCAGCGACATGAGCCGTCGAACCGAAGAATTCAGCCAGGCTAACGTAGAGAAGCATGCAGGATTGGCAATACGCGAGGACAGGGCGACTCACACTTCAAATTGCCAATCTTGTGTCAGAGTGTGGATGAGATCGGGGCGTGTTTTAGCAATCTCGTTGTACACTCGGGCAATACTTGCGAGCTTGCTAGTTCCACCCTCAGCAGCGGTGGAGAGTGCAAAGAGGGACACGATATCGCCGGCATCTGTGTGGAAAACTTGCTTGTCCGCAGTGTAGGCGGGGCTTCCGATCTGCTCTTTCTCCTTGCTAAGGGTCAAGTCCTTGATATGAGTGAGCACGACGTCGGCTGGCTTGCCATCGTATTGTCTGTCCTGGCGACCTCGTTGGGGGGCGATATGGGACGAGAGGCCTGCGTAGATGATGATGTTCTCCTCTCTCGTGTGCTCGTCAACCCGTAGGCCACGGATGACGAAGAAACCGTGAGCGTTGTGCAGCTCATATGAGAGCTTGCGAAGTTCCGAGTGCAGCTTCGGCAAAGGAAACGTCTCATGATTAACATGACCCAACGGCAATCCAAGAGCTTCACTTGTCGTCAGCAAATCATTGTTATCCTCGCCATTCAGAACAGTCTCCTACACTTGAAATGAGCTAGAGCGGCATCTAGTTCATCGAGTTGGTCGGAACTCAGGACATATGTCCAATCGTATTCCTGGGCCAGTGTCGACCCCTCCCATACCAGGTCGCTTGTAAACTGCGCCGGCAAGCCTCTCGGCAAGGTGCTCGGGAGACCCGGCTCTTTTGTTCGGCGCGCCACCCGGGCCAGCCACTTCTGGCGGTCTGGCGCATACTGAATGTCCGGCTGGACGGGACGGGAGACAGTGATAGTCGTCATGTTGGTTAAAACCATAGATAATGAGCGACGTTTCAAAAGCTGTGCTCTCTCCTTTTCAATCATTCATTGACACTTCAAGCTGTGATTGTCATGCTTCCCATGATGCGCGGGAGCGATTTCGACGTTGCTAGCGATGGCGTTATTCAGCTCGATGATGTCGTGCCGCGGAGAAGGTGGGGAAATGGTGATGCTGCGGGGAGCGGCCACTCACATGCAAGACGACGACATGGATAGTATGATTCGGGTCTTCAGTTCAACCAGAACGGAGAGCAAATGTTGACATGAACAGGAGAAGAGATGACTAGAAATTTGCCAAACTGCGCAGTACACAGGTCCTCAAAACATGGACAGCGTTCCCGGAATAGAATCCATCCCGAGCACAGTTCACTTCCTCTTTTGATCGTTCTCATTCTTCCACCTCTCGCCCAGTTATTTTACGTCCTCGTTATTGGTCTCTATGGCTTTCCGAGCCCCGGACAAGCGAGTTGTAAAATCTCCAGTCCATTCCACCACAGCTTCCATGCTTTCATGCTGAAGCATACCAGACGCTCCGTCACTCCAGTTCCGGCGGTCTGGCTGGGCCATTCGTAAGTCTCGTTACCCCACATTCGGGCTCCGAAGTGCGGCATCGGCCCGCGGCCGAGTGTATCGACCACGGCGTTGTAAATTGTAATGGTTGTCGATGTCTCGCGCCATTTCCTTCACAGTAGTAAGTGGTGCAGCGCCGCTCCAGAGGCTGCCTAAAGCCATTGTTGCGAGATCATACACCACAACGGGCGGCCCCATGATGAGGAAGTGGCCCAGGACGGCGAGGCACTCGGGATATTGTTCGGATACGAAGCCGCGACAGAGAAGAGGAAAGCTGTCTTTGGAATCTTTGAATCTAGCAGCATTGATTCGGTTATACTTGCCCGGTGAAATCTTCGGGTCGACGGGATTTCCAGCTCCGTTGATGAGGGAGAAGTCGTAGTGGTAACGATATTTGTCTCACTGATCTCTGCTACTTTTTCTAGCTGCAATCTAGCAAAATTTAACAGGTTTCACATTGGTCATTAAGGCACTTCAGAGAGACAAAGAGAGACTACTAGAATGTACGTCAAGCTACTTCAATAAACGAGATTGCCCCAGATGGATGACCTATTACAACCATCTGATGGTGCACCGCCACTTTGCACGCATAATAGTCATCCGGTAACCAAGTCATATCCTGAGAGTTTCTCCTGATCCAATGACTTGTCACGAACAGCACCGGTAACTGCGGAGCTACCGTGGCTATTTTGAGCGGGGAGCCCATGTCAATCCTTCCTCGATCAGTGTCAAGATATCGCCCACAGCTGGAGAACGTCATCTTCTGGACAACTGAATCCGTAAGGTAACTCCACGGCGCCCACGCGTTCTTGTTCAAGTCCCAAAGCTTGATCGTATATGTATCTTTAGACAAGAAACAAGCCAGGATGTGATTGTCGGGGGAGATAGCCACACATTCAATCGGCGATGAGTCGTTCTCTATGATCTGACTTGGGGTTCCGTCCGTGTTCCAGAGTCTAGTGGTTTTATCTTCTGAACAAGAGATCAGAATATCACCGCCTAAAGAGAATGCGACGTCTTTAATACGCCCAGTATGCCCTCTCAATATTGCGGACGGTGCATTGGTCGGAAGGTTCCACAAGACTGCCGTGGTGTTCGCCCAAGAGACGAGACGAGAGGGCCGAGGGGAAAACCTGATACCATCGACTGCGTCGCCGTGCCATCGTAGCAGGCATCTACGATCACCTGTCATCTGGTCCCAGATAATGACCATCCCGTCAGAAGAACTTGAAACCAGATGCTGACCGTCCGGAGAAAAGGCCACTGAGACGGCTTGAGCAGGACAGCCGTACATCGTACAGCGTAACAGACCGTTTTCCACGTCCCATAACTTCAAAACACCGTCCACAGATGCTGAAGCAAGTAGGGAGCTATCGGGAGAGCATGTAAGGGCACTGATGGAAGCTCTGTGCCCTGTGAAGCTCCACCTTTGAGCCCCATCTGCCCACAACTTGACTCTGGCATCGGATGATCCAGTGGCTAGCCATAACCCGTTATCCGAAAACAGAAGACAGGTCACGAGACTGGAGTGACCACTGCGATCGTACGCGGTATCCAACTTTTTCTCTGTCGCTGAAGTATATGATACAGGAGCTGGTGGTGCGTCTGGTCTGGAATCATGGTCAAAGTCGTCGAGCTTGCCGTTCAGTTGGTGTGTATTGGCGTCCCAAACTCGAACTTCGTCGTCAAAGGTCAGGGATGCAATCAAGCTACCGTCTGGAGAAAACGAAATGGCGTTGATTCCACTAGGGTGATCCGACAGCTTTGCGATTTGAGAACCGTTCTTCGAGTCCCAGATCCTGATTGATTTATCTTCTGAGCCGGAGGCAACTGTACGACCGTCAGGGGAGAAATCAACTCCGAGGACTCTACTAGTATGTCCTCTGATTGTCATTTCCTGCTTGTTTGTCTCCACCTTCCATAGTCTGACAGTCATGTCATCAGAGCCAGAAACTACTCGTTTGCCGTCGGGGGAGAATCTGACAGAATTGACAGAGCCGGCATGACCGTCCAGTGTCGTTGTTACTCCTGCATGTTCTGGGATCTTCAGGACTCTCAGAGTCTTGTCAACGGAAGCAACAGCCAAAAGACTGCCATCAGGCGAGAAGATGGCAGAATTGACCCCTCTTGATGAGTTGGATATTCTTTTAATCGGTTCGCCTGTTTTTGCATCCCAGAACGCCAAGCTGTCGTCCATCGAACCTGAAACTAGCGTTTGAAGGTCTGGGGAAAATGAGAGGGAGTTGATCCAGCCCTCGTGGGCCTTGAAACTGTAGCGCAGGTTTCCAGTTTCCACATCCCATACCATGATAAATGAGTCGTCCGAACCGCCAGCCAGACACTTCCCATCTGGTGATACCGCTATTGCACTCATTTTCTCCACCGCTTCCCCCGAATAGATTTGTGACGGTTTCTTCGAACTTACGTTCCATTGCCGGACAGCCGCAATGTTGGAACCGCTGGCAATACTTGTGCCATCGGGGAAGAAAAACAAATCGCTGACCCAATCGATGTCCTCTTTGGCTCTGGGGGCATCAGCTCGAGCAATTCGAACACTTTTGATCCAAGGATGCAATTGGTCCCTAAAGTGCAGTCGCAATCCGTTTGAAGGGGGAAGAAAGGTGATGGCGGAGCTGTACACCAGCAAGGGCCTCTGCTTGATGTTTTGTGCAAACTTGAAGAGTAGCCGCCTGACATCCTTAACGAACTGTATCTGGCGATTCTGCAACACAGAAGCTTTAGCGTGTAATCCAACTCAACATAACGAAGGAAATGAACCTACACCTCTCAATAATGAGTAATACAGTCTGATTATGCCAGGGACTTCGGCGCTTTTCCCGAGAAGGTGGACAACTTCGAGCCAGCAAAGAAGGTACTTCTTGAAGAAGTCGTTGACTTGATGCGAATCAGGGAGCAAAAGTTTGCTTTGCTGGTAGTGCTGAGCCCAGTAAAGACATGCGTATTCAAGCTCGGGGGAAATGTGCTGCTCAATGCGGCTTTCCGACACATCCTTGAGGACGGCACCCGGGGACTCGAGATGACAAATATCAGGCTTCAGCATTGTGGACATCAGAAACAAACATCTGTCCCCTAAAGCTCTGTGGGTCTCCAGCTCGTCCACCCAGAATGCGTCGTCTGAACAACGCTGCTTATTGATGAGGAAATCGCGGATCGTTGGGTGGTGGAGCCGTATTGGTTGTGTTAGCTCAGTCGAGACATTGAATATTGCCTGCAGGTTATTGAGTGTGCTCTTGACGTCGCTCAACGGTATTTGCAGCAGCTTGGAAATCGAGACCATTGATAGTGGGGAGCAAAGAACCACTATGGTGCCCATGACGGTCCGCAGCTCACAGTAGGATTCCTCCTTGTCGGTATCGTCCTCAAATTCTTGCAGAGCGAAATCGAGTAGGACGGTGGTATATATGTGATCCAACTGCTTTTCTGGCCCCGCGCCAGAAATGAAGCCGTTTGCGGCTTGGTCGACTCGCTCCATTATCTGAGACGGTCGCTTTCCTTTACCGATATAGCGGCATGCAGTGGAGGCCCAAATGAAAAGCCCAGAAGAATTCTTGACAAGACGGAGAATAGTCTCACTTCCAGGCCAGTCGTTATCAAGGCTATGATCCTGTCGAATAGCATTGAGACTCTCCTGGAAAAATAACTTGATGTCCCGATCAACCAATGCTTTCGAAATCTGGTGCAGAATGAACACCTCGCGGTCCGGTACGGGTATTTTATTGAAGCCTGCGTTAACATAGGCTTCAGGTCGTCCAGTGACAAAGATTCGGATACGAACGTTGGTTAACCTCCTTGCGGTCGACAGAATTTGTAGGATTATTCTGATGTCATTTTCCCCGTCGCATTCGTCCAGCGCGTCGATTACAACGAGTACAGGCGATGGTACAGAATGTGGATCGAGGTTCGACAATGGCCCAATCACTAAGTGGTCCCACTGATCTTGAAGCGAGTGATCCATGATGTCGAGTTGGGTTTTGACAGCTCTGGCAATGTACTCTCTGGCTTTTGAGTTGTTGTTGGCCAGCTGACGTGCAAGGGTTGTGACCAACTTGTCGGCCTTCCTACGATTGCCGCCACCCCTCGAGAAGAAGAAACTCCCCTCCAGTAACGTGCGATAGTATTTCCTGGAAATAGTACGGGCCACAGTGGATTTACCAGTTCCGGCCATTCCTTTGAGCCAGAAGATGCATCGTTCGTCGTCGCTCTCGATCCATTTCGATATGTAATCAAGAAGCTCTGTGCGGGTATTGTTCAGGCAAACGGACTCATGTTGGTTCTCGAAAGAGTTAAAAGCCGCTTCCTTTACATATGGCAGCATTTCGACGTAGTGCTGTTCTCGTTTCGCATGCTCTTCATCCTCGATAGCTCGCCGGAGTCTGTAAGAGGCGTGGTCTTCCTCGCCATAGATGACGGGAATGATGACATTAAAGATACCCATCAAGCAGTATGCCTTGTCCTCCCTCCGCTTGGTCCGTCTTTTTGCCGCCCAAGAGAAGCGCTCGTCGACGGAGAAGTTCTCCAAGGCATCGCCTCGCAGAGCCTCTGTAGGTATACCAGTGACTTCGTGAATGATGGAGCTAAGATTGCTCTTGTCGCCCAACTTGACCCCTTCTTTGGAAAAGAAAACGACAGACTTTGGTGCAAGAAGCTCTTGCAAGGTCCACCCACGCGTGAACCAGCGGCTGGCACGTAAGGACGCTTGCCACGCACCGATATCAGAAGCTTGGAAGTTGGTAGCCGTATCTGGTAAGCCGATGGATACGTCCGCTAAATAAACATAACAGCACTCGGCATTGCGATACCAAGTAAACATCGTATTGATAGCCTCCTGGACCTCCACGAGGCTCTGCTTGTTTATACAGCAGTTATCGACCCAAAAGTATTCCAGGCCATCGCTGGCAGCTCTGTCGCCACAGAACCTGAGTTTGGCCCAGCTCTCTGGTTTTGACCTGAAAGTGCTGGATTTCACATCTTCAAACGTGATTTCGTCCTCGTCATTGGACAGCCATGTGTGCGACAAGACTGCGTATGGTGGTGCCGTATCTCCTGTAAGCTCCTTGGTGAGCTCCAACTTGGGCTCACCGTCAGGCCCGCTGGCCCACTTAAGTAGTCGCATGCTGACTTGGTTGACTTGAAAGTCGAAATAACTGATGGTATGATGCGATAATTGCAGATTTTGACATGCATAGCCAAATGGCTAGCATGTATCAGCCTTCGTCGTGTCGTTGCTAGGCTTGATATGGATTTCTGTCGCTTGTGCTAATCGTCTCGAAATGGCCTGGGAAAGACCTGAGGGCAAGTATGGTTGCTATAGAAGCTAAAGGGGGGGTTCTGGTCGCTGCTTGTGTTGTTACAAGATGTTGAGCTCAGATTCGTTTGCCGAAGGTGATGTGGACTCCGGGGTGTCATACCTCACTCTGAGGAAGCACCAAGCGCCAAATACTCAACAGTGGCAATTTCCAACCATTCCCGGAACACTGGATACCCACGATACCTGAATAATGAGGTCTGGGAGGAAAATGTGAGCACAGGCGAACCGAATGCGATGCCGCCTGCATTCCACCGATGTGGCCTGCCAGTGCCCAATAATCAAAATTACGGGCCGACATGCATTCCTGTTGTGTTACCCCAAAGGAGCGGGCGTTAAGAGGAATACGACAACCTGCCAACCTTATTGGCTCGCAGGGTGTAATTGCGCCCTTGTGGCTGAACATGGTGTGTGGCAAAAGGCACCAAAAGGCTCATTTTATGACATGGAATCACTCAGGCTGGTCATGAGAGGCCAATACCTGTAGTCTTTGCAGATCGGAACCCCAATTTACCGGTGAAATGTGTCATATATTTGAGAGCTGCGACCCAACCCCTCACGCCGTAGCCACGGAATAAGAAGCGTCATGACACCAGAAGGCGGCTCCTCCGCCGCCAATTGTGGGATAATTGACCCTGCTTATTGACCATCCTCCATCATTTATTTGGCGTCGGGGCAAGGCGGTGTACGCGGCATCCAATAACTGGGGAAACGGGTTAGTCTCAGTTTACCCCCTCTTCGCTATCTCGGGCGTAGTGGCGGGTTGCCTTTGACAAAGTTCCATTTCAACCACAGGTTCTCAACTTGGAAAGAGCCTCACTCTTTAATAAGAGGTAGTATGCGTCAGCCTCCGGCACCTTTATTGCCTAAGAATCGAGAAACCCTTGCCAGAAGAACTCGGGTTCATCATGTCGCCGATCTATGATAGAGAGGAGGTTGCCGATTTCCTCAAGTTCATCGGCGTGCCTGAGGCTTACCGCGACCCGGACCAGCTGTCGCCATGTCACGACCTCTTGAAGGTTTTGCATATACACATGATTTCGACAGCGCCTTATGAGACTCTGCTCTTCCACTATGGAAACGAGGGCCATGTCATACTGGATCCCAAGCATCTATTCCAGAACATCGTCAAGGGAGGGCGTGGCAGAGGAGGGTACTGCCTCTACAACAACTTGTTCTTCCTCTACATGCTTCGGTCCCTGGGATTCTCGGCTTACCCAGTCGGCGTGAAGACTCGTCTGCGTATTGGGGGTCCACCGGAAGGGGAGTTTTCTGGATGGTGAGCTGGAGCAATCTCATCATGGGAACATACATCGATGACGCCGCCGCTAACTTGGATATGTAGGGGCCATATCCTTACGATTGTGACGCTTCCAGATAATACGCAATGGATGACGGACGTGTGCTTTGGTGGAGATGGACCAACGCAGCCTATGCGTCTCGAAGACGGATTCACAATGCTCAACATGGGAACGCAAGAAGTTCGCCTAGTTCGAGACTTCCTCCCTGGCCAGATATCACAGGAGGATAAGCACAAGATGTGGCAGTACGAGTATCGCAACCATTCTGAACACCCTTGGTTCAAATTCCATGCATTTAGCGACGGCATAGAGTGGATGCCCCCGGACTTCGATGTGCTCAACTATTTTGAGGGCGAGAACCCGGACAGTATTTCTTGGAAGAACCTGGTGGTAGTCAAGTTCCTAAGAAGGCCGGTCTCTGAGGGTGGAGCGGATGGCGAGATGAGAAGCTCCAATGACCAGGAGATTTACGGAAAGAGGATACTCATACACAACACATTCAAGGAGAATCTGGGTGGGCGGACGGATGTTGTTCAGGTCTGTCGAACTGAAGATGAACGGGTCAGAGGTCTGAAGAAATGGTTCGACATCGAGTTGACGGACGACGAGAGACATGCGATAAAGGGACGTCCAACGGAGTTGAAGCCAGAGTAGTGTTTGTTTAATCATCTCGATCTTTATGTTTTATTACTAGGTCAAACTCCAATGAATGCGTGTAGCTGATGAATATCAGAATTTTATTAATGGCTTGCATATACTTTGAAGAGAAGGTGAAAGGGGAGGAACTAAAAATAAATTGCCGCAGCTTCTACCTATGTTCAAGCTACTCTAAAATTGTTGGATCGTTTGAATGTGATTATTCCAGCAAAACATCACCTCGTCAACATGAAATGAAAAGTGACCCTTAGGTTTTCGGTGTGCCTCACGCAAGTAAGTGGTGATGGGCGTAGGGCTTTGATTGGCTGGCGGGAGACGGACGGTATTATCGTTTTGCATAATGACACTCAAAGTTTATCCCGTTCATTCCGTTACCCCGCTCTGCAGCGGTGGGTAAGACTTGGACTTGGCACACTTGAGAGCCTGACAGGCAACAACTCATCGAGTCGGACTGGCTAATGCATTATATAGCTCATGTAATTGCGCGGCGGTGAAGGTCCCAAAGACTTCTCGCCATCAAATTGCCACATATTGGAACAGACAGAACTCATAATGTCCTACGATACTACTGGCATAGAGTACTTCTCAATTCCTAACTTCGAATTTGCAAGCGGACTAGTAAAGAACATCAAAGTCGCCTACCGTTTGTTCTGTTGCACAGCAGCAAAGGGAACGATTCTCATACCAACTTGCTATGGTGGTCGCATAAACAAAACTCTCAACTTTACGACTGGAGCTTTGAAAGACTACAATGTGGTAGTTGTTGCTATGCTTGGGAACGGCGAGAGCTCTAGCCCTTCTAATGAGGATGATTTCCCTTCAGATTACTCACTCCGCTACCAAGTAAGAAAGACACCAATATTTCTCAGATCTCGGAGTATACTGAATTGCTATGCGAGTACGCAATGAAATTTGCTGATATTTGCACCTTACTGCTAATAGGATTGCATAAACTCTCAATTCAGACTCCTTACTCAACATCTGAACGTTCAAAGCCTTGAAGCGGTGATTGGCTTCTCGATGGGTGGCCAACAAGCATACTACTGGGCTGTGATGCATGGAACTGGTCTCCGACCTTTTCTCAAACGCTCTGTAGTCATCTGCGGCAGTGCCAAAACATCTGGCCAAAACTACGCTTTCCTCGAAGGCCCAATCTCCGCCCTGACTACTAGCTACGACTACGATCAGGGCAACTACAAGCTTAATGGCGTCAAACCCATTCAAGGGCTGAGGGCTTTTGGTAGAGCGTACGCAGCATGGGTCCCCAGTGCTGAATGGTTCAGACAGGAGCTTTGGAGGCAGTCAGGTGCCAAAACCTTGCAGGAGTGGATGCATCCACCGATTGGGCAGAGCTCATATGAGAAATGGGACCCCGAAGACTTACTAGTCAAGGCAAGAATGTGGCAAGCGGGTGACGTTGGAGCCGTTGCGGGAAATGGCGATTACAAGAAGGCACTGGAGGGAGTTACTGCAAGAGTGCTCGTCATGCCCAGCATGACGGATAAGTACTTCTCCGCGGAAGATTGTGAGAATGAAGTCAGTTTCCTGAAGCACGGTGTGTTTTGCCCCATTCCGTCGATTTGGGGCCACATGGCAGGAGGTGGAGCTAATCCAGTGGATGCGAAGTGGATGGATGAGAAGATATCAGCATTTTTGAATGATATTTAATAGGGATGTAACTACAAGTATGTTGCCTCGAAACTATCAATTGCGAGAAGGAAACGCCACATGAAAGTATCTGGGCACCGTAAATATTGCGAGGTCCGGTGCTCCGGGGACCGGCGCCGGAGCACCGGACCTCGCCGGGGCCCCTTAAGTAAACTCCGTCTGGTGGTGATCCTTTCTTCGGGCGGCTTCACATCTTTCTTCCCCGCGCCCGTCTGACAACCATGGCTCTGAACGGCATGGCATAAACGACATGGATACTAAATGATCGAGAAACTGTCGCCGTCATGTTTGCTGGCTACATGTAGCTATCGCCCTCGGTTCCTGGCTGCCTGAGAGCCTCCTGGAATCAGTAATCCCCGTTTCAACAGCGCGAAGAGCCTTCTCCACTACCTTCTCAATCTCGTAGTGGTACATCCATGACTCCGAAGCAAGGGAAATCCTTCTCACTCGCTCTGCAATCTCTTCATCGACAGAGAGGCTTTCTGTTCGCAATGTCGCCTTGATAGCGCTGAGGTTGTCCATAAGTGTGTAGAGTCGTTGATAATGAGGGGATCTGACAGAATTGAAGAAATCCAGCGCATCGACTAAAGGTCGCCCCTTTACATATCCCCATTCGACTGCTTTAGCTAATGTGTACACATCTTCAAGGGCAAATCCAGCGCCCGATCCGAAGTTTCCCAACAGAGCATGTGAAGCATCCCCAATGAACGCTATGTTACCATGCGACGTAACTCGGTCTAAACGAGGACCAGAAAACAAAGCAAATTCTTGTGTTTCCCCTTCAGCAGCAAGGCGCAATACTCGTCGGATAGGCTGGCAGAAATCATTATACTCAGGGAGAAGAGAATGCAGGTCAACTGGACGACCCCAGCTTACTGGCTCCTGGTCTTGTTGTGGCATGCGGATACGGGCGGTGACCTCGAAGTCATCATCTCCAAGAGAGGACGTAAACACGTATAAGCCGCTACTATGCTTCCAGAAATTCGGTACCGACGGGATACCTTCGATCTTCTGCACAGTGGTCTTGCTAACGATAGTGCGATACACAGATTGCCCGTTATAACGAAGTTTGTGGTTTGGGAAACAGATATTGCGAATATACTATTATTCAATTTAGTTTTGTGATTGCAAAGACACGGGAACCCAAGTGGCCTACAGATCTGATGCCATCTGCCGCAACTAATAAGTCGACTTCTTTCTCATCGCGGTCCTGAAACAAGATGCGTATGCGACCACTTGGGAGGTGCCTTATCCCGATCAGCCTTTTCGACAGATGGATATTTCTTTGTTCAATCTTCTTCAGAAGCGCAGATTGGAGCTTAGCTCTAACAAGTCGACAACTCTGGTGATGTATGGGTATTTCTTGTGAAGTATATCTTTCGATTAGCAATTCCCCAGTTCTTCCGTTGCTATGTATATCAGCAGAAGTTCTAATCATTTATACGAGAGAAAATGTTCACACATACCGCCTTTGCTCAATGAGCCGTTCGGCCGATCGGTAAAAGTCTTTGTTATTGATGTTCTCAGCTGCACCATTATGTTCGAGTAGCCTCCAGGTTTGCGGTTGGAGTGATATACCCCCGCCTGTTTCGCTAATTTCTGGTTTCTTTTCATACAAGTCCCAATCAACAAATGGTAATTTGGACAGTTCGATAGCGGCGCCGAGACCACCTGGACCGCCCCCTATAATGGCGACTTGAAGTCGCCTTTCAGTCTTGGTTGCGGTCATACTGACCCAGAATATTTGGAATACAACAAATGAAGTAAGATCCCTCTACGATGTACAAGTAAATACGAGAAGTCAAGATGCTGAAACTAGATAGCTCGTATTTAACGTTATATCATGGTCGAATTCTTTCTTTCAATTGTTAATCTCGTTCTTAGTAATACCGAGTCAGGCTGAACTTGTAAAGAAGATGACGTGTAGGCTATCACATCGATGCATTAATCGAGGCTTAATCTAGAGAGCCTCATTTCGCCGGACTCCAATCACCGAAGAAACCCCAAAGTAATAAAAATAGTTCGTCTCTGCATGAGGATCGTCAATATTACTGACGATTTGTTGACAATTTGGAATTCCATGCAGGTTTGGCTAGCCACGTTTGATGCCACGGGATGCACCATCCGCATTTGTAGTAGAAATGGTAATGTGATAGGATGTTGTGTTCTTCGTGAGAGCCTCAGTTCCGCCCGACTTGGGTGAGTGAATTGAGCTGCCCCTGGTCAATATTCGCGTCGCCTTGGTTGCCGTGCATGCGGTCATATTTGACGTACTTTGATTTGTGACCAGGAGAACTAGGAGCAGGCTCTGGTCAGCATTTGCCCCGTCTTGGCTGCCGTGCGTGCTGTCATCTGACGTGCTTTGAAGTGTGGTCGGGTGGACCAGGAGCAGGAATTACCCCCTTGTGGAAAGGGGGGATAGACCAGTGGCTGAACATGGTGGGTGGCAAGAGGCACCAGAAGAGCAGGCTCTGGTCAGCATTTGCCCCGTCTTAGCTGCCTTGCATGCTGTCATTACGACGTTGTTTGAAGTTTAACCAGAAGCAGGCTCTGCTTCAAACATCGCCGTTTATTTTTCGTCTTTTGGCTCTGCAGCTGTAGCCGACAGGCTCTGCAATCTTTCTTCAACCCTGAAGACTTCGCAATGTTTGGGTATCAAGTTCCAATCCATCTTTTTCCATACGGTTGGCTTCGTGTTCCTGTGCTTCCTCCCTTCATTTTACACAATCTACATAGCATTATTGTCTAGGGCATAACTAAGAATTCATTCTCAGTTCCATCGTATTCAAAGTTTCACACTTCGGTGTTGACAGATATAAACGCCGTTCGTGTAGTACTGTCTTTCGTTCATGGGCAAACTGCTTTTCGACCTGCTACCTGTTCTTTATATCAAGTTTTCTCGTTTTCGTTTCCCTGATCAAGGCAACATGGAGTTCTTAGACGTTATCGATACTTGCGATAAGTATGGATTCACGACTGTTCTCTCAGCTACCCGCACTAATCACTGCAACAGTTTTCCTCAATTCGATTGGAATAATCAAGAACGATGGACAGCTAGCATGTCCCAACTTTGGAAGTTCTGCCTACCCGGGGATGAACGGGCATTTGGATATCTCACTCAGTCCACCATATCTCGAATGCCTTGGACATCTGAATTCAGACTGGATAAAGCCACTCAAACAGTTCACCTACAGCCTAATGACGCCACTGATATTGTCACTTCTTGCGCTGCCGCTATGACGAAGCTTCTGGGAGCTGCCCAGGATGCAGGCTCGTTTGTGAATCTCTTTAATTGGCCGGGAGAAAGGTTTCCTGTCCTTGGCGCGCCTTTCCCCTTCGCGGTAGACCGGGCGATATCACCATACTTCGGAAATGTTTCCACAGGCTCTCAGCTAACGATATTCACCCGTCATGAAAACGGAGCGGTTGCCCGAATTTGGATTGCCCGGCGCGCTGATCACAAACCAACTTTCCCAGGCAAGTTGGATAATGCCGCAGGGGGGGCCGTTAATCAGAACGAGACACCACTTGAAAGCCTCCTGCGCGAGGCAAAAGAAGAATTAGGAATCAGCGCTGCCGGTGCCGTGTCCGGCGGAACCATTTCTTGGTTCAATATCAAAAACGGCGGCGCGGGGTTTGACGTGGGCCTTGTAGAGCCCGGAGTGCAGTTTGTGTACGATCTGGAAGTGGATGCTGGAACCGAGTTGTCCTCTGCAGAGGCCGGTATTGACTGGGTACGACTCCTTTCCATTGACGAAGTCAAAGGTGCTCTCTTGCGTTATGAGTTCAAGCCCAGTAGTGCTTGCGTTCTCATTGAGTTCTTTGTACGGCATGGCATTATCAATGCGGAAAACAACCGACATTTTGCAGAGATTGTGTCAAGGCTACATCGAAGCTTGCCATTGCCCACAACATACCCTCTGAAGATAGTATAGAGTACCCAGTATGATATCTAGATTGGATGAAGCTTGCTACCTTACTTATATTTCGCCTTTGTTTATGTCCTTCGGAACATACTGTCCTGTTCCCTACGGACATATAAGTTCAAGATATACCTGACTCTGAGTATTTCCAATCAAGTGCTAGGACCCGTTTCATTGTCTTAAATCATGTGCTGACCTGAATTCCCTAATCATTCCCCCAACATCCCAAGATGACGTCAGATCTATACAGTGGACTGTGCTGTATTCACCATAGACTCGCCTTATTTGACATTGTGCTTATCATTTACACATTCAACAGGTTTCAGTGTCCTTCCTCTTGAGGCAAATAACCCCCCCCCCCCCCCCCCCCCCCCAAGTGATGCCACCGCGATGGAATAGGAAAGGTGTATCCTCAAGCTCTAACCCTTTTATTTCCAGGTATCGTAGGTTTAAACGCCATGTTCAACACAGCAAATATTACAAAGGTCTGCCAATGAATGCTGGCTGTACAAATTAACGAAAATTCCCCCTCCTGGCCACTAGCTTGTGTATTGACTTACCAATAGACAGGTGACAATTCTACTATAGCAAAAGCAGCTAATTAATTCCACGCGGATGCAATCGATTGCATACCCGACCTAATTCTCGGCGTAGCAGTTTAGATAGATAGAACCAAGGGACCCTGTGCGGCATATAAACATATTAGTTACAAGAACACCCTTAATCCGCGAGATTTAGGTACCGGGAGCCAACCAATGACGCGAATAAGCTGAGATATATAGATGAATACAATCTAACTGTACTCAGATTCTCTTTTTCCAAGTTAAAAGCATTGCTGTAATTATAATGAAGCAAAAGGAGAGCCCAGTTAAGCAAACTATTAAGAGACAACGGCGGCCGTAGCGATCCATCAACAGAACCGGAATCGTGGATCCCAGAAGATAAGTACATTATGCGCCACCGCCCAGAAGAAGAGTTGAGTTTCGATCAAGATTCATACTTTTCTAAAAGACTAGCAGTGAATAATAGTTAATCATGTTAGAGCCAGAGAACTGCTGGGCAAGCTGTACAGAGATGGCCAAGAGCAAACGACGGAAGTTCTGAGTCACCCCCAAGTGAAGAGCTCTCGTAAGTGAAAAGGGCCATCCGGATTCTCCTCATCTAGAAACTTTCTGGAACATGGCGCACTAGAACATTTTAGTTCACAAGACCATAATTGTTCAACCCACCTGGACGACCTTGCAATGAACCGAGAATTCACGCATGGGGATGAGATCAACCAGGAAAGCCCCTGGGGCACTTGCATACGAGAAAGTTTTTCCATGGCTGTATTCATCATTCCGAGCAATGGATCTTTCTTGAACTGCTCCGCGTTGTAGGTGATGTTGAGAATAACGGATTCAGCCTCTCTGATGGTTCGGTTCGTTAGTACCTAGCTGAGCCAATCTTTTGGTTTGTTTCACTTACTTCGCGATGTGTTCGGAGAGTTTGTGCGGACTCTCGAGCAAGTGTAGTAGAAAATGTCCCACCTAGGCTTCTTGCAAAGAGTCGTAATGCGCAGCTGCAGCCTTCGAGCCGAGGATTTGAGCAAAGGCCTTCTGGTGGAGGCGTAGCGTGTCATTGTATGCCAACTGTCCGGTTGCCAGATTCCAACCAACCCTATAGAAGTTGTAGACATGAGTACACCCAATGAACTTTGTTGTCTTTGTCCTATGAACTTACATCTCACCGGCCAGGTTGATGGTAGGCCTAGAAGAAAACTCGGCCGACTGCCTTTCGAGAAGTTCGAGCGCAATCCCAGGGTCGTTGATGATGATCAAGGTTTTACCGAGAACGGTGACAGAACTGATTGGGCCTGTGCAGAATGTCAAACTTCACCAAGGGAACTGTTTTCTGGCTATCTAGTACGGCGTTTTCCCTTACCGTACAAGTCCTTATGCTTTAGCTAGTAGTGGGCTCCCAATTCAGTTGTTAGGGGCATGTCCTAAATGTTGCTAATGAGAGGGAGGCCTTTTGGGCCGGGCGGAAGAGGAGCTCGACTGGCATTTTTCTATACGTTAAAAATCCTATAAACAACAAGTAACGCGAGGAGAGTGGCAGAAAAGCCAATAATAAGTGATGGTTCTCCCATTATGGTCAGTGGAGGGCAGCATGGTAGGAAAGCACCAAGGAAACCCCGTTTGCATCAGTTGAGCAGTCAGCCTCCTTTTAAACGCCAAAGTTCCTTTTAATCTTCAGAAATCTCCCTCGCTTGGTAGGACTCATCAAGCAGCGGGAAACTGGTGTTTCCAATCAGGCATGAAGGCATTCTAATGCTCCAGACATAACAGAATTACTCTGTATAGCTACAAGCTGCGGAGGAGGTATGGAGGTGGAATCTGCAGTCAGCTGACTGTGGCGGCTCGCTTAGTTGTTTATGTGCGATTGTCTCACCTAGCTGCTCACCTAAAAGCTGCTGCTTTTAGTAGTTACGTGCTGCCTAATTAGCAAGGCTGACCCCTATACCCTAATCCCAGTAACAGCGAACTACTCCGCGCTCTAAGTCCTAGGATCAGTAAACTGGCCTCAGTTAACGTCCTCCTGATCCTGGGAATTGTGGTCAGCTTGTAGGGGCTAACTTACCGGTCCTAGGACTCAGGGGACATAGCGCCCTAGGATAGGAGGAGACAGTGCTCTGGCTTCGGATCTTCGGATTAGTGCCTGTTAGCGCCCCCAAATCCTAGGAGCAAGAGTAAACTAGTACAGAGTAGCGAGCTACCTCCTGCCCTGAATCCTGGTAAGAGTGAACTGCCCAGCCCGTCACCTTAATCCTGGGATCAGTAAGTTGTCCCACCCCTAAATCCCGGGAATAATGAGTCACTTCACTACTCAATGCCGAGAACAGGTAGCTCTTCACTTATGCGATATTCCTAAAATTATCAGGCTAGATTCTAGTGGCTTCCCCTTGATCCTATCATAAGAATAGGTCTACGTGAGGTTGGTGCAGAGGGATAACCCCACAATCGCCGGAAGGAGAAGCGATTGCGACAGCGGCGGAGACGAGAATCGAGAGGTAAAGTTGGGTCGAAAATATTAGCTATGTACCTAAATCGACAAAGGACCACAGCGCAACTACTTTACTAAAAGCATGATACAAACAACCCAGTACGCCCAAAGCCTGTACTTACGACGTGCGTTCATTGCCACTGTCAGGCTCTAGTCTCTACTCCGAGACAATATAGTCAAGCTTCGACAAAGTATTAATCCTTGGCGGATACTCGTCAAGAGAGAAATTTGCCGCCTCAGAAAAATGAATACAGAGTATACCTTCAGCCATCGCAGGCTCCATGTCCCGAAGCCTATTGTCTCCAACATAAACCATTTCCGCGGACGAGGTTCCGAGATGCTGTAGGACCCTTGAAAATAGTCCGTCAACCTTCGACATACCGAAGGAATTGGTTGTTACCAAGGTGTCGATTTGCTCAGCAATACCCAAATGATGTATGGTTCGTTCCTGCGCATCTTGTGGGCCTTCTGTAATAACCACAGTTTTCTTTCCCAATCTCTTCAATGTTCTGAGAACACTGAGAGCTCCGCATTTGAGTTGAAGAGAGTTCACTAAAGTGGTCTCATAAGTCTCCAGGAGTTGTGCGAGAAATGTCGCACTAATCGTCAGCGAAATGCGTTCGAATAGGAGAGTAAACCGCTCTCTTCTGTAGTCAAAGGACGTTTTCCCGTCTGAGAATGCATTTGACGTCTTGATTCGGAGAATGTCGGAATACTCCTCCTTCAACACGTCTAATGACGTCCCATACTTTTGCGATATCACTTCCAGTGATCTATGGGTTGCCGCGGAAGACGCTAAACGGAACTCGTGGAGAGTGTCGTCGAGATCAAAGCCGAACCATACCTTTTCGGATAGAGTGGCCCGAAGTTGGTCTACTTTGTCTTTCCAGCAGCCAAGGTAAGGACGACATAACGTCCGCTCAATCTGTTCCTTTTCCTCGAGCGTGAGAAGGCCGTGGTATGGCGCATCTTGAACTATCGACGAATTCGATTCCACAGTTTTGAAAATGCCGACTGGTCTGTTGTCGCCGTGGATCTGTTCTCCTCTTTCGGACTTGAAGAGGAATGATCCGAAAGGCTTCGTGAACTTAAGCATCGCATCTGAATATGGTATCCCCCATCGAGCACAGATCCGCCGGACTTCATTCTGTGGGTCGTAGACGAGTCGCTCGTAAAGCAGACAGGATATGTTTGTCGAAGCCGATCGATCCAGCATGCTGAACAAATTGGTATAGCAGTCGATCAGGCTCTGCAAGTCCGTCCATCCCAGATTCTTCCAGCTGTCAAACACACGTATGGGATCGCGGATCAGAAAGATCGGTCGGGCCATGTCGTATGCAGAGGCGCTGGGCAACAGATCGTAGAGACACCCGCCCTTTGTTGTATCGTTTCCGAGCTCTTCTTTGGAAACGAGAAACCTCTTTCCGGCGTCGATCGCCTGTTGGTATACGGGATGCTGGGCAGGACTCTGGAAGATCGAGTGACTTGGTGCGTACTGCACCCCGAGACCTGGCTTGTCCATGAGCATCAATCGACTGGTGATACCACACTCAGGGGATTCAGCGAAGACTCTCATGAGTAGCGTAGAACCGCTGCGCGGGCAGGCAACAAAAATCCGGACAATGAGGTCAGGGGGCTTTCTTGTGTTCGCGCCAGACATCTTGTGGAGGATCACGAAGCTGTTTCAGTGGATGGAGAGGTATTTTGGAAGAAAGCGTAGTAGTAGCTTTGCGGTTAACAGGAAGAAAAAACCCTGAAACGGCAAAGCTCTAATATATGTCTCATTGGCTCGCATTTACGGTTTTCCGTGACAGGAGTTAGATCATAAAGGCTAAGGTTCAAGATTGCGATGGCAAAAGGGCTTCGTGGCGCGACACAGATTTATAAACCTATCACAGCAAGCCACAGCATCAGGTCTTACATGGTGAGTCAAAGTTTGGCAAATTCGGTGCCAACCAACAATTTCGACATCACATATCAGAACGATAAAGATATCACTGCTGAGTAAGTTTATCACGAATCACACATTCGGCCGTATAGCGACGGTGCATCCAATCCGGACGTCTTGTATGACGAATGCCGGGAGTAATCTGCCAATGGGGGCGCGCAGCTATGCCCTGTCAGATCTGTAGATTCCAGTTTGACGTCCACATATGTTCGCATTGAGTGTCAGATGATAAGTACATGGACGTAATGATCTTGCCCAGGAACGCAGTCATCCTTCTGAGCTTACCAGTTGTGAGTTTCATCTTTGTAAGGCCGCAGTTACACAATGATTAATCTACTCCGCACTGGTGATGTCGGTCTTTTAATCCTGCATTGCTGTAGAGTGATAGACGGCAGTCGAACCAGCCGAGTCAGCAGAGTTGAGACTGAAAGCTCCCTCAGATGAGCTCGATGACCGCGCAAAGCCACTTACAAATTTTATCCTTGAAAATCTGAGGGGTTCATCAAGGTTCACCTTACTCTTCAGCTGCGCTCTCCATGTCGAAGATTTGTGATGAATGATCGTGTTTAATATCCCGGCTAGTAGCATTCATTCATTTATATATTATACCCAAATAAACAGTATTGGCCTCTTTAATCGGGGGCTACCTTAAGTGGAGAATGCTTTCTCACGTGGGGCTTTGGGGAAAAAACTCCAACAACGGGAAACATCCAATCAGACACGCATTCGCCGAGCGACTTGGGTCCTCAACACACCAGTAACCATCGTTATCGACCAAAGATCGACTGGTCTCTCATTCATCCTCCTGTGGTCAAGACGCATGTTTCTCTGAAGTCGAGTAACTAGGAAAATAATGTCGGCGCTCCTCAAACTGCCCCGTGAGCTCCTTCACCAAATCTTCGACGAGCTTGCCCCGGTCTACCGTACCACGAAATACCCCGAAGAACCGTATGTTGGCGACTTTGACCGCCGCACCTTGAGCTCTATATCGCGGAGCTGTCGCCAACTACATGACGACGTCGTGCCATTCCTTTACAAGGAGGTCACCTTGGCGAGCCAAAGCGGGCCATCCCTTATTGCCCTCTTGAGGTACTTCGCAGCAAATCCCCATGCGGCAAGCTATGTCCAGCTTGTTCGCATTAGCTGGGGCAATCTTACTGAAGCATTCGTCTACTCCCGGGAAGACACCCAATTCGTCGAGGGCTTAGCGAAGGGCCTCGGATTAAGCCTGCCCAACGACTGGGATGCCGCTGAAGAGAATAGTTCCGGCCTTCTAGCCGGGCTTGTTCTTCTCAAGTCCAGTGGGGTTCGAATCGTCGAGATCATTGGATATCACGCAAGCTTCTATCGCAGTATCCCAGTGCGATCAACACATCGGCTGAAACACTTCACGCAATTCTTGTCCCTTGTCGAGCCAAGTACCAATCCACCGCCAATGTCTGATCTTTGTCGTCTCTTAAACCTCTCACCGGGTATCACAGCCTTTGAAGCGAATTCGGTCACGAAAATGAACGAAGGGGACATCGATTGGAGTCATATGATTAGCCTCGGTATTGGCGATGACTTCAAGGAAGGCACGGACTGGCTTGTTCGCGTCGTTGAGTCTTGCGAGCGACTAGAACATTTGGAGTTCTCACTCGACACAGACAGTCCGATCCCCGTCGTCGCGGCTTTGGACAGGCACGCCAATACCATGAAGTCACTCAGCATTACTGCATTTGATTACACCGTCGACCACCCAGAACGCCGTCTCATTTCGTTAGCTGCTTTTGAGAATTTGGAAATTTTAGCCTTGAATGGTCTGCTGTGTGAGGGTGGCACTATTTTGAAGACAATGCCTGAGTCCTTGCGGGTACTGAGCTTGGATGGCGATTTCGACCACTTGAAGGAAGATTTCGAATGGTTTGCTTCTAAAATCTCAAAGGGGTCATTCCCTCACTTCGAAGAGATGAGATTCACGACTATGTGGACATGCGGGCATACCACTTGCCCTTTCATCATGAGTGGTGACGTGTGGCTGGAAGATATGGAACAGAGAGGAACGAGACAGTATCCGCCCGATGTCGTCGAGGAAGATGAAGGCGGTGGTGGTGATTTGTACCAGTGCCGAGAACATTGGGAGATCATTTATAAGCTTGTTAAGGCCGGTATTCACGTCTGGGTAGACTAGCAATGCTGGTTTTATGCATTGAACGTTTACTAAATTACTCTAGTTAGGAGTCTATGGGAAGCCCTCCAACGCTATCATTCAGTATTTACTTTTCTGTGCCCCTGAATCGACATTTCATGTGTTTCCCATCGGCCGAGCTCACGGCTGATGCATACCGGCCTCATAAAAAAGCTGTGCGATTGTTTCGAGGTGGATGCTCGGTTATCTGTGGATGACCCGATTATGTTGAGGTGTAAGGAATACCAATTCACTGCAAACCACTCTCTTTAGTCTCTCCATGTGGGTTCTCTTCACCATTAATGGGCACGGCCGCTTCGCTCTTCCTCAAGCTCTCGTCATTTCGTCATTGTTGCGAACGATACTGAGACATTGTTCTGGTTTGTTTGATATTGGATTTGGTCAATGGAGCGTTGGCCATATAGGAACTCGAAATCCGAATCACTCCAAGCTTTCCAGGCAGCTGATTAATCGTAAACGATATATCAGATCTTACCATTATGGTCAGTTTGAGTTCTCGATACCGAGGCGCCAGGGTTTCGAACGGAAGCCCTGGAATCGAGCTGGTTCATGGCGCCAGCTTGGGAACCTGGGTTAAGTTTGCCACGAATCCGTCTGACATGGACGAAAAAAAGGAAAGAAAAAACAGTCGTGGGGAGTCACCCGGAAGAAATCGTGGCTGAATTGAACGGGAACAATACGAAAACGTTTATGTTTTGCTTTTCTTTCTTTTCCTTTTTGAGAGTCTTTCAATATTTTTGTTTTACTACTTGACCCTAGCCTGTATCTTATACTCGTAGCTTTGCTATCACGAAAGCCTCGCCAGCTTTACAAGACTCGACCCAGATTGCGTCTAGAAACCCTGATATCTATGGCTTCCGTCGAAGTGACCGTCATCAAGTGGAGGTTTTGGGAGAGCTTTATCCCTCGTTTCTGGTCGTCCCGTTTCTGGCCGTTCTTGGCCTTGGCTTGAAAACTTGGAACGCAAGCTAGGACTGATAGCGCTCAACCCCGTCATTGGGCGAGGTGGACGAAGGGGAGTTGGATGTAGACTCGGGCTCGGGTGCGGATGGGATATTGTCGTTGCCTGACTGGGCGCGTAGCTAGGGGTATGGCTCGCTGCGTAGCTGGGTGCGTAACTAGGCATGAATTTCGGTGTTCCAACTCTCGAAGGTGGTTTCGAATGTGCACCATGCGGTAACCTGGGACTCAAGTTTCCGTCGCTAGAGTATTGAGGGCTATAATTTACGGTAGTGGCGAACTTCGGCGTCATGTCGTTTAGAGAGAATTCGTCCACCACTTGTACTGGTCTTTGGGAGGCGGGCAGATGAGGAGAGGGTGCAGAGTTGCCGAGCGAAATGGACAAATTCTTCTTCGGTCTCCTCCTCCTTCCCAATGCTCTCTGCATCCGCTTTGGGACGAACGTGTCGTACATCTTTCGCTGGAAGGTTTTCGTCGTACCAAAGACCAGGAAGGCGACAAGACTCGGAGTCACACCAGAAAGATAGCCTCGGACGCTCGATAGTGCTCGTTTATCGCTCAAGTCCGGTGCTAAGTCATCTGCACTGTCAACTGTATGACTCGCCGCTGCAATTCGCGGGATAACGTTGGTGTATTCGAATACACTAAAATCGTATCAGCATCCGTCCGCGCGTTCTACATGAGTATTCCCAGAAAAGAGTATTGCTTACCAGAGAACCGCGAAAGCGATGGATAGTCGAATCACAAGCCAGCTGTCGTATGTGTTGTCGGCGCCAGCGCCGCTGTATGCTCGACTTCTGCCACCGGCTCGGCTTGAATTGCTGCCGTGCCAGATAGAACGTGACTTGCTGCCCTCGGCGTTACTGCTACTTTGTGAAGCGGCGTTGCCGTAAAGCACGTTCCAAGTTTGTAGGTTTCGACGCGAATGGACGTATTTGAAAAGGATCATGAGGAGTAGGATTGCGCTGCCCAAGAGGCTGAGCACGACTGCAATCCCAGTCAGTCATCACTCTCGAACTGGCCCCGGAAAGCACATTTATGGATTGCTTACATTGAGTATTAGCAATGAGCATGTAGACTAGAAATGAGCCCCGTGCCACCGGCGAATGCATCCAACCGACGGTTGCGGCGGTAAGTATAAAAGGCAAGACCCTGCCGATGATAGAAATGGTCCGGGTCGTCCTGGGTGTCGTGGCGAACCAGCCGTGTACGCTGGCTGCTAACGACAAAGCGCTAACTGAAGTCAGCATTGCCTTTCTTCGATGAAGGTTTCGAGTTGGCTTACAAGAAGAAAACAAAAGTAGATTCAATAGTGAAGCCGAAAATTCCTAGCATTTATCATCAGAACCCGTCGCATACGGTGTTCATCAACGTTGTTCTTACGGATGTAGCTGAGGATGAGCTTGATACCATGGGAACCCTTGTGATATTGGACCTCCGCGTTGTCGGCATTTTCCCTGGCGTAGTAAAACTGATCCGTCATAATGTCTTTCCAATAGGCAAAGTCGTAAAACTGTTGGGCAATACTCGTCATAGTGACAATGAGAGTAGCATAAGCAATACAAGCGATGTCTGTGAGAAACATGAGTGAGTTTAGGCGGTCTCTAAGTCCGTCCTCCTCGGCATTGGCTGTTGCTAGAGGGGCAGTTTTGGGATGTCAACTTACAGCTTGTCCTGTCATTTTGAGTCCAGGTCAGCCACACCAACAGGATGTTGGCTATCAGACAGACGAAAGAATAGAAGATGACCCCGACGGCGTCTGGATAGACTGCCGACGGGAGTTGGAACACCATCACGACGGCCTCTCGCGCGGCGCCGTCATCAAATCCAAATTGGCATGACGAACAACGAGAATCAGAACAGAGGGGCCGAGCTTTCTCCTCGTCGTTGCTCAAACGGGGGACACCACATTTTTGACATACTAGCCGAGCCCGTCTCAAAACGGCCCACAGAGGGGCATCACAGCCCCTGGTGGAGATGCCGACCTTGTGTTGGCGGCACGATTTCCTGCTTGTCATCCAATATGGGTCCCAAGATGGCATCCCATGAAGTATTGCATAGGGAGATGACTCGCTGTAGACGCGGGAACCTTTTGGGACCCGATACTCCTGGCTCCATCTCTCGAAACGAGCCCCTGGTCATAGCCTACTTCATATCGCCTAGTCCAGTGGAGGAAAACTCAGGGTATCGGTGCTAATCCGGAACAGTAGCCGATTTCGTGACCTGACTCGCAATATTGCAACCATCCCATAACTTTGGTATATTAAAATAGCTTTCATGATATTCTTGCGTCTGCCTTAAGCTGTCCGCACTGCCGCACGTGGCTTCTTGGTGTCACTGATACGCCTTGAGGTGATTTAAGTGTCAATTCAAGTCTCAACTTGAGGCTGCAGACTCAAACTCTCCGAAATCACGAGACGCCCGAGGCTTTGCTTCATGTGATCCATCATGCAGTAGCGGCTGTCCCTTGCAGTAGTTCAGGAACTTCGGGATCGGATCTGGCACCAACACCGCGCGGCACACTGAAATCGTGTGGGTAAGGTCCTCTGATCGAGTAGTCAACTCCGGGCAACCGACCGGCTGGCCGGAGATAAGCTTGATGTGTTAACTTCCGCTTTCTCTTTCGACAAAAGCCCGGCTTCCAATTGTGGAATCCGTTGACTCCCATCGAATTCAACGACTCAGTGACCGACGCTATTTGGGTCGGGCGAGCCGGGAATCCGCCATAGGTGTTGACTCCATTTCGCCATAGTGCTTTCCATGTGTCCAAGGCCTTGGCAACAGCTGATTCCCAGCCTCGTACCCACAAAGCAGAGACTATAACGAGCGAACTTACTCGGCCATCAGTCACTCGCTCTCAAGCCTCTGCCAGCCCCGTCCGGTCACAATTCCTGGTTATCCGTCGAGACTGCGCGGTGGTTAATGATAACGGACCCGACCTGTGGGTTGCGGGACAAGCTGTCGAACACAGGTTCAACTCCTCCAAGTTCGGCTGCAGTGTGTTGGGCAACAGTATAGCCAGCGATCATCGTGCATAATTCGATATATTAATATGTGTGTGTGTAACTAACTAAGGGGCTAAATTGGCGCCTATATATGAAAATTCAGTGCTAACATAGATCTAATATAAATAACCTATATTTAGGCGTAAATTTATATCCCAGAATATCTAACCCGTGCACACCTCACTTATAGCAATATATAGGTCTAACACACCCCCTTAGATCTTAAAATAAAGCTATTATAAGATCTAGATATCCTATTTATACTTCTATTATTATAATACTATTATTACTACTACTCTACTTACTAGCTATATAATATATAGGTTTCTATTAGATTATTTCTAGTATCCCCCCTAGAATTAATCTAAGAGTATTTAATATAGTGGTTTAGCCTTCTACTTTATTAAGTATATTAAACTAAAAAAGCTAGTAACTTAACTTTAAGGTCTTAGATTTAATTTAGAGTTATAGATATTCTATTAGTTATAATTATATACTACTAAAAGATAATCTAGCTAAGCCTTAATACTATAAAAATATAGATAACCTTCTAATTATATAGTTAAGCTTAATACTTTAATATAGCAGAGTTTATAGGTTCTTATAAGAGGTAACTTTAAAATATCTCTAAATTAGTATAATATACACTTAGTTATCTAGGATTAATCTCCTATTATAGAGCTATAGTACCTAGTTCTCTTTTACTATTTAGTTTTACTAGTTATAATAAATAGGTTATTAATTTAGAATACTAAACTAAATATAAGTAATATTAAAGTTTAACTTATAATAACTTTTTAAATTAAAATAATATAATTATAAATAACTTAGACTATAAGCGAGTTTTGTAGTTAGACTTTATACTATTATAATAAGTATAATAAGGCAATTTAAATAGTATAGTTTCTAACTATAAAAGTTACTTTATTATTAAGATATTTAAGGTTAAAGTTTATAAATAAATATAAGGTGAAATATAATAATTAAATATAATAAGTGAATAAATTATCTCTTATTAGAGAGAGTTATTATTAATTAATAACTAGATATTTGCTATTTCTAATTATATAATAAAATAACTATAGTTTTAGGCAGTAAGTGCCTTTATAAAGCTATCTATAACTATCTTATTAGTCTTCACCTATTTAAACTTAACTCTGCCTCTTTTAACCTCCTATTATAGCTATAGGTTATTAATATTAATATAATATAACTTACTAGTCACTTAAAGTTATTTAGCAGTGAGCAATTAAAGGGTTTAGATATTATTATAGTATATAGTGAAATTATTATTAAGCTAAAGTTAAAGTTTATTTATAAGTTAAATAATAGTAAGATACTTCTTTATTATGCTTATAAGGGCTATAAGTTCTGCTTTAGTACTTAAAGTTATAACTTAGTATTATTTTAATAACTTCTAACTAATTAGTCCTCTAAATAATATTATTATATAGCTTTAAGTACTCTTATAAGTGATATTATTATTAGTAAAGAAGGTATCTAAGGTATAATAGAGTATACCCTTATTATTAGCATTAAACTTAATTATAAGATATCTTATCTGTTATAGATAGGTAAGATATTAATTAGCTATATTATTATACTCCCTTAAGGGATTTAGCAGAAACTCTAAAAGTTATAATAAGGTTCTTATAATATTAGGTCTTATAATAATTGCTATATAGTTAACTAAGCTAACTTTGTATTAATACTAGTTAGCCTCTTTAGCTATTAATTATTTAGGGTTTAGTATTAAGTTATCTGCTAATATTAGTATTACTATTAATCTCCTTAACGTTATTCTATTAATACTAAACTTATTATAGATCTTTTTAATATATTTATCTAGGCAAAGCTATAACTTATATTAGTTATAGTTATAGATAATTTAAATACCCAAAAATATACTTAATTTACCTATTTCTTTTATCTTATAGGCAGACTTTAAGCTATTAATAATTACCCTTATCTTAGATTTATCTCCCTTTTAGAATAATATAGCAATATTATTAATAAATATAAAGATTAGTATCCTATTTAATATAAAGATATAGTTATCTTTATCTAGCAGTTTTATATTTAGAAGCTAGAGGGTTATTTTAAGACTTTACTACTATAAGAGAGGGGATTAATATAGCCTATATAGAACCTTATATAAGATAAGGTATTTACCTAAGCAGTTAAATCTAGGTAGGTAGTAGATATAGATAACTTTATCTAATATAGTATTTATAAAAGCATTTATAGTATCTAACTATATTAACTTAAAGTTAAATCTCACTATAATTACTATAAAGCTTCTAAATAAATATAATATAAGTATTAAGATATAGATATCTAACCTATTTATAGGTTATAGGTCTCCTCTTATATAAATCCTCGCTTTAAACTTCTTAAAATATCTATACTTATTAAATTTATATATAAATACCTATTTAAGTAGAAGGATTTAGTATCTATCTTTAATATTATTAAGCTATATAAGCTTAAAAGTGCCCTTATTTTAGATAGTTTAATATTTAACGTTTATTATAGTAAGCTACTTTATCTAGTATAGGTGTCTCTAAGCCTCTATATAATTTATTAAAACTAGCTAGAGATCTTAATAATAGACTTTATCTAAGCCTTTAGCTAATATATCTTTCACTTCCTTATTCTTAATTATATCTATTAGCAGTAGGAAGTTAGATTAGTTTTAAGAAGTCTCTTAGATATATTGTCTTGCTAATAACCTTATTGCTGTGACTAGTTAATAATTTAGCTATCTAATTAGAACTCTTCACTTAAATAGCATATTATTATATAATCTACGGGGTCTTTCTTTTAATCTTATTAATATTATTATTTAGGGTAGCACTAATAGTAATATAGCTAGTTCTTTAACCTTAATTAATTTAGCAATTTAGCCTATAGATCAGCCTAGTTTAACTAGTTAAGATTAGAACCTCTTATTAGCAGTTAAGAGCAGTGCTAGTAATCGCTATACTACCTCTACCCCCTTAGTTAAAGCAGGCATAACTAAAGGTTCCCGCAATAGCACAGAGCTTAGCAGTTAGGTATTAGTGTTATTCTAGGTATCCTTATAAAGCTGTTAATTCAGCTCATAAAGCTTCTTATCCCTATCCCATATCACTAAGTCTATAAGAAGTTCCTCTATAAGTAGATCTAGCTGCTTTATTTTAAGCTACTTAAATATAAATTAAAGCTTTTATTAATAGAGGAGACTAGTATCTTTAAATATTAGATTATATATAAGACTCTTATCAAATATCATATTATATATATATAGTACTTTACCTAATATAGGCACCTAGATCCTATAGATATTAGTGCTATTATAACTATAAAGGTAGCTAATATATACTCTTAGCAGGGTTTTATTAGAGTATTATTTATTATATTTATAGATTATTATTAACAGATATACTTAGCAGCTATATCTCTTTATATAACTAACTTAAAGAACTTCAGAGTAATAGTAAGCAGTATTTAGTTATCTATTTATCTACTTATTAATAAAGCTTTTAGGAGTCTTCTACTTATAGTAATATCTATCTAGCCTATTTACTATATATATTTCCGCTCTAATAAGCTCTAGAGCTAGAGATTTAGAGAATCTTAACTAATATCATAGAGCTCTAGTAATTATAAAGAGAATACTACTATACCTCTCTATAAGGTTTTAAGTACTAGTATAGTCTGCTAATCTTTTAATAAGTATACTCTTAGTAGCTGCTTATATATTAAAAGTATTATAAAGCACTATATCCCAGTTAAGCCTTATAATAGAGATAGTAATACTATATTATCAGTTAAGGTAGGCAATAATATATTAGAGCACTTTAAGACCTTCCTTATAGGTATATAGGGTATATCTCCAGATAAAATCAGACTAGTAGTTACTAAGTAGCAGAAAATACTTTTCCCTATTATAGAGCTTACTTATTAGAAAGAAGTTAATAGTAATATAGTTACCTAGCACTATTAGCTAATAGTTAGGAAGTTTTCTTAATACTTATTAAATAGCCTTACCTATAGCATAGACTTTACACTTATCTTTTATAATCCCCTTAAGTTTAATACCTATAATAGTCTTTATAAGTTACTTAAGGCCTTTAACACTTAGATAGCTAAGCCTCTTATACTATAACTAAGCTTTAGCCTTAAATAACCTCTAAGTCTTTAATAACTTAAAACCAGTAAAAGATTATTCCTCTATATTATCTACCTTAAATTAGACTTACTTACTACTTTTAATATAATCCTGATTTTTATTATATGGGTAGTATTTAATAATATATTAACCCAATTAATAAGGCATAAAGTAGAGGACTTTGCTATACTTATTTTTAAGGCCTAGGACTTTAGTTATAAATATAAGTCCCTTATCCTATAGGACTTTCACTAATAAGAGGGTTATTAGATATAATAGGTAAAACTATATATTAAGTGCTATAATACCCTTCTTGCCCATACCGCCTTAGTTTAGCTTAACTTTTATCTTACTAATAGCCTCAGCAATAACAGTGCCTCCTCTAATAAGGATTCACTTTTATTAGGAGTAGTCTAGGTTAGTTATATAGCTAATATTATTATAGATATAAGAAGCAGTGCTACAGTTAATAATAACACTATTATAAAGAGCATTACCTGCTATAAAACTAGCTTAGTTATAGCTATAAAAGGAAGAAGAATAGGTGCTTTTATTATCACTCTAAGTATCTTAACTATAGAGGGAAATATATATATTATTATAGTATTCTTGCAATTAAGAGCAGCTTTGTAATAGTTAGTAACTATTATTATTCCTCTAGTTACCACTTAACTTAGCTTTTACCTCCTTAATTATAATCTCTAACTTTATTCACACCTTACTATTTCTCAGATTCTATAACTATTTATATCTAGCTTTAATATAGGCCTTATTAGCAGAGTTATTTATATTATATAACTTTAACCTAATTATAGGATTTATATAGAAGCAATCTGTTATCTAATAGTACTTCTTATAAATAGAACACTTTAGTTTCTTATCCTTCTAATAGTCTGAAGTTCTAGCTAGAGCTAACACCTTCTATATTAAAGTTATAGCCTTCTTATCCTCTCCTTACTAAGTTATAAAGCTAGATCTCTTTACTAACTTTATTAATAGTAATTTAAATAGAATAAGCTAGTCTAGATAAAATATATAGATCTAGTAGTAAAACTTATAAGCCTAGTCTATACCTATAGTTTATAGGAGAGTAGTTAGTTCTGTTCTACTATCTTATCTCTTACTTCTATAGTTATTATCTAAGAAGGAGAAAGCAGCCCCTATATAATATTTTAGAGCAATCTCCTTAATAGTATTAAGAAAGTTAGATACTTAAATAGTAGAACTTATTAGAGATAGAGTCTTAACCTATATAGTTTCTTCTATAATCTCCTAGTAAGTAACTAACTACTTAGATAACTAGGATCTTTTAACTGAATAAAGGTAGGTATTATATTACTAAAAGATATAGTATTATCTTATATAGTTATCAGATCAAAACTCCTTTTATAACGCTTTGAGAATAGATTAAGTATTAGGTTTATTAGTAACTTTGCTTAAGTAGATCTAGTTAATTAATATTATAATATCTCTGCTAAGCTTCACTAAGTTATCTCTAATATGCTTATATTCCTCTAATTAGCTTTAATATTATAGTTTAGTAATTTAAGCTCTATTATTAAATAATAGGTTATTATTATCTAAAAGAATAAAACTAAGCTTATTATTAGTAATAATCTTATCTAGATTAGTATAGTCTTTAACTCTATATTAGTTAGTAGTTAATATAATATAGTTATACTATTTAACCTAGTTATTATTACTTTATAGATAAAAAGTATTAATATTTATATTATCTAAGCTTATTTTAAACTCTTATTATTTATTAGATTTGATTTGGTTTATATAAGGGATTTATTATTAATAAGGAGGTAGCTTATTCTTGCTTTTCCTCTAATAATAGATAATTTGTTTAATAATATTAGATTTAGGGGAGCCTAGCTAATTCCTTTAGACTTCCCTAGCTTATTATTCTTTTAATATAATTGCTAGCTATATTACTTAGCTAAATCAGATACTAGGGTTATAATAACTTTAATTATAGGATTTTAACTTACTTTACTAATTAATAGCTATTATATATTATTAGAAAACAACTATATAATTAAAATACTAATTACTAGAAATTAACTAGGCTTATAACTATTAGGTAACAGTATAGCTAGTAATCATTATGCGTAATTTGATATATTAATATATATATATGTAACTAACTAAGAGGCCAAATTAGCACCTATATATGAAAATTCAGTGCTAACATAGATCCAGTACAAATAACCCATATTTGGGCGTAAATTCATATCCCGGAACATCCGACCCGTGCACACCTCGCTTATGGCGATGTGTGGGTCCGACACGGTGCGAAAGTCTCAAGGATTAAGAAACAAGTCTGATAGCCCCGTTTGTCGTTAAGGCAGCGGTCCGGCAATGTGGATGCAAGATCGACATCGAACTCGGCCTGTCCTGTCAAAAACGTGGAATCCGGTGGTACGCGGCTCGTCTGTCGAGAAACAAATGCAAAGCGCCGAGGGCTTTGACCCCGTGATGGAGCTTCGGCCATGGGGTCGACGGTCTACGGTCCGGGGACCTTGCCACCTCTCCTCACGTCAAGACCTAGATCCGCGGAGCCCGGGACCCCTAAATTGACCAAAAACTTCCCGCAATTACGAGTAGTTCGCATCGCGGGTCACGTGCAATGTTGTCGAGATGGATATGTTTCCGGCTCGTCACTGCGCTGAAAACTTGAAGACTACCGTTGTCACTCGATCAAGATTGTGATCTTGAGAGTCATCGTGAGCATCAGACTTAGCAGTACAGCGCTCGTTTTCGAGATCCTCCGCAGCTAGGCCGAGATAGGTGCGTTAAGCGCCACATAATCTCTTTTCATTGGTGTATCACTATTTGCTGGAAGAATTCAACGACGGGTGTTTAGGCCGTAGTCCTGAGATGATAACATCTTGACCGATAAACGGTGTACATCGTCAAGAATGTCTTCATCCATTTAAATCGAAAGTATGTTTCCTTCCCTAAGATATAATAAGCTCACACCATAGCCCTCTAGCGCGCGCGCATTCGACTCAACCTTGCCGACATTCCGCATGCCGATTCGCTTCCGGACTCAACCACACCGTGAACCAGACTCGAACGCATACCCGACGACAGATACACCCAGATGCCCTCAGATGGTTGCAAACATCTGCAGGATGCGTGGTTTCGACGATGAAAAGGGCCAACCTGAGCCAGCACGGGATGTACTAAGGGAATTGAGGCAACACTATTGTCAGCGGGAACCACGCTATCGACCGTGAGTTCATAACGCACCTTTTGGACAGCACCGAGAGGCATCGAAACCTTGGCAGCCATTCTCTTAGGCCATTATTTCAGATCTTCCGTCATCTGCCAGCCGAAATTCGAAAATAGATCTGGTTGCTGTCTATTCCCGAGCGTACAATCCACAGCAGGGACGTCGTGGGAGAGCGATTTTGCCGGAACCGTTCCCTTCCGATGCCTGCAACTGCTCGAGCCTGTCATGAGTCGTGGGCTCTTCTTGAACCACTCATGCATGAGATCTTTGATAACGGAGGGATTCATCGCTTTCAAAACAGTAAGACACTGTTGAGGCGTGTGGCATGGATCACGCTAGTTGATTCAGTGAGTCTTGGGCCAGGCTCGCGTGACTACTAAGGCCTATATACCAATTACAGCTCCTATCTACCGGTTTTCAAGAGGATCGCGGTGTAGCTGAAACAAATAGAGGGGGCCGTCGTTCTTGGTCACGAAAGGTTCTGTGAGGGTACCCACGATATCAACTTCCACACGTTGAAGCAGATCAGCATTATCGTTTGACAAATTGTAGTTGTCATTGCGAAGAAAACGAAAGCTGAAAGAGCGATATTCTCCACGCAGTATGAAGCTGAGGAGACGTATGAGATGGATGACGAATCCTACCTTGAGTCTGCCGCATTAAATCCTCATTGCTTCGAAGTCGTCGATATGCGGGATCGCCGTCGTCTCAATGACCTGGCCAGCCTTTCAACGATTGTTTGTGGCCCTACATGGACTTCAAACAGCAGACTTGAGAGCATTAGGCCCGCAATCAAACGTCCTGCTTCGATTGCTTGGTGTGGACCACAAAGTCTTTCTCGCGCTAAAGAGGCAGTGTAAAGAGTTTAACACTTAAGATATGGGATTCGCAGGCTCATGGAAGATCAAAAAGGTAGCCATCATTGGAGGAAATCAGAACTTCGGAGCTTCCAGAACTCGTATCAGCCGTAACATTCGTCTTTAGGTTCGCAGGTCGAGCGGCTTCCGGTATCAACTTCCATAAGGCGAAAGAGCATATGGGGCCGTTTATGGACTCCTAAAATGTGCATCAACTCACAAAACACAAAGTTGGTCACATTACCCCCGATCGGAAAAATGGCTGCTCGTAACCAGCTTCACAGAAATTTCCTGGGGATCTTTGGAGATCTAACATCGCTATCACGGAGCGCCAACTCGTGACCTCAACGGATTAGTGACCTTGACATAAAAGTCTTTGACGTTCTAATTTAACTATCAGATTAGGTCTTAGGACGAAACATACTGAAGTCGCCTTTTTCTTCTTTGGAGCTGCTGTTCAATATGTTCGTGGTTATTTTCATATCTCTGCAAAAACCATCCCCTGCCCGATCGTTTAAAATACAGCGAATGTTTCGACTTGCTCAGGTATTCCCTCTTTATCTCCATTATTCATAGCTTGGACAGTGTCATAAGCATATAGTGCAGAGTGAGGAAGTCAGCGTAGATAGATATAACTAAGGTTAAATATTCTTCTCTAGCCCTCTAAGAACCTAAGAGTAGAGGCTAGAGCCTATTTAGAGAGCTCTTAGTAGATATCTAATACCTCTCTACTATTAAAGTTATTTTTTAAACTATTCTAACTAGTCTACTAAGCCTCCTTATAGAGCTTTAAGTTCTTATTCTAACTATAATCTTATTCTAGCTTATAATATAATTCTCTCTCTCTAATAGGTTTATTCTTAGATCTATTAAGTTAGTAATTACTTAGTAGTTACTTATAAGCTATCTAGTAGTAAATCTTAGTTTTAGTTCTCTATAATATTTATAAATTTAGAATTTAGTATTTATTATTCTAACTATATTAGCTTTTTCTTAAATAGTTAAATAGCTTAGAGAAATAATAAGTTAGTAATAGAGCTTCTATTTTCTACTCTAACTACTCTTATAGTTTTATATCTAACTTTTAAGAGATTATCTTCTTTTTAATAAAGCCTTATTTATTATTAGGTTATAGATTATCTAGTAGTTATCTATAATACTATTACTAGATATCTCTCTATAAATAGTATTTTTTATTTATAAAGTAGTACTAAAACTTATTATTATTAGATTTTATTTTAGATATTTTAAATTTACCCTTTAAAGTAATATATTTTCTTTAAGTTACTTTATTTTTATAGTTTTTATAATACTATTAAAAGTATACTCTCTTTATAGATAAATAGATTCTTTATTATAAAATAAGAGTGTTGGTTTTCTAAAATACTAGTATAGTGAAGAGAGGGGTTAGATAGGGCGTAATATTAGTTTAAGATATATATATTATAAAGAGAGGTATCTAGAGAGTAGTTAGTGTAAAGAAATAATATAGGCAGTTAATAGAGGCAGGTTATATAATATTAGAGGTTATATAACTGCTTACCTAACTAGATTATAGTTATTCTAGTGCTGGACTATAAATCCTAGTGGAGGCTAGGATCTAACCTACTAGGTGATATAAGTAATTATTCCCACACTAGCAGTCTTTTCTTTTATACTAGTACTTACCTAATAGGCCTATTTAAATATATAAATTAAATAATAAGTTAGACGTTATTAATAATATCTAATTAAAGTGAAAAGTGGCTAGTTTAGCTAATTGCCTAAATCCTTCTTAAATAGCCTAAAACTAGCTCTAAATAGCATAAATAGTACAAATAGCACAAATAGCATAAATAGCTTAAATTAGCTATTATTCTAATATTCCCTCTACTATATATATTACCTATCCCTCTATTTAGATTATAAGGGTATTATTATTAATAAGGCAGCATAGAGCCCTGTTAGGCTTTACCTTTATTATAGTATTAGCTAGGTTATCTTTGCTATTTACCTATTAGATCTTAGAGAGCTTATAATGCTTATATAACTAATAGAGAGCTATAATATTAATTATAAGGCGTTTTTCCTTTATAGTGTCTAGCTTTACTAAGCACTTATATAGTAAGTATAAGTCTATATATATTATAGTAAGTATAGAGTTAGTAATATCTAGCTTAGTGGTAACTTAGTATAGTATTAAGGTAATTATAAAGACTAGATTAGTGCTAGTAACTATAGTATAGATCTCTGAGGCTAATATACTATAAGTAACCTGTTTATACTTTATAGAGCTATAATAGATAATATTACTATAGATTATAAAAGTAGTATTATTTATTATTTTATTAGCTAGTATAATAATATAGCCTAACTGTAATATAAGGTTCTAGTTATTAGCAAATAATCTATCTATAAATATAAATAATTTAGTAGTAGGCAGTAATAGTATAATAAAGGTTAGGCTGTAATTAAGGTTATTCTTTAGCTACTAGAGGTGCTTATTAAGGATTATAATATCCTTATTAGCAGGATCCTAGTATTAGATAGCAGTTAATAGGTTAAAATAAGCCTCTAGTTAGCAAATTAAGGCTATATAAGCCCCTCTAGTATATTATTTAATATACTATTACTTTACTAGTATCTTTATAATATTCTAAGCCTTTTATACTAGGTTAATCTTAGTGCCTTAACTCTTCTAGTATAGAATAATTACTCTAGTAGGTAATAGGGAGATTATTCTACTATTAAAGGTAACTAGAGTAGTAGTAGTAAGTTTCTCCTTATCTTTAGCTATAAATTTAGCCTTCTAGAGCTCTTCTTCTTTAAGAGTTAAAAAAGAGGCAGTTAATAGTCTAATAGTATTATCTATTTATATACTAATAATAGTAAAGTATAAGCTAGTATTATTAGTAATAAGGAGGTAAGAGTTAAAAGCAGAACTAGTTATCTATAACTTATTATAATAATAGGTATTATAAGTAGCCTACTAATAAGTGCTAGCTTTAGTAATACTATATAAGGATTTAATAACCTTTATAATAGTATTAGAGGAGTAAAGATTATAGATTTAGTTAGATAGGTAGGTATAAATATTCTATATAAGGGTAGTTTATAACTAAATATAAGCTTAGATAATATCTCTAATCTAAATAGAATAATTAAGGCTAAGGGATAGTATAATAGCTAATAGAAGTTAAATACTATAATATTAGATTATTAGCAATTAAGTTAAAATACTATACTTATTAGTATTATTTATACTATAAATAATAAAGCAGAACTTCCTAAATAGGGTAGTAGTCTTATTTTTAATCTTATTAACTATATAGGATTAAAAAAGGTATCTATATTACTTAGAGGAATTATAGATCTTAAATCTAAAGACTTTATATTTAAGGAGAGTATTAATCTCCTTCTTATAGGATTTCTAAAAAGGAAGGCTATTAGTAGTAAGTTTACTAGACTTATATAGAGTGAGATAGAGTTTCTAATCTGCTTTCTCCTTTATTAATAAGAAGATTAATAGGTTATTAACTTCTTACTTAAAAATATAAAAGAGATTAGTAATAGTAGGGTTTTTTTTAGAGTTATTCTCTATACTAGAGCAGGAGAGGGGCTAGAGGAGTGCTTATAGAAAAAGCAGCTACTAGTTTAGAGTTAGTATTAGTAAGGTTAGAGTTATTAGAATTATTAGAGTTACTATAAAAGGGTCTAATAGTAGTAGAGAGAAAGTTTTAGAAGCTATAGAAAAGCTAAATAGTAACTATTTTACTTAAAATAGCAATTAAATAGTAGAAATCCTACTATTTATCTTTTTTATAGTAGACTTATACTAATAATTATAGTAAAAGATAGGTAACTTTATCTATACTTAAACTATTATAAGTATCTAAAATATTAGTAATTTTATATTTAGTAGTCTCTTTATATAAATTATCTATAGTAGTATAGATTACTTTAGTTCTAGCTATAATATCTAGTAAGAGTATTAGATTATTACTAATATATAGATAAGCACTAAAGATAAGAAAAATAGAAATAAGGCTATTAGAGCTAGTAGTATTATTAATAGCTTTAACTACTATTTAGAGGGTAAGATTAGACTTAGTATAGGGGACTTCCTATTAAATAATAATATAGATATATTAAAGGGGTTTATAATATTATTTAGTCTTACTAATATAATAGTAAGCTTTAATAGGTATAACTTTAACTATAATAGCTATAGATTTAGTATTATTTTTAAAGGTTTTAGCAGCAAAGTTTAAACTAGTATCTATAATAATATAATTAGGTAGTTCTTAGTAGATATAAATCTAGTAGAAGTAGAGGGTTTTCCAGGTAGTTATTGCTAAAAGATTAGATAGAAAGTAAGTAGTATTAAAGCTAGTAGTAGTATTAATAATATATAGAGTTATTTTACCCTTAAAGTATATAATATTATAGATAATCTTATAATTAAAGTTATAATTATCTTTTAATAAGAATTTAAAGTATTAGAACACTTTAGTATTTAATTAGTAGTATTAGTAAATCTTAGTTAACTACTTAATTACTATAGTTTAAATAGGATAACTAGTATAGTAGAGAAGAGTAGCTAACTTACTAATAGATAGATATCTAAATTAGTAGTAGAGGTGCTAAAGTTTAGTATCTATTAGGTAGCTAGTAATAAAGGCTAGGACTAAGAGAGCTAGAAAGAACAGCAAACAATATAACTCCACCTATAAACAGGTTAAAATAATAAAAATAGGCTTAAAAGATACATAAAGTAATTTGCAGATCTAATTAAAAGAGATTACTAAAAATAAGCATAAATTCACTGAGAAATTCCTAAAAAACTTAAGAATTAAGTATTAAAGTATTAATAATAATAAAGATAAGTCCTCCCCCCTCTATGCTTCTCCTCTCTCCTTTACTATAGTTCTTCTATAATAGACCTATATACTAAAAGAGCTCTCTTAGAAATTATACTACTAAGTCCCACTTATCTTATTCTAATTATCTCCTTAAGAGTCTTTATAATATTATAATAGAGAGTCTTAATAGATAAATAAATCTACTTATATAAAAATATATAAAATTCTATTTACAGACTCTTTTATTTAATAGTTTCTTCTTAGTAGGTAATTTTACTATTAAGAAGGTTTATTAGATACTATTATTTTCTATTATAAACTATACCTTAATAATAGCCTTATAACCTCCTCTTTCTTATTATATTTCTTATTCTATTTTAAACTCTAATATAGCTAAAACTATTCTGCCTACTAAGGTAAGTATAAGAAATTATAGTAATATAACCCTTTAAAAGTATTCTACTCTATCTATTTCTATTAATTAACTCTCTATTAGATATAGTCTTCTCTATTATAGTTATATTTATCTAAAATATTAGGATATTTAGAATAAGATAGTATATCTATAATTATAACTTATAATTAAAGCTTAGCACTTATATTTTAACTTAGTATTTAAAGAACTTATATTTAAAGTTAGTATTCTAGATAATTAAGTTTACTATCTAATATATTAGATAAAGCTAACTCTAGCAAATCTCTTAGAGGGAGAATTATAAGCTTATTATTATCCCTAAAGTCCCTTATATTATCTTTTAGAAGTGAGGGTTAGCTAGGTTTAGATATAGAAGGTTATATAGGAAAGAAAGGATTTTTCTTAAAGTCTTATTAACTATATAGAGTGTCTTATAGAATAAAGCTAATATTAATAGATATATTATAGAATTCTATAATAATAGCAGAAATATATTAGTTAACTAAAGAGATTTCTATATTAGTAAAGAGTTTTATATCTCTTCTAGTTATATAGCTAAATTATAGTAATAAAACACTCTCTTAAAGAAATACTTAAGCCTATTTAATATATCTAAGTTTATATATAAACCTATCTCTTTATTAGGTTAAATTAACTATATAATAACTAGTTAATAGAATTATTCTAAGATATACTAGGGCTTCTATCTTATAATACTATCTATTAAGATTATTTATAGTATTTATAAATTATTAGTTACTTTCTAAATCCTATATAGAGTTCTAGTAAAAGCAATTACTATTTACTTAGTCTATAATAATTATTACCTAATAACTATTACTATAATTAAGTAATAAGAAGGCAGCTATAGTATCTTAAAGGTTACTTATACCTCCTCTTATTATACTAACTATATTTACTATAATCTCTATTCTAGATATCTAAGATAGTTCTTAAAGTAAAATATAAATAAAAAGCAAAAACCCTCTAATTATAAGCCTAAAAAGGCTTATAACTTTAAAGTTATCTAAGTCTTTTTATCTTATTAGTATCTCTTATATATTATAGAGGTTAGAAAGATATTTCACCTTCTCTATACTATTAATACCTAATCCTCACCTATATCTAGTTATTAGATAATCTACTAACTACTAGTTATTTTATATATATTAAAGAACTACTAAAATAGGTTAATTATTATTTAGTATAAAATTAGTAAGCCTTATATAGTTAAAAACCACTAAGTTATTATAGAAGTTAAAGATAACTTATTCTATTAAAAAGGGAGTAAGATATAGTAATATTAATAGTTTTATAAACCTAGAATAATTATAATACTTTGCTAAATTAATTAGTTACTACTAATTATTTACCCTTTTATACTTCTTAATCTTATCTCTTATTACTATATTTTAAATAGTTAGATACTCTAATAATCCTTTATTACTCTTTAAAGTCTTAGTATTAGATATACTAACAGGTTAAATCTATAAATAAATATCCTTAAATATAGATAGGTTAAGACTTATCCTATTAGGCAAAAAGAGCTTTAGGTTTATAAATTATAGAATATATTTATCCTTCTAGTCTTTTATTACTTTTAGTACTATTTACTCTAGTATCCTCTTCTTATCTTTAAAGACTTAGTCTTAAATAGTTCTATCTAGCTTTAAAGAGACCTAATACCTTTTAAATAGCTCTTTATTTATAAAAGTTACTAATAGTTAGTTAATCTAGATCCTTTTTCTTACTTATAGAAGCTATTTTAGTAGTACTAGGCTCCTAGATTATATAAAGAACCTAAACTAGTTAACTAGATATAGGCTAGAAGCCTATAATAGAGATTTAATATAGTAAAAATTAATTAGATATAGTTATCTTAATAAGATTTTAGTTATAATAGCTAGGGCTCTAGATAAGACTCTAGTTATAATATATATTAGAGTTTATAGTCTTTTCTCTACTTTTTTTTCTAACTACTAATTATTATAAAACTAGTTTTATTTATTATATATGTTAATTAGTAGTCCTAAAAAGACTACTCTATTTAATTTAGATGCTTATAGGTAGATAAATAGTATATTTAAAGCTTTCTTTTTAAACTAAGTAGTTATACTATCTCTTAGACTTCTATTATTAAAGTTATCTTCTATACCTCTAATTATATAATACTAAAGGGGTTATTTAGCTTTAATAGATCTTATAAGGTAATATATAATTACTATAATATCTATAGAGTATATTAGGATCTTAGTCTCTAATATTCTAATAGTATTATATAAGCTAGTAATAATATACTATAGTTTAAAAGGAGAAAATAACTCCTATACTATATCTAGAGTTTTGCTCTAGTATTTAATAAGTATATATTTTATTAGTAAATTAGAGAGATATATTTAGCTAGCTATATCTTAGTATTATAAAGGTAAAGTCTTATATTTAATTATTAGCAGCTAATATCTTAGTTTCTCTATAAATTTAAAGTCTAATATATTTCTAATAATCTAGTTTTATACCTAAAATCAGCTCTTACTTAGTCTATTAGATATAAGATCTATTAGTTATTTAATATTAGAAGCAGAAAGCTTTAAAGATCTTAGCTTCTAAATATAGTTATCTAGAGTATTACTATTATTAAAAATAATCTTTTCTATTATAATATTTTTAGAAAGAAAGTTAGTAGGAGAAAAGAGTAAGTAATTTATAAACTAAAAGAATAGATTAAATAAGAATAATTATAAAATCTAAAGATATTATAGTATAATAATTAATATTAAATATCTTTTATCTAAGAGAATAGATTAAATAATATATATAAATATAGATAAAAAAGAGAAGATCTTAGAGACTAGAAGAGTTAATAATACTCTTTTATATCTACTAATTACTTTAAAGTATTAGTAATTTATTAGTATTTTATAAAAGAAATAATTAACTTCTTTCTCTCTTAGCTCTTTTAGTTTTAATAAAAGTAAAGTAAACTTAAAATAAAAAATCTAATAATATATCTAGTAGTAAATTAGAGTAGTTATTTATAAAAAAAGAATAAAGAAAATAGTAGCTATTAGCAGCTATTAAAATAAGAAATCTAGTTATAAAACTAGATAAATATTCTCCTTTATTCTCTAATATTAACTTCTCTTTCTCTAATAGTTATCTTTCTCTCTATTCTTTAATTTTAACTTAACTCCTCTAAATTCTTCTTCTTATATCTATAAATCACTTTTTCTTATTATAGCTAACTATAACTTCCTTATATTAGATATTAAGAATACTAATTAGTTTTATTTTTATTATCTTCTTCTAAAAGCTACTCTTTAAGTACTTAGTTCTAATATTTCTATATCTTAGATAAAGTAGAATAATATATCTCTTTTTATCTAATATTCTAATAACTAGCTTTAGATAATCCTCTTTTCCTTATACTTCTTATTACTTAACTAATATCTATAATCTTTTTAAGCTATTATAAGCCTTATTTAGCTCTAACTTAATATTTCCAGTAATAAATATTTAAAAGTAGCCTTTATTCTATAAGTATTTTCTAATAAGACTACTAATATAATAAGACTAGCTTTTTAGAAAGTTTATCTTAGTAAGTAAAACTTTAATTAAATATTTAAGGTAACTAAGAGAACTAGTAACTTTTACTATTAAGTTTTTATTTATATCTCTACTATCTTTCTTTCTAGCTTATAGTAGATAAAGATCTTTTAATATATAGTAGCTACTTATAGTTTATTTATCTAATTCTAAAATAGTTATAATATAATACTCTATATTTATTATAAAAAGTATATCTATACTATAAGAAATCCTATAACTAGTATTTTTATCTATAAACTATACTTTAAATATATTTCTATACTAGGCATTTCTTATACTAACTGCTTCTTCTATAAAATCTAAGAGAATTACTCTTATAATAATCTAAGTATTTATAAGTATTATAGATATAGAATTAAGTATAATAATAAAGTAAGAAAGAGTAGAGAATTTAATAGTATTATAATAATTCTATAGTTCTAAATTCTAGCTAATACTACTATATTAGCTATATCTAAATTTAACTTTTTAACCCTTTAAAATACTCTTTATTCTTAATAAGCTTAAAAGTATTACCTAGAAGCTAGGTTTACTTACTCTTAATACCCTTTTATACTAGAGCTACTTTTAAACTTTAACCTTATAGAGATTACTAACTACTTAAAGCTTTATATTATAGGTTAAGAAAAAAAAAATAAAGTAACTAAATATATCTTTATAGAATAGAGGAAAAGGAAAGAAATAATAGAAATATTATTAAATAGTAATAAAAATATAAAGGAAATATCCTCTAGATAGATCTATAAAACTAACTTTAAACCCTATCTAAGTATAAAATTAATAAGATCTCCTTTATAAATATCCTTCTTCTTCTTACTAGTAATAGTATTATATAGCTACTTTTTAGTATTATTAGTTTTATTACTATACCTTTAATTATCTAGATACTAGTATCCTTTTTATAGGTTAGTAACTATACTTTAATATTCTCTTCTCTTTTCTTCTCTTTTATCTATCCTTAAACTATTAGTTCTCTTATTTATTTAGTTTAGTAATAGCTATATTTATAGAGAGGGGGTTTTTAGTATTATTATTAAGAAGCTATAGATCTCTAATATCTTATACTTAGTATAGATATTAAAGTTATTAGTAGATAGATTACTATTATATTAAAAGATAGTTAGTAGTAGAGTAGTATATTTTAATAAGTATCTCTTATTCTTATTCTTAAAGTTTAGAAATATTATTTCTAGAATCTTAAACTTTTAAAATATAAGAGATAAAGAAAAGAAAACCCTATAAATAAGTATAAATAGATTAGTAAATTATTAAACTAAGTATTTAAGAATAAAAGAAAGATTATAAGTCCTTTAGATCCTCTATTTTAATATACTCCCTCTCTTTCTCTTTTAATATCTATAGAATTTCTACTACTAGTTACTATTTAGCCTTTAATATTTTAATTGCTATTTTTAAGTTCTTTAAATACTATCTTATTTTTATTATAAACTATAATATATCCTCCTCTTTATTTCTAATTATCTCTCTAAATACTATTAGTTCTTTATCTTCTTCTTCTAGTATATAGTTATTATATTCTTTATTTCCTAGTACTAGAAAAACTTTTACTAGGTTTCTCTCTAAATTAGATTTATAAATATCTATATTACTTAGTTTCTAATATCCTTTAAGTAATTAAATAAATTTCTAAAATTAATTTCTACTAAATATCCTATCTATAATCTCTTCTCCTACTAATATTACTAGCTAATATAATAGAGTATTAGAAGCATATAATAAGATATAAAAGGGGCCTTATTATTAGTAGTTAAGCTTCTTAATTAAAGATTTATTAATTAATCTCTTAATATTAAATACTAAAACTAAATTACTTACTTCTAGCCTCTCTTTTCTTATTATTTACTTATATTAATTATTACTATATTTTATAGTCTTTTTATATTAACTTTTAATTATCTTTTTAGCTTACTTTCTATCTTTATTAAGTTATAAAAAGGCTTATAGATATATCTAAACCTCCTCCTCTTATATAGTTACTAAATTCTAATTAAGAATCTTCTAGGTTAGTATTAGAATCTTAATAGGTATAATAGGTTTAAATCTATATAAAAGATAGAAAGAGCTAAAGCTAGTTAAAGTATAAATACTTAATTAGTTTATAAATAGAGTAGCAGGTAAATATAGTTAAGAGTTAATATCCTTCCTTTCTCTAGTTTATATTAATAAAGAATAAGTAATAGGCTAATAACTAGTCTTAATTACTCTATTAGCTCTTAGACTATAGGCTAATATTACTTTCCTCCTTATACTATACCTTTTATTAAACTTAATAATAATACTCTTATTTTCTAGACCTCTATTAATAATAATTTCACTATATAGCCTATATTAATAGATAACCTCCTTCTAAATAAATTTTATAATCTTAGCTATAGTTACTTATCTAAGCTATTATACTTTAAGCTACCTAGTAAGTAGGTTCTAAGCCTCTATAAGATACTACTTACTTACTCTCTATATATCTAATAAAATCCTTATAAAGAGTAATCCCTTTAACAAACTATAGGTTCTTATATTATCTATATATTAAATCCTTCTCTTTTAGCAATTAGAATAACTTCTTAAAGACTTTTTAACTTTTAAATATATATTACTCTATATATAATAGTTAGATAATCTCCTTATTATAGCTTACTTATCTCTATAACTGCTTTTCTTATAGGCTTTAGTAATTAGCTTCTTCCTCTATTTAGAGTTATCTATAATTTATCTTAGTATTAGCTTCTAATTTATTAGTCTAGTAAAAAGCAGGCAGTTTTAAATATAGTAGTCTAGAAATCTAACTTTAAAATTATAATACCTAATAGGTTAAATCCCTAGAGAATACCTTTATATTATTAAATAGTAGGTAATCTATTAAGAATATACTAAATAGGCCTATAAATTATTAAGAAGAATATCTAGAATAGTTATTATACTACTAATAATTTCCTATATATCTCCTATAAGAACCTCCTTTATTTATTATATATTACTATATTATTATACTTAATTAAAGAAAAAACTAGCTTTAATATTAGTAAAGAAGATCTGCAAATTAATCTAAGAATTAATTTCTCCTTCTACTTCTTTATTAATTATATCTAAAAAGCCTCACAGTTTCTATAAGAGGCTATCTGCTACTATATTCTATATACTATAAATATATTATACCTTAAAGTTAAATATTTAAATCTATATAATCTATTAAATAATAAGAGCTCCTAGAAGGTTTATAGCTATTCTATTTAGTTATATAACTAAGGTTTAGATATCTATTTCTAGAATAAAGTATCTTCTATAGAGGTAATTACACACTCTCTTTAAGGCTTTTAGGATACTATATAGTTCCTTTTTTCTAGTATTATAAGATAGTTCTAGTTCTAACTAAGTGCTACTCTTAAAGCAAGAAACTATATATTAGTTATTAATAAATTAGCCTAGAACTCCACTCTATTCTATATTACTAGTATTAACTATAAAGTATATATCTTCTCTTTTAGAGCTATAATTTAAGGTAATAAGGATTAGAGCTTTAATAAGTATTAACTTTAAGGTATCTATTACTATCTTATACTTCTCTTTCTAATAAAAAGAGGTATCCTTTTTAAGTAAATTAGTAAGCAGCTTTATAATAGTTAAATAGTCCTTTATTTAAAATCTATAAAACGTTATAATTTCTAGAAAAGCTCTTAACTCTATTAAGTTAGTATAAGTAACCTATTTATAGATTTTAACTATCTTTACTTCCTCTAAATAATATTTATTAGTGCTATAAATATAGCTAATAATTATTACTACTTTCTAGACCTATTAAGACTTAACCACTACTACTATATACTCTGCTAGCTCTAAATTAACTAGAATCTTATTAATATTCTATAAATATTCTAAAATAAATCTATAAATTCCTAGATAAGACTTAATCTCTTCTTTATTATAATATAAAGTTAGTCCTTTAATAGTAATATTATTAAGAAAGGCCTTATAATAACTAGATATAAGGTTATATAGAATTCTAATTATAACTCTTATAAATTATATAACTAAATTTATTACTTCTTAAAGCAAAGTATATATATATAGTAGTCTAATAGGTGAGGTAAATATAGTTAAATCCCTGCTTATAGAGTCTAAGAGGACTTAGTTATATTCTAAGAAGAAGTCTAAAAGGGATAATAACTAGTATATAGTAAAATCCTCTAAAAAGTTATTTATAAAGGGGGGTAGCACTATATCTTAAATTATAACTATATTTATCTTTATTATAGAGTGAATAAGTCTTATCTTACTATCTTTCTTATATATAAAAAAGAATAAATTATAATATACTATATAACTCTGCTTAAGGATTCTCTTCTCTAGTCTATCTTTTAAAATTATAATAATATCCTATTCTAACCCTCTTAATATTAGGATTCCTTTCACTTACCACACTTTATATAGAATTATCTATATTATTTATAGGAGGATAATAGAAGGGTAAACAGAGCTATAATAAGCAAATTTCTAGACTAAAGCTTTCTCTCTTACTATTAGAATAGTTATAAGAAGCTTCTTTTCTTTAAGCTATAGATAATTAATAGTTTTTATAATAGCTTCTAGCTAGGTTTTTATAAGTCTTATTTCTAGCTTAATACTTAAAAACTTTAATATAATTAGGCTAGTAAATAAAGTATTAAGATCTAGCTTTATATTCTTTTCTACTCTCACTTATACCTTTAACTTCTACTCTAGGTTACTATCTAGAGTTAAACTATCTAATATAGTATTATTAATAGGTTAAATCTTCTTATCTTTTATCTTATATAGTATATTAATATCTTCTATTAGTAATATAAATATTATCTATATAGGTATATATTAATAATAAGAAAAAATAGTATCTATAGCTATAATAACTTTAATTCCTTTCTAATATATTAATTTATACTTCTTTCTAGATACTCTCTTTTTTACTGCTTTTTTCTTAGATCTATAAATATAATACTAATAGTTAATACTATAACTATTATACCCTTTAATATATCTAGTACTTATAATCACTTTATAGATATTACTAAGCTTAGAGGTAACTTCTTCTCAGATTATAGTATCTAGAATTTTATTAAAAATCAATCTAAATTCTTTAAAAATAGTAATAACTTCCTTAGACTAAGTAAGATTAGATATAGAATAAGTACTGAATAGGTATCTTAGAGAATATTACTAAAACTACTAAGTATCTAGCTAAAGCTACTAAGACCTAGAATAAGCTTTTTAAGAAGTATTATAAGAAGCTTACCTATTACTATACTATTATAGAGATTCTAGTTTAAAGCTAGTTAGATTTTACTATTATATAATCTTTATATATATAAGAATTTAATAAGTTTTATAATAAGGTTATAAGTATCTAATATTCCCCTAGTACTATTCTAGTATCTCTCTAGTATTATAAAAATATTTTCTAACTTTATTTTTAAAATTATAATACTTTAGCTACCTCTTTAAAGAGTAAGAAAAATAATAAGGAGGTTAAGAAAGAGGGTAATAATATTAAGGAGGAGGATATTAGTGCTTAGTAAATTAAAAATTCTCAGAAGTACTTCTAGTAGGCTATTAGTTACTTCTAGGTAACTATTATTAGCCTTTAAGTATTTTTCTTATTTTTTCTTACCTTATTAGAAGCTTTTAGGCTACCCTTAAATTAAGATATCTAGCTAGTATACTCTGCTTTTATATAACTATTACCTATCTAATACTCCTCTCTATATTTATAACTTATAATAACTCTAAATTTGCTTTATAAGCTTATTATAAGTTAGTTATAATATTTTATTATAGCTTCTATAAATTATCTAATTTGCTATAACCCTTTTACTTAACAAGGTATTAATAGTTCTATCTAAAACTCTTATAGATAACTATATAGTTTACTATATAGATATTATTATTATTCTTATTAATTAGGATATTTTATAGGAGTATAGCTAAACTAAAAAAGGGTTCTAACTATATTAGAGTGAAAATATTATAGATTTAGTAATTAGTATCTATGTATAATTTATAGGCTTTTTTTTTATTAATTATCTAGTAAACTCTAAATAGACCTAGATATTTATTAGAAAGTTTCTAGGAGGGTTACCTTTATTTAATATTTTTTATAGAAAGTAAAATAAGGTCTCCTACTATAAAAATAATAGAAGTTTTTTATTAGTTATAGAACTTACTATAAGTCTTATTAGACTTATATAGTAGCTCTGTTATTTCTAGTTTCTAGGTAAGTAAGTTCTAGATTCTATTTTATATAGCTAGTATAAATATAGAAGTAGTCTAAGATTTAATATTATTAAAACTAGGAGAAAGGTATCCTATTAGTAACTTTATAGATAACCTCTAGATAGCTTTATAGTAGGTATTATTATAGATAAATTAAGCTATTAAGAGCTAATCTACCTAGTTATTTTAGTTAATATTATAAAAAGTATATAAAAAGTATTTAATATTCTAGTTTTATTACTCTGTTTACCTATTAGTTTAGAGATAAAAGATAGTACTTAGTTTCCTTCTAATAGCTAGCAGATAGCAAACCTCTACCTAGAATTTGCTTATAAATAGGGATTCTTAGTCTAATATAATAGTTTTTAGGATCTTATAATTAAGAAAGATATATTATATTAATAGTATTACTAACCTATTAGTAGTAAGTAACTCTTAGATAGATATATATAAAGTATATTTTATAAATTAATTAATAACTATAAGGATACTATTATAGGGCTTATTTTATTCTATAAGAGAAAGAGATAACTTTATAATAAAGTTAATTAATATTTACTTAAAAGGTTAGTTAGGTACTAGTAGGAGTATAAGATTCCTATATAGTAGATAGTGTTTTAGTTTTATTTATTAGCAGGTTATATATATCTTAATATATTTCTTAATATTAGGTTTTTAGGAATTCTAAAAGAATAAATTATAAATTCTTTTAAGGGTCTTAGTAACTTCAAGGTAACCTATAAAGGGTTTATTATAAAATGCTCTTAGAATTTCTTTTTAGAGTAGGTGGTTATTAGGGATAAATAGACTAGTGGGATAGAATAAGTAGGACTTAGTAGCGTAATTTCTAAGAGAGCCCTCTTAGTATATAGGTCTATTATAGAAGGACTATAGTAAAGGAGAGAGGAGGAGCATAAAAGAGAGAAAGACTTATTATTATTATTATAAATACCTTAATATTTAATTCTTGAGTTTTTCAGGATTTTCTTAGCAAATTTATACTTATTTTTAGTAATCTCTTTTAATTAGATCTATAAATTACTTTATATATCTTTTAAGCCTATTTTTATTATTCTAGCCTATTTATAGGTGGAGTTATATTATTTGCTATCCTTTCTAGCTCTTATAGTTCTAGCTTTTATTAATAGTACCTAGAAGCAGATTCTTTTACTCTTTTTAATAGCCTTTAAAGGCTTCTTAGAGAGTAGGATGCCTTTATTATATCTATATATCCCTGCTATTAATATATATATATATATAACTAATCTACTTTAAATATAATAATATACCTAAAAAACCTATAAATAATAAAGAATAATAATATAATTAACAGCTAATATAGAAAGATAGAAGAAGATATTTATAGGCCTATCTTAGTTTATAAGAATAGTAATAGCTATATATTCTCTTAGAATTAAAATAGGAATAATAAAGACTCTAATATATTCCCTTCTATATACTATTAGCAGGTTCTAGTAAATATACTCCCTTTCCCCCTCTCTTATATACTTTTAATACTACTATTATTTAACTAGTAAGTTATAGCTAGAGTAGCTAAGATAGCTATATTTAAGACTAATATAGTAATTAGCAGTCTTATTAAACTAATAAGTATAGTAAGATTAACTAGAATAGCAAATAAATACTAATAAATCTCTTACTAGTATAGCCTTAAGTGCTAAGAGTAAAAAATACTAATATTTAAGATATTCTAATATAGTAAAGCTATAAAGTCTTCTAAGATAGGAGTATTATTAGAGAGACTCTTTTATATTAAGTAATAAGACTTAAAGTAGATCTATAAAAGCCTAGAGTAGTAAGATTAAGGTTAAGAGACCTTTCTATATTTATTTAGTTTATATTATTTTTCCTTTTTTATTATTTAAAGGAGTTATAATTACCTACTTTATCTTTTTATTTAAAAGATATTATAATAATAAATTTACTTTACTGCTTAGAAAGCTTTATTACTTTAACTATATAATAATAAAACCTAATATTTATAAAACCTATAAGTATTATATCTTCTTCTTATTTAGATAACTTAGATACTAAATCCTCTTTTAATAAGAGAAAGCAGCCTGAAAAAAGGTTTATAGAAACTTTATTTAGTAAGATATAACTATAAGCTATAGAATAGCTAGCTTTTAAAGATAGTATAGATAGGTTTGTAAATCTCTCTCTAGAAATAGAGGTAATATCCTCTAGTTCTTATTATTTATCTGAGAGGATATATACTAATTAAAATATTATAGTTCTAGCTAACCTTCTAATAAGATACTCTATTATAGCTTTAATAACTCTCTACTTAACTAGTATATCTAAGTTTATTAGAATTAATATCTTAGACTTTATTATAAACTATAAGAGCTTTTCTAAGCTTTACTATAAAACTAATAAAGATATAAAGAATAAGGTTTATATATATAGCTCTAGTAACTATTAAGATATAGTATAATTCTATATTAATAAGGCTAAGACCTAGAAGAAAGCTAAGGAGAAACTTCTTTACTAATTTAGATTTATAGACTTAAAGTATTAATAGAACCCTAATAAAAACCTTTAAAACCTAGTTATAGGCTCTTATATTAAGGATAATAACTCTTTATAGGTTATAGTATTAATTACTACTATTTACTAGCTTTAATAGAGAGCTATTCTATATAGAGATCTAGAACTTATAGATACTAAACTTATTTATATTATCTACTATTACTTTTTAGAAAGGGTAATAAGAGCTATAGCTTAAAGTTTTAATTACTAATCTATTAAAGTTATTTTAAAGTAATAGGTTATAGTTAAAGATACTCTAATTAAATAGTCTACTACTTAGTAGAAACTTTAGTAATTATTAGATCTTATTAAGCTTAAACTAATAACTATACTTTAAGTCTCTATAAAGATAATTCTAATAAGATAGAGAGCTAAGGCTAAAAAACCTTTTATAGTATAAACTATAAGTTTAATTATTAACTCTCTTATAGAGAACTTTAAGACTCTTAATATTAATAGAGCTAACTATAAGATAGATATTCTAAGCCTTATTAAGAGAGTTACTAGCTAAAAAGATAACACTTTTAACTTAAATGCTATAAAAGCTACTAAACCTTATAAATAATAATCTTAAAATAATATATAAACTTAGTATTAGTAATAGCAGTACTACTATCTATAAGCTAGTTATAGTAACTACTAAAGTAGCTACTAATAATATTAAAAGTTTAAAAGAGATAGAGAAAGAGGAGGCTATAGAGGCTTTTAGTAAGAGAGACTATAGTAATATATACCTTTTTAGGCTTTTAGATACTACTAGCTTTATAGAGTAGTAGTCTATATTATTATTAGCTATATTAAGTACCTTAAAGCTAGCTAGAACAGAGTCTACTACTATATAGTATCTTTCTACTTTATTAACACTCTTAATTCTAATATCTAAGTTAAAGTAGATATTATTAATAAAAGCTATATAGCTAAAAGAATAGATAGCTAGATAATTTTAAGGTATATTCTTATTAATAAAGATAGCTTTATAAACTATATAGTAGCTGCTAGCAAAATAATAGAGAAGTAGTAGCTAAAACTAATAAAAGAGATTATATAAGTTATTAGTTATAATAGACTATGCTCTAAGTAATCTATTAGCTTTATAGATTAAGAAAAGGATATAATATAGTTATATAACTTTATTAATATAATATTCTTTAGCTTTAAGCCTAGAAACTAGTATATTAATCTAGTTAAAGATATTACTACTATAGAATAGGTAAAAGCTAGAAGCTATTACTTAGAACCTTATAATACTTATATTTAATAGATCTCCTCAATAGCAAACCTACTTATAGTTTAAGATCCTCTAATTTAAATTACCTAGTAAGTTATTAAACTTCCTAATAATAAAGAAGATACTAATAATATTATATTATAGAATATCCTAGAAGAGCTAGTTAAATAATAGAGATAAGAAGAGCAAGATAAGTCTTAGATTTAATATAGTAATTTATAAACTAGCTATATACTTATACTAGAGCTATATAGTAAAAGAGTAAATAGAAAGATAGCTATTTCTAAAGCTTTTCTTTATTAGAACTAGCTAGACTAGAATAGAATAGTTTATAATACTACTAAAGTAATAATTAATAAGTATAAGAATAGATATAATTTAAAAGCATAGAAGGTCTTTATTCCTACTAATATTATACTTCTAGATTAATTTAATAAGATAAAAGCTAGTAATAAGAAGCTATAAGAGTAAATAGACTAATAGAATAATAATAAAAACTATTTTAAAGGCTAAATAACTTTAGCTACTTTTTCTATAATCTTATTTAAAAGTTTATAGATTAAGTAAATATAGTTTAACTACTATATAATTAATCCTATCTTTAAAACAGATACTATAATAGAGAAATAGGATTTTATACTTCTTCTACTACTAAGGTATATTACTATTCTAGACTTTATTATAACCTACTAGTAGATTATAATTACTCTTTATAGCTCTATAAATATACTAATTAAGAGAATTATTAATAGTAGCTTAGTAATTAATCTTATTAGTAAAGGATATATTAGATATCTAGACTTATAAAGTAATATAGTTAGAACTAATATAGAAATCTATAGAATTATAGATAAGGAGCAGAAAATCTAATTTACAGATATAATTATAGATAATATCTATCTTAGACGTAATATAATTTAAGATATTAGCTTCTTTATTTTTCTAGAAAATACCTATAATAAGAACTTAGTACTAGAAGCTTCTTTTATCTTAAAAACTAAAATAACCTTAGATTATATATAGAACTAGATTATTAAAGTCCTTTAGTCTGGGAATATTAAGATTAATATCCTATTATTATTCTATATAGAAGACTTAACTACTTACTTTCTAGAAATTATTACTAAGATAGACTGCTTTATCTCTTTATAATATTAATATACTCTTATATCTCCTATAAAGAAGGGGAAATAGAGGCTACTACTAATAGATCTAATATAGTAATAGGCTTAGAATTTATAAGAGATAATTAGTAAGTTAATAAAGTTAAAGATAAGAAAGAGTTAAATATAACACTAAATAGCATAAAGGTATATTAGAATATTAAAGTAATTTAATAAGTATTTAAGAGCTTATATAACCTGCTAGAGGAAGTTAAGTAACAGATAGAGCTAGATAAGAAAGTTATTACTATTTTTAAAGAATTTAGATTAATTTTTAATAAAATTCTAGAAACTATAATCTAAGAAGAAGTTATCTCTAAGCTTAATAATATCTATAAAGTAATTATAAGTACTAGATATATTAAAGGATATAATAGTTATAGTATTAATTATTAGTATTATATTTATAGATCTAAGAAGAAAGTAGTAAAGAAGAGAGTGTCTAGAAAGAAGTGTAAATTAGTATATTAAAAAGAAATTAAAGTTATTATAGCTATAGATACTATCTTTTCTTATTAGCTTCTAGCTACTATATAGTGATTTTACCTGCTTTGTAACAGACTTTCTAACTCTATTAAAACAGGCTGAGAACCTCAAGACAAAAATAACAAAACTACACACTCCCACACACTTGTGCAGGAATATCATAATATTACAGCTTCATATCTAGAGGCCCCAGAACAAAGGAAAGGATCTCCCTGAGCATAATAACCTTATTATAGATATAACCTGTTAAGTAAAAGTGATAAAAGCTTCTAAATAATAAGATAAACTATAATAATACTGACTAATAATGCTTCTCTGTCCTCCTCTCTGCCCTTAATAAGGCGAAAAGTTCTGCTATACTGTGCTGACTAATGCATCTGTCTGGGCACCCTCTAAACTGGGCTGTCTGCACTGCCCTGTCTCACTATACTACGCCTTCTGATAATATATATAGCCTTTAGTTATATAATTATAACTATTCTAACCATAGCTGCACTTATATATATCTATCTTACTAGACAGCCTTATAATCCTTAACTTTGCAGTTTAATAATAATATCTATTAACTTATCCTCTTGCCTATTATCTGTGCTGCTAATACTATCTCTATTACTGCTTTGTCTACTAGTTCCCTTATTTAATTAGGCTAGCTAATACCTTTATAGTAGCTTTGCTATTATTAGCAATACTCTCTCTATTTAGTATAAGCTATACTTACTAATATTCCCCTATAGGGCTGCCTTAACCTTAGTATTATAGAGGGCTTATTTAAAGAAGGGCTAATATATAGAGTGTGTAATAACCTAATTAACTTCTAATACTATATTTGCTTATTTATATATAATATTATTATATATCTAGTTATCCCCTATAGGAGTATTAATAAGAGCTCTTCTAAGAGCTATACTAATAATATGTTATTAGTGTTATCTAGGCTGCTTAATAAAACAGAGTATTTTATTAATTATATTAATACTAAAATCTTATATAATCTTTTATATATTATTAATATTAATAGGTATATCTTATATATAGCTAGTATATTAATATGCTAGGTCTAGTGCTAATATTTTAGAGGACTTATTATAGGTTATAGAATAAGAATAAGAAAGAGAGATAGGTATAAAGCCCTGCTTATAGAGCTTTTTATACTTCTAGCTATAAGAACCTCTTAGAAGGTTAAGAAGTTATCTCTTATATATATAGCACCTTACTAGAAGGTTAACCTTTAGGTGAGAAGTTATTAGATATCTTATATAGTGGCGTTTACCTTGCTGGAAGGTTTACCTTTTAGGCGTTTTTCACCTTACTAGAAGGTGTTTCCAGGCTATAAGAGCCTTAGTAGCCTACTTAGCCCCGATATAATTAGCTCTGTTATATATAGCATAGTATTACCTGTGCTATTACTGTTCCACTAGTCTATTTAGCCAGAGTATATATCTAACTTTATAATATTTAGAGGGTTTACTTGCTAGCAGGAATATATTAGGTTCCTGTATTATTATCCTTAACTAGTAGAGGGCATAGATTAAAGTGCCTCTATAGTGTTTTTTAAATTATGCCTATAAACTAGGTGAATTTGTTATAGTCTTTTTTGCAGGGAGCTGCGTTATAACTATAAACTTAATCTTTTCTTATTATTACTATATACCTATATAAATAATATTTATATTATAAATAGAAGATATTAATATACTATATAAGATAAAAGATAAGAAGATTTAACCTATTAATAATACTATATTAGATAGTTTAACTCTAAATAGTAATCTAGAGTAGAAGCTAAAGGTATAAATAAGAGCAGAAAAGAATATAAAGCTAGATCTTAATACCCTATTTACTAGTCTAATTATATTAAAGTTTTTAAGTATTAACCTAGAAATAAGGCTTATAAAAATCTAGCTAGAGGCTATTTTAAAAACTATTAATTATCTATAATCTAAAGAAAAGAAGCTTCTTATAGCTATTCTAATAGTAAGAGAGAAAGCTTTAGCCTAGAAATTTGCTTATTATAGCTCTATCTACTCTTCTATTACTCCCTTATAGATAATATAGATAATTCTATATAAAGTATAGTAAGTAAAAGGAATTCTAATATTAAGAGAGTTAGAGTAGAATATTATTATAATTCTAAAGAATAAACTAGAGAAGAGAATCCTAGAATAGAGTTATATAGTATATTATAATCTATTCTTTCTTATATATAAGAAAAATAGTAAGATAAGACTTATTAACTCTATAATAAAGATAAATATAGTAATAATTTAAGATATAGTGCTATCTCCCTCTATAAATAACTTTTTAGAGGATTTTACTATATATTAGTTATTATTCCTTTTAAACTTCTTCTCAGAATATAACTAAGTCCCCTTAAACCCTATAAGCAGGAACTTAACTATATTTACCTCACTTATTAGACTACTATATATATATATCTTACCTTAAAAAGTAATAAATTTAGTTATATAATTTATAAGAGTTATAATTAGAATTCTATATAATCTTATATCTAGTTATTATAAGACTTTCCTTAATAATATTACTATTAAAAAACTAACTTTATACTATAATAAAAAAGAGATTTAGTCTTATCTAGAGATTTATAGATTTATTTTAAAATATTTATAGAATATTAATAAGGTTCTAGTTAATTTAGAGCTAGTAGAATATATAGTAGTAGTAGTTAAGTTTTAATAGGCCTAGAAAGTAGTAATAATTATTAGCTATATTTATAGTACTAATAGATATTATTTAGAAGAAGTAAAAATAGTTAAGATCTATAAATAGATTATTTATACTAACTTAATAGAGTTAAGAGCTTTTCTAGAAATTATAACGTTTTATAGATCCTAGATAAAGAACTATTTAACTATTATAAAACTGCTTACTAATTTACTTAAAGAAAATACCTCTTTTTATTAGAAAGAGAATTATAAGATAGTAATAGATACTTTAAAGTTAATACTTACTAAAGCTCTAATTCTTATTATCTTAGATTATAGCTCTAAAAGAGGAGATATATATCTTATAGTTAATACTAGTAATATAAGATAGAGCAGAGTTCTAGGCTAATTTATTAATAACTAATATATAGTTTCTTACTTTAAGAGTAGCACTTAGTTAGAACTAGAACTATTTTATAATACTAGGAAAAAGAAACTGTATAGTATTCTAAAAGCCTTAAAGAGGGTATATAATTATCTCTATAAAAGACACTTTATTCTAGAAATATATACCTAAACTTTAGTTATATAACTAAATAGAGCAGCTATAAATCTTTTAAAAGCTCTTATTATTTAATAGATTATATAAATTTAAATATTTAACTTTAAGGTATAATATATCTATAGTATATAGAATATAGTAGCAGATAGCTTCTTATAGAAACTCTAAGGCTTTTTAGACATAATTAATAAAGAAATAAAAAGAGAAATTAATTCTTAGATTAATTTATAAATCTTCTTTATTAATATTAAGGCTAGTTTCTTCTTTAATTAAGTATAATAATATAGTAATATATAATAAATAGAAGAGGTTTTTATAGGAGATATATAGGAAATTATTAGTAGTATAATAACTATTTTAGACACCCTTCTTAATAATTTGCAGGCCTATTTAGTATATTTTTAATAGATTATCTACTATTTAATAATATAAAGGTGCTTTCTAGAAATTTAACCTATTAGATACTATAATTTTAAAATTAAAGCCCTAAACTACTATATTTAAAACTATTTACTTTTTACTAGACTAATAAATTAAAAGCTAATACTAAGATAAATTATAGATAACCCTAAATAGAGAAAAAAGCTAATTACTAAAATCTATAAGAAAAGCAGTTATAGAGATAAGTAAGCTATAGCAAGGAGATTATCTAACTATTATATATAGAGTAATATATATTTAGAAGTTAAAGAGTTCTTAAAGAGTTATTCTAATTACTAGAAGAGGAGAGCTTAATATATAGATAATATAAAAACCTATAGTTTACTAAAGGGATTACCCTTTATAAGGATTTTATTAGATATATAAAAAGTAAGTAAGTAGTATTTTATAGAGGCTTAGAACCTGCTTACTAGATAGCCTAAAGTATACTAGCTTAAATAAGTAATTATAGCTAAGATTATAAAGTTTATTTAAAAGGAGGTTATCTATTAATATAGGCTATATAGTAAAACTATTATTTATAGAGGTCTAAAAAATAAGGGTGTTATTATTAAATTTAATAAAAGGTATAATATAAGGAGGAAAGTAATATTAGCCTATAATCTAAGAGCTAATAGAGCAATTAAGACTAGTTATTAGCCTATTACTTATTTTTTATTAATATAAACTAGAGAAAGAAAGAATATTAACCCTTAACTATATTTATCTACTATTCTATTTATAGACTAATTAAGTATTTATACTTTAACTAGCTTTAACCCTTTCTACCTTTTATATAGATTTAAACCTATTATACCTATTAAGACTCTAATACTAACTTAAAGGGTTCTTAATTAGAATTTAGTAACTATATAGGAGGAGGAGGTTTAGATATATCTATAAGCCTTTCTATAACTTAATAAAAACAGAAAGCAAGCTAAAAAGATAATTAAGAGTTAATATAAGAAGAGTATAAAATATAGTAATAATTAATATAAGTAAATAATAAGAAAGAAAAGGCTAAAAGTGGGTAATTTAGTTCTAGTATTTAATATTAAGGGATTAATTAATAAATCTTTAATTAAGAAGCTTAACTACTAATAGTAAGGCTTCTTTTATATTTTATTATATACTTCTAACACCCTATTATATTAACTAGTAATATTAGCAAAAAAAGAGATTATAAATAGAATATTTAGTAGAAATTAACTTTAGAAATTTATTTAAGCACCTAAAAGATATTAAAAACTAAGTAATATAGATATTTATAGATCTAATTTAGAGAGAAACCTAGTAAAAGTCTTTCTAGTACTAGGAAATAAAGAGTATAATAACTATATACTAGAAGAAAAAGATAAAGAACTAATAGTATCTAGAAAGATAATTAAAAATAAAGAGGAGGATATATTATAATTTATAATAAGATTAAGATAGTATCTAAGAGACTTAGAAATAGTAATTAAAGTATTAAAGGCTAAATAGTAACTAGTAGTAGAAATCCTATAAATATTAAAAGAGAAAGAGAGGAAGTATATTAAAATAGAGGATTTAAAGAACTTATAATCTTTCTTTTATTCTTAGATACTTAGTTTAATAATTTATAAACCTATTTATACTTATTTATAGGGTTTTCTTTTTTTTATCTCTTATATTTTAAAAGTTTAAGATTCTAGGAATAATATTTCTAAACTTTAAAAATAAGAATAAGAGATAATATTAACTTATTAAAATATACTACTTTACTAATAACTATCTTTTAATATAATAGTAATCTATTAGCTAATAACTTTAATATCTATACTAAGTATAAGATATTAGAGATCTATAGCTTCTTAGTAATAATACTAAAACCTCCCCTATAAATATAACTATTACTAAACTAAATAAATAAGAGAACTAATAGTTTAAGAATAGATAAAAGAGAAGAAGAGAGAAAAGAGTATTAAAGTATAGTTACTAACCTATAAAAAGGATATTAGTATCTAGATAACTAAGAGTATAGTAATAAAGCTATTAATACTAAAAGTAGCTATATAATATTACTACTAGTAAGAAAAAGAAGAATATTTATAAGAGAGATCTTATTAATTTTATACTTAGATAGGATTTAAGATTAGTTTTATAGACCTATTAAGAGGATATTTTCTTTATATTCTTATTACTACTTAATAATATTTCTATTATTTCTTCTCTTTTTCTCTATTCTATAAAGATATATTTAGTTACTCTATTTTCTTTTTCTTAACCTATAATATAAAGCTTTAAGTAATTAGTAATTTCTATAAGATTAAAGTTTAGAGATAGCTCTAATATAAAAGGGTATTAAGAGTAGATAAATCTAGCTTCTAGGTAATACTTTTAAGCCTATTAAGAATAAAGAGTATTTTAAAGAATTAAAAAGTTAAACTTAGATATAGCTAATATAGCAGTATTAGCTAGGATTTAAAACTATAAAATTATAATAATACTATTAAATTCTCTACTCTTTCTTACTTTATTATTATACTTAATTTTATATTTATAGTACTTATAAATACTTAGATTATTATAAGAGTAATTTTCTTAGATTTTATAGAAGAAGTAGTTAGTATAAGAAGTACTTAGTATAGAAATATATTTAAAATATAGTTTATAGATAAAAATACTAGTTATAGGATTTCTTATAGTATAAATATACTTCTTATAACAGATATAGAATATTATATTATAACTATCTTAGAATTAGATAAATAAGCTATAAGTAGCTATTATATACTAAAAGACCTTTATCTACTATAAGCTAGAAAGAAAGATAGTAGAAATATAAATAAAAACTTAATAGTAAAAGTTATTAGTTTTCTTAATTACCTTAAATATTTAATTAAAGTCTTACTTACTAAGATAAACTTTCTAGAAAGCTAGTCTTATTATATTAGTAGTTTTATTAGAAAACACTTATAGAATAAAGGCTACTTTTAAATATTTATTACTAGAAATATTAAAATAGAGCTAAGTAAGGCTTATAGTAGCTTAAAAAAATAATAGATATTAGTTAAGTAATAAGAAGTATAAGAAAAAGTAGATTACTTAAAGTTAGTTATTAAAGTACTAGATAAAAAGAGATATATTATTCTGCTTTATCTAAGATATAGAAATATTAAAACTAAGTATCTAGAGAGTAGCTTTTAAAAGAAGATAATAAGAATAAGGCTAATTAGTATTTTTAATATCTAATATAAGAAAGTTATAGTTAGCTATAGTAAGAGAAAGTAATTTATAGATATAAGAAAAAGAATTTAGAGAAGTTAAGTTAAGATTAAGAGATAGAGAAAAAGATAACTATTAGGAAAAGAGAAGTTAATATTAGAAAATAGAAGAGGATATTTACCTGGTTTTATAACTAGATCTCTTACTTTAATAGCTATAAATAGCTGCTATTTTCTTTATTCTTTTTTTATAAATAACTGCTCTAATTTACTATTAGATATATTATTAGATTTTTTATTTTAAGTTTACTTTACCTTTATTAGAGCTAAGAGAGCTAAGAGAGAAAGAAGTTAATTATTTCTTTTATAAAATATTAATAAATTACTAGCACTTTAAGGTAATTAGCAGATATAAGAGGGTATTATTAACCCTTTTAGTCTCTAAGATCTTCTCTTTTTTATCTATATTTATATATATTATCTAATCTATTCTCTTAAATAGAAGATATTTAATATTAACTACTATACTATAATATCTTTAGATTTTATAACTATTCTTATTTAATCTATCTATTTAATCTATAAATTACTTACTCTTTTCTCTTATAGACTTTATTTCTAAAAATATTATAATAGAAAAGATTATTTTTAGTAATAGTAATATTCTAGATAACTATATTTAGAAGCTAAGATCCTTAAAGCTTTCTACTTCTAATATTAGATAACTAATAGATCCTATATCTAATAAACTAAGTAAGAGCTAATTCTAAGTATAAGATTAGATTATTAGAGATATATTAGACTTTAAACCTATAAAGAAACTAAGATATTAGCTACTAATAATTAAATATAAGACTCTACCTCTATAATACTAAGATATAACTAGCTAGATATATCTCTCTAATTTACTAATAAAATATATACTTATTAAATACTAGAGTAAAACTCTAGATATAGTATAGAAGTTATTCCCTCCTTTTAAACTATAGTATATTATTACTAGCCTATATAATACTATTAGAATATTAGAAACTAAGACTCTAATATATTTTATAGATATTATAGTAATTATATATTACCTTATAAAACCTATTAAAGCTAGATAACTCCTTTAATACTATATAATTAGAGGTATAGAAGATAACTTTAATAATAGAAGTCTAAGAGATAGTATAACTATCTAGCTTAAAAAAGCAGCTCTAGATATACTATTTATCTACCTATAAGTACTTAAATTAAATAGAGTAGTCTTTTTAGAGCTACTAATTAACTTATATAATAGATAAAACTAGTTTTATAATAATTAGTAATTAGAAAAGAGAGCAGAGAAAAGACTATAAACTCTAATATATATTATAACTAGAGTCTTACCTAGAGCTCTAGCTATTATAACTAAAATCTTATTAAGATAACTATATCTAATTAACCTTTACTATACTAAACCTCTATTATAGGTTTCTAGCCTATATTTAGTTAACTAGTTTAGATCCTTTATATAATCTAGAAGCCTAGTATTACTAAAATAGCCTCTATAAGTAAGAAAAAGAACCTAGATTAACTAACTATTAGTAACTTTTATAAATAAAAAGCTATTTAAAAGATATTAGATCTCTTTAAAGCTAAATAGAACTATTTAAAACTAGATTTTTAAAGATAGAAAGAGAATACTAGAGCAGATAGTACTAGAAGTAATAAAAGACTAGAAGGATAAGTATATCCTATAATTTATAAACTTAAAGCCCTTCTTATCTAATAGAATAAGTCTTAACCCACCTATATCTAAGAATATTTATTTATAGATCTAACCTACTAATATATCTAATACTAAAGCTTTAAGAAGTAATAAAGGATTATTAGAATATCTAACTATTTAAAATATAGTAATAAGAGATAAAATTAAGAAGTATAAAAGGGTAAATAATTAGTAGTAACTAGTTAATTTAGCAAAGTATTATAATTCTTCTAGGTCTATAAAACTATTAATATTACTATATCTTACCCTCTTTTTAGCAGAATAAGTTATCTTTAAATTCTATAATAACTTAGCAGTTTTTAACTATATAAGGCTTACTAATCTTATACTAAATAATAATTAATCTATTCTAGTAGTCTTTTAATATATATAAAATAACTAGTAGTTAGCAGATTACCTAATAACTAAGTATAGGTAAGAATTAGTTATTAATAGTATAGAGAAAGTAGAATATCTTTCTAACCTCTATAATATATAAGAGATACTAATAAGATAAGAAAACTTAGATAACTCTAAAATTATAAGCCTTTTTAGACTTATAATTAGAGGGTTTCTGCTTTCTATTTATATCCTATCTTAAAAGCTATCTTAGATATCTAGAATAGAGATTATAGCAGATATAGTTAGTATAATAAGGGAAAGTATAAGTAACCTTTAAGATATTATAGCTACCTTCTTATTACTTAATTATAGTAATAGTTATTAGGTAATAATTATTATAGACTAAGTAAATAGTAATTGCTTTTACTAGAACTCTATATAGGATTTAGAAAGTAACTAATAATTTATAGATATTATATATAATCTTAATAGATAGTACTATAAGATAGAAGCCCTAGTATATCTTAGAATAAGTCTATTAACTAGTTATTATATAGTTAATTTAATCTAATAAAGAGATAGATTTATATATAGACTTAGATATATTAAATAGGCTTAAGTATTTCTTTAAGAGGGTATCTTATTACTATAATTTAGTTATATAGCTAGGAGAGATAGAGAACTTTTTACTAATATAGAAATCCTTTTAGTTAACTAATATATTTCTGCTATTATTATAGAATTCTATAATATATCTATTAATATTAGCTTTACTCTATAAGATACTCTATATAGCTAATAAGATTTTAAGAAAAATCTTTTTTTTTCTATATAACTCTTTATATCTAAACCTAGCTAACTCTTACTTTTAGATAATAATATAAGAAACTTCAGAGATAATAATAAGCCTATAATTCCCCCTCTAAGAGATTTACTAGAGTTAGCTTTATCTAATATATTAGATAGTAAACTTAATTATCTGGAATACTAACTTTAAATATAAGTTTTCTAGATATTAGATTAAAATATAAGTGCTAAACCTTAATTATAAGTTATAATTATAGATATATTATCTTATTCTAAATATTCTAATATTTTAGATAAATATAACTATAATAGAGAAAACTATATCTAATAGAGAGTTAATTAATAGAAATAGATAGAGTAGAATACTCTTAAAGGGTTATATTACTATAATTTCTTATACCTATCTTAGTAGGGAGAATAGTTTTAGCTATATTAGGGTTTAAAATAGAATAAGAAATATAATAAGAAAGAGGAGGTTATAAGACTATTATTAAGATATAGTTTATAATAGAAAATAATAGCACCTAATAGACCTTCTTAATAGTAAAATTACCTGCTAAAAAGAAACTATTAAATAGAAGGGTTTATAAATAGGATTTTATATATATTTTATATAAGTAGATTTATTTATCTATTAAGACTCTCTTTTATAATATTATAAAAAGTCTTAAAGGGATAATTAGAATAGAATAATTAGAACTTAGTAGTATAATTTCTAAGAGAGCTTTCTTAGTATATAGATTTATTATAAAAAGACTATAGTAAAAGAGAGAGGAGGATTATAGAAGAGAGGAGAACTTATTATTATTATTATAAATACCTTAATACTTAATTCTTAAGTTTTTTAGGATTTTCTTAGCAAATTTATGCTTATTTTTAGTAATCTCTTTTAATTAGATCTATAAATTACTTTATATATCTTTTAAGCCTATTTTTATTATTCTAGCCTGTTTATAGGTAGAGTTATATTATTTGCTGTCCTTTCTAGCTCTCATAGTTCTAGCCTTTATTACTAGTACTATAGTATAGCAGATCTGAGTTATCTAGGAACTTATTCTTTTAGAAATTCTAAAAGAATAAATTATAAATTCTTTTAAGGGTCTTAGTAACTTCTAGGTAACTTATAGAGAGTTTATTATAAAATACTCTTAGGATTTCTTTTTAGAGTAGGTAGTTATTAGGGATAAATAGACTAGTACTATAGTATAGCAGATCTAAGTTATCTAGAAACTATTAGGTTTTCTGCTATCTCTACTCCTTATTAATATAAAAGGGGTCTTATTATTAGATATTCTAAACTTTCTCCTTAAATAAGAGAGTAAGGTCTCTTAGAGAAGTGATTACTAGTTATATTAATAGTTATTTCTAGGTATCTATTCTCTTAATAGTAGAGATTAATAAGTCCTTAAATTATTATAAGAAGCTATAGAGAAATAAGTTTTTAGCTTTATCTATTTTAATATTATCTAGAATATAGTTAGGTTTTCTTAAAAGGGTATTAGCTAGGTTTTAGTAACCTAGCTAGTATTTAATTTTAAAATTAAATATTAATAAGTTTTATAAAAGGTATACTTAGCAGTTATTAAGGGTCTTCTTATTAGCTAGATAGTAATAATCTAAGTAGTTAGTAATAAACTAAATATAATACTATAAGTAAAGTAAATAATACTACTACTTTATAGCTATATTATAGATAGCTACTAATTTAGCCTCTAAGATACTATATTATAGTTTAGCTTCTTAAAGCTTATATAATATAAAAGTAATAGGCCTCTAAATATTACCTTTTAGTTAGCTTAATATTACTCCTATTATAAAGTCTAATATATCTATTTTAACTTAGATTTAAAGAGTAAAATTAAAATATTATAAAATAGAGGCTTTTATAAATAAAGTTTATAGTTTATAAAAGGTAACTAGTATCTTATAGGTTATAACTAGCTAACCCTTTATAGTATTTATAAGTTAATTAGTAAGAAGACTATAGACTTTTAAATAATTCTTAATAAATCTTCTATAAAATCCTATAAAATCTAGAAATTATTAAATCTCTTAGATATTAGTAGGTATTAGCTACTTAGTTATTACTTAGACTCTATCTTATTCTATAATAATACCTTTTAATAATACTATAAACTCTAAGAAATTAATTTCTTCCTTATAAAACTTATATTTTTCTAAATTAGTATAGAGACTATTTACTTCTAACTAGATAAGTATCTGCTTTATAGTATCTATATAAAAATTTATATTATTAGTAAAAATCAGGATATTATCTAAATATATAATATAAATAATATTAATAAGTTCTAAAAGCACTTTATTAATAAATATCTAGAAAGTAGTAGGTATATTAATAAGTCTAAATAGTATAATATAGTATTTATAGTATTTATAATAAGTATAGAAAGCTATCTCCTATTTATTACTCTCTCTAATTCTCACCTAGTAATAAGTATTTTTAAAGTTAAACTTAGTAAAATATATTACTAATAATAGTTAGTTTAAGATTTTATTAATTAGTAGAAGAGAGGCTTAGTTTTTAATAATTATCTAATTAAGTTTCTAGTAGTTAATATATAGCTATAATTTTCCCCTTTTTTTAGAAATAAAGAGAATTAGAGCTTCTACTAAGCTTATTAATAGGTAGATCTAGTATTTTTAGAGAGCCTTTTTAATATATTCTCTTAATTTCTCTAACTTTTTTTCTACTAGTAAGTAGATAGATTTAAATAGAGATTTTATTCTAGATTCTAGGTTAATAGAGTAGATTTTAGTAGTATTAAAGTTTAGTATAGTTTTTACTAGGTTAATATTAAATATTTTTATAAAATTATAGTATTTTAAGGGGATTTTATTTTTTAAATCTTTAAAGATAGCTTTTAGTTAATTTTTACTAGTTATTTCTAGTTAGATATTAGATAGATCTATTTCTAATATCTTCTAGAGTATTATAATAAGTATTACTTTTACTTTATTTTATATCTATTTTAATTTCTTTATTATAGTAATAAGGTAAATACTTTTCTTAGTTAGGAGAAAGGTTTAGTCTAACTTCTCCTAATTAAGATTAGGTTTCTCTATAAAATATTAGAGTAGTTTTAGAATAGTATTATAGCTATTTTTCTTACTAATCCTAAAATTATATAATACTATTTATTATATATCTACTATATTACTTATATAAGTTACTAATTTATATATACTATAATTAGAACCTTTTAAATCCTATATTTTCTTAAAAGATAGTAGCCTAGTAAGTTCTAGTTAGATTAGAAATATTAGTTTCTAATTAATAATATTCTTATTAGCTCTACTATTAATAAGTATAGTTTCTATTTTCTAGCTATCTATAATCTAAACTTATATAATTATCTTAATATAAAGTAGCTATACTATACTCTATTAAATTATATAGATAATTACCTAGTTATTATCTAGTAGTTATTTACTTAGATAGGGTCTTTTTTTATATTAAAAGTAGTTATATTTCTTATAATATAGATATCTTAGTAAGATATATTCTTTCTTATTATAGCTATAGTAAATAGTTTCTTTTCTAGAATTTTAGGAGATATTTCTAGATTATTCTAGGTAGCTTCTAGTTAGATCTTAGTTAGATTTACTTTAATCCCCTTAAATAGTATTATTTAAATTTCTAGTATAGTAATTCTAAGTTATATTCTAGGCTTTTTATTACTATATTCTAGAATTAGATATCTAGTTTCTTATTAGTATCTTATAGAATTAAAGGTTAATTATAAGCTTAGTATTTCTTATTCTAGTATTAAGGTTAAGTTAAGAGAATAATAGCTTATTTACTATTATATAGTATTAAAGTTTTAGGTTTAGCTATATTACTATATTAGCTATTTAAATCTCTTTTAGTTACTAGTATAAACCCTCTATTTTAATTTCTTTATAATAGTTAATAAAGCTTTAATAAAACTATTTTAAATATTAGTAAGCTTATTTAAACTAGGTTTATATACTAAGAGTTTAAGATCTCTTATTAGTAATACTATAAGCTAACTAGTCTTTTATAGCTATCTATATAATATCCTTTATCTTATTTTTATATTTTATTAAGAAATATAAAGTTTATTATTTAGCTACTAAGCTTTCTAAGTATTTAGTAATATATAGTACCTATTTTATATTAGTAGTAATTTTATCTATAAAAAAGTATATATTAAAGTTAAATATAAACTAATTATAATTAGTCTAAGTATTTCTCTTATATTTAAGAGTAGAGAGATATTTTCTCTAAAGCTTTAATTAGTACTTTTTTAATTTAAAGCTACTAATAACTATTTAGTAGATAATAATAAAATTTACTAAAACTAAGAGTTAGCTAGCTTTTAAAGTTTCTAGATATTTATATTTATATTTTAATTAGGTTTTTTTTTCCTTCTCTTTAATAAGTTAATCTAGTTTAGCTTCTATTAGCTAGTTAACTAATAGATTATTAGTATTCTACTTATTATTTTACTTAGAAGGTATTTTATTCTATAATATCTTATTCTAAGTTTAACTATTTAAGAGGTTTTATTCTATAAGAAAGCTTCTAGATAGTAGGTTTAATTTTCCAAAAAACCTTTAAGTAGATATTATTATTATATATTATATTACTTTAATAGTTTATACTTCTATTAATATAAGTAGAGAGAAGAATATATTATAAGTATATAGTATAGAATAAGAAAGTTAATATAGATAGGTATAACTAAGATTAAATATTTTTCTCTAGCTCTCTAAGAATCTAAAAATAGAGACTAGAGCCTATTTAGAGAGCTTCTAGTAGATATCTAATACCTCTCTGCTATTAGAGTTATCTTTTAGACTACTCTAACTAGCCTACTAAGCCTCCTTATAGAGCCTTAAGTCCTTGTTCTAACTATAACCTTATCCTGGCTTGTGACAGACAGGTTAATATCCTTCTTTGATTGGGAAGGACCCGTGCGTGGATTTGGTCTACCAGACAGATTTATATAATCATCTATCACACAGGCTTGTTCTGTACTGAATAGGGCCAGACTGTTAGTCTTAGGCATAGCGCAGCTGATATTCTACCTGAAAGGAGACTAAGGGGCAGTTAATATTATTATAACCCAATTGGTTTACGTCTGCCTGATCGACACTTACGTCTGCTGGGAAGAGGAACTTCTTAGTGCTGCAATCTTTAGAGCGACATTTAGGATTGTGATCGGCGCTTGGGGAGCTTTAGGGTTGGCTTCGAAGCTTTGAGAGACGACCGATATAGCTTTGAAGTTCGTGCTCCATCATTACCCTGGCATCTGGGCCAGACAGGGGGATCTCGACGCAGAAACCACTTAGAAATGGCTTGATGCAGAATAATAGATGCTGGTGTGTTATCAGAGAGGATGATGCGGCTTAACATCCACACTCGGGACTGGATGAGCAGGTTTGACAGTGAATATGTTCAAACCCAGTTGGTCCTCGGTGGGAATATATCACTCCAATGAGTCTCGGAACTGCCTAAAACGCGCCTTTTACGCCAAATCATATCAGAAGACTAGAGCTAACATGCAGAACCGACTAACATTATACCAGGTCGAGAATGTTACAGTAAGATAGGTAGTTCACAGAGGCTAGACTTGAGACAGCAAAGCAAACATTGATTGGAATAGTTTCTAAGTCGGCCAGCCAGGTGAAGTTAGCCTTGGAGTCATTTCAAGAGCTCTCTTGATAAACATGTCTCAAACGTCGCCTGCTTTGTCTCGTTGGGTGTATTTTTGAATCTGCCAGACCGATGGTCTGAAATCTATCTACTCTTCATATTAAGAATGAATTCATCATGAGACTCCTCTTTTTTGGCTCCTAGCGGCGTTACTGCCTACGGTGACTCTGGAACTAACAACCAAAATAGAGAAGGAGCAACTACTTCCACGAGGCGCCCAATTTCTGGACAGGCGTCGACGATAAAATGGGGATGGGCTCTGGCTAAGGCTTCGAGATCAGGCAATGAGAAGAAGCGAGCTAGTAAATTTTATAAGATCTCTCTCGATTTGCATGTCACAGACGGATACCATGAATACTTGTTTGCGTAATTAGTACATAAGGCCTTGAACCATATATAATAAGATACATGTACATGCAGGCATTGATGCTCGAGCCGAGTTGATAGTATTGCATGATTTTCGACGTCGATTGTCCGTGTGGGCTGCGGAGTGAGAGTGCACAGCGGCAGCATTCCAGCTTGAAGGGTCCTCGGAAAAGCGGTAGGGGGACCTTAGGAAGCAACGCTGCGCAAGGGAGGCTACCGGAGGGTCATTGGATGCATGAAGCTGCAGTTTGCGAGCCCCCAAACTCCAATGCGTCTGGGGGCGATGTTACGTTCATTGTTCTCCCAATCATCGGTCCCACACTGGCCCCGATATGAACCGAATGTTGTTCGTCCTTTATGCCAAGCTACAGACTACCCCATGGGGAGACTTTTGCTAAGGTCAGTCATCTGGATCATGAATCTTGCTAAGCTTCACCCGCTTCCACGCACCATCAATGAGTGCGGATACCAAGCCCTGCGGGCCTCCTGATCGGCCTTTATGCCGCCACAACTTGCGGTATTCAGTCCGGCGTCACCCACTGGCAATTCAACAGGGAACTCAATTATGGTGATGTGGGTGCTCCAAGACTCTGGGCCTTGGGGAAAGTTGGGGTAAAACGGGGCAACCCAACAATCACGAGGTACTCTTTGGCTTCAGATCCGCTACTATTATTGATGAAGCGGTCAACTTTACGAGGTCAATCAAACATAAAACTTCCTCCTCTTCCCCTCTCGCCAAGTCGCCGAGAACAAGCGTTGGACATGCATGCCCAGCTTTGCCTTCTGACGCTGGGCTTTTCTTGGCCTTCCACTCGGGCCTCTGGATTTTGGCACCAGGTGTCTTGGCAACGAGAAATCCAATCCAGCGCCGCTCGCGGGGGTGGCTTGGGATGGGAGAAAAAAAAACGGGAGAGAGGATGGAATATGCCTCATAGTCAGCAGCAGCCAGCTGGACCTACAATAGGCTATAGCTGAGACCTGATGACGCCGTCACCTGGCTGACTTATAAATATACAGAAGGCAAAGGCCTCCTAGATGTAGGCTCCGGGATGAAGTGGATCTGGAGTATGGGGTCTGAGATCCGGGGAATCATCGCCACGTCGCTTTGGTCAACTGTCAATCCCGACTTGACACATCCGGGGACGTGCTGTCGGAGAACCCAGGTGGAACCAATTCCCCAAAGAGTTCGTCTCTAGTACTGGTATAGCGGGCCACTCTGGAGAAACTGGAGTCAGCAGCAAGACCCTTTGCCCTCGACTCATGATCCGAGTGGGAATTCGCAAAGATGGGCAGGTCAAACTGCCCTTCCTGAATGGTCATCTGCGCTCCCACATCATCCTAAGCCAGTGCCATTTGAACCACCAGGAATAATGCGCCATAGACGATTGGCCTCTCACCATGCGACTCAAGGGTGGTCTGCATGGGTAGAGAGCTACGGGGATCTTCCGAGATACTGCACAAACCACTTTTCACGTCAATAACATCATCCGCATGTGTGGTCCAACTTACCCCATATTCCCATAGCCAGCTCCAACCTGCATGTGGGTGGCTCTTCGGACTCCTTACCCAACAGACGCGAGTCTATCCAACGACACCAGACAACAGTTCGTCACCATATCTCATCGGCTCCAAGACATTCCTAGCTCTCCCGAGAGCTTGTTTCCTGAATCTATCGACGTTCTAGTGCCTGAAAAGCTTCTAGCGCCGTGCCATTGGAAAGCTTTCTTGTCGGCCAACTCGTCAAGCGCCGAGTCTGACATGACCTGATGTAACAAACCTTGCACCACAGTCACCGAGGAAACTCAGGTAGGACTAAGTAGTGCCCCATAGCTTCCAGCATTTTTTTGACACAGCTGATTGAGTTGTAGCAAGGTTGGCACTGGTTGGCGCTGCTTGGCGCAGCGCCATGTTCGGCAACCCGCATGCACTTCGCTCTCGGCAGACCAACCGTGGTATTTACCAATCTAGACCGCACTGGACAGCGTGCTGTTGTTTGACCTTCCATGCGTCCACCTACCCCATTCTCCCCATGGAGAACCACGCACGCAAGGTGGCAGGCTGACCCAACGGGCGAGATGGCTTCTACCCACCGAGCAAACTCCTTTTACCCCGGATGGAAAAGATACGTAGCTCACAAATCTCGCCCACGACCCAAGCAAGTGCGCCAGTACACGAGTGTCGCCGAAGGAGAAATTGTGACAACGGTCATCCTGACTACCCTGTCGAATTTGACCCCGTCACTGGTTGAATTTTACCGAGTCAGACAGAGTCGCCGAGCCAAGACCATCTTCTCCCGTCCATCTTGAAGCTTCCGGGGGATTTTATCACCCTCGTCCGGCAGTCTGACGTGCTACAAGTGTGACAAGAAACTCATGTTAGGCCTTTCTCGATCGACACCAACCTTCGCCAAGCGACCGGGTAAGAAAAATAATGTGACCTCCATGCTTGGTATTCTCTTGGTAGACGTCTTCTGTTGCGCTATTCTGACCAGTGAGACCTTCTGCCGGTGCTGATTATAGCACATGGCCGACGTACATTTGCCCAGACGCCCGCATTTGCGCCCCAGGGTATGCGATGATCATGGTGTTGGAGGATCCAACAGTCATGGATTGTCGGAACATTGCATGACTTGGCAAAACAAAAGGCCACCCGAAGAAAGAAACATTGTATTGTTCGAGTGAACCGGTGTGGGTGTCCCAAGTGTGACCTAACCCTTGTTTTTAGCTGATCACTGTCACAACATGAAAGCGAGTTGTGGAAGAGATGTCAAGCCGTCTTTGGCCCTTGTCCCACGAGCGGGCTCGCAGGCTGGGCAGCCCCACCTTAAATAACTAGATAAGAGCCCCAATCCCAACGGCTGAGACCTTGGGGTGTCATTATCCCGTGTCGTGGTGCTCCGGTTCAAGAGACAGTGGCAGCCAGTATCTTCTACTAATCTTTTGATCTTCCTAGTGCGTTAAAGACTTCCGTGAAGTCTTGAACGGCTGCATCATATGGCTCCTATCAACTCCAGCCCTGGGATAGTCGATGATGACGGCAAGAGAAAGGACGTTCAGCCTCAGTTCTTCGAGGATGAGAATGCGAAGAAGCCCATCCCCAGGACCGACGGCAGGATCGATTACTCAGGTGCCCATGAGAAGACCGACCCGAAGGAAATCGCACTCGTCAAGAAGCTGGACAGATGGATCATGGTATGTCAAAAACACCTCACTTGAAGGCTTTACTGACGTATAAACAGCCGATGCTATGGTCTATGTACTGGCTGAATGTAAGAAAACCATTAGTGTCACTACAATCAACCCTACTAACCTACAAATTCCCAGTATCTGGATAGAAATGCCATCGCCCTAGCCCGTCTCAACGATCTCGAGGAAGATTTGAACCTCACTAGCACGGGTATGTCCAACCTCACTATTCGCATGGGCGCATCCTTTGTAGCTAACCCCACGGCCGTAGAATATCAGACCTGTGTCTCGATTTTGTTTGTCGGTTATATCTTGTAAGGGTTCTTTCCGCATGGTTTCCCCACGCCAGTCACGACTGACCACTTCCATTCCAGGGGCCAAATTCCCTCCAACATGTTCCTGACCCGAACGCGTCCTAGCCGCTACATGGTACGAGATCAATCAGCCGTTGTGCAGAATTGAAGACTGAAATCGTCAATAGGGAGTTATGATGATGCTTTGGGCTGTCGTCAGCGCTTTGACTGCTGTCGCCAAAGACTTCACCGGCCTGCTCCTCACTCGTTTCTTTCTGGGTGTTACGGAGGCCCCGTACTACCCAGGCGCAGTCTATCTGCTTTCTCTCTTCTACACGCGCAAGGAGGTCGCAACGCGTATCGCCATCTTGTACACGGGAAACATTCTCGCCACGGCCTTTGCGGGTCTGATTGCGGCTGGTATCTTCCATGGGATGGACGGCGCCGGCGGACTTGCCGGGTGGAAATGGCTTTTCATCCTCCAGGGCGCTGTGACCTTCGTCATCGCAGTAGTCGGGTACTTCCTATTGCCCGATTTCCCTCAGAACACCAAGTGGTTGACGCAAGAAGAGCGTGACCTCGCTTATAACCGCATGGAACTCGACACGGTCGCAAACAAGGGTGAGACTAGCACGTTGAACGGTCTGAAGCAGGCAGCCAGGGACCCCATGGTCTGGGTTTTCTGTTTCATGGCTCACATGCATCTCGCTGCCAACGGCTTCAAGAACTTCGTAAGCCACTTATCACACCACTCTGCGTATTCACGTACTGACCCTTATCTCTCAGTTCCCAACCGTTGTCGAAACCCTCGGCTTCAACACTACCATTACCCTGGTTCTCACCTGCCCACCTTACCTCGTTGCTGGCGCAGTCACGATCGCGGTATCTTGGTCCTCTGGAAAGTTTAATGAGAGGACTTGGTATGTTTCTCAAGGCTTATTCACAATAGAATCGCAGTAGCTAACTCCTTTTGTTTGTGTCGCAGGCACATTACCATTTCTAAGGCAGTGGCGGTGATAGGGTTCGCAATCGCACCCGCAACCATGAGTACTGTGGGAAGATACATCGCAATGTGCATTTTCACGATAGGTAAGCTTCGATTTCTCCCTCGGAAGAATACTCTCATCTGACATTTGCAGGCACGTATGGCGTGAACTCGTTGATTCTTGGCTGGTGTGGCAGCGTTTGCGGTCAGACCAAAGAGAAGAAGGCTGTCGCTATCAGTATGGTAACCATGATCATGAACATCAGCTTCATCTGGACGCCCTATCTGTGGCCAAAGAGTGATGAGCCGCGGTACGTGATGGCAATGGCTAGTTCTGCAGCTTTCAGTATCATGACGGCACTGTTGGCATGGTTGGCGAGGATTATCATGGTACGCCGCAACAAGAAGCTCAGAGCCAGCGATAACGAGACGACTGTCTTCTACGTATACTGAGGAAGCTGCGATGGCCAACACCCAATAGCGATGCAGATGAGGAAGGGCATGAAAGCGAGACGGCACTAGTGGGCAATACCTAGAAGTTAAAAGATCGATGAAGGCACTTTGAACATTGTTCAATGCGACTGGCTGCCATGCTGTAGTAACACGCATACTCGGAAAATCTACCAATTACCAGAAGAACGCAAGCCTATGAGAGAATGTTCATTCTGTGTGCAATAAGACGCCTAAGTGAAACAAGTACACAGATACTATAACTTATAAGTACTGATGGTAACGTTGCTGGGTTTTCTTCAGCCCATGCCCGTGAGCACAGGAGGCGAGACTTTTTCCAGATTTCGAAACGAGTGATTCTGTATTTGTTAAGGCTGAGTTGGAGCTAAAGACGGTACAAGTGATCGATGTTGATAAACATTGCTTCCTGGACCAGTGTGCCCAGTCTCCCCATCGGTCTGACCCGATTTCCTTGTTCACGCCCAGAATTTGACAGAAAGGCACAAATTTAGCAGCAACCAGTCGAGCCGCAGCAGCCAATGACGCAACCGATGTTGCAAGCAGGGCAACCAGGGTTGTTGCAAGTGCCCATACAAGTGTCGTAGAAATCCCGGTCGCAACGCTTGTTCAAGCTCTGAGGCTCAAGGCTTCGCTCTGTGACGTTCTCATATATTAGCCTATACCTTCTTGTCTTCACAGATATCCGCTTCAAGAATACGGATCATTACATTCTTGACGACGGCAAAGATATATTATAAGCTTGATTTAGATGCACTTACCGTGAAAGGTCTTAGCCAGAGCTGCAAAGTCCAAGGGGGCGGGAGCGGGCTCCGCTGTGGGAACAGCAGCGGCCACGGCGGCGAAGACGATGATGGCAGTAGCGGAGAACTTCATGTTGGAAGATCGGTGGGTAGTGGATGATGTTTGTTTGGAATGTGGGAGATTGTGAGATTGGGTTTTGGCTGGGAAAATGATCGCTTGATGAGCTTGGTTTGTTTTTTGATTCCCTGGATGTGAATGACCCTTATATACTTTTCCCCCCTAACCCATTGCTCTCCCACATGCCTTCGAATTATGCCATTTGTGGAAGGTCTGTATTCCTATGAGGTATCTGTTGTTCCCATGAACGTACCAAGACGACATAGAACCTCTCTCGGCATGGTCGGCAGTCCGCACGATCTGGTGTTGCTCCCTTCGAAAAGGGTCTTTTGTCAAGTCTCGCGCCGAGACACCAAGGATTGAGCTCGAAGGATTGCCTTGAGCGATAAATGCAGCTGTATATGGCAAGATCTTCGTTTAACCCCGCACTATTGTGAGATATTGTGGCAAGTCCTTTCGTCTTGAGGGGATGTCTTTGGCCTGGAGGATTCCGTACTTGCACGGCGTACGGAGCAGGAGGCCCTACTCAGGTGCGTGAGTCGCGTCGATATCTTGCCTGTGACCCCAATTTGATAATGGGCACAAGCTTTTGAAAAGTTCCACCGATTCGCGTGTTAGTGTGTGTTAAAAGACTGATCTACTGATGTTTCAGCCGATGGAACTCGAGCAGCATTCGACAAAGTCGACGAAAGCAAGGAACGCGCAGAACCACTGACGATTCTCGACAGCATCACTTACCAAGAATTTGGTACTTTCATGTGTAGGCACCCCTCTCAGTAATTAGCTAAACTCCGCATGTATTCCTCAATCCTTCGTGGGTTGCAAAGTCGTCATTCGCTGGCTGATCTCGTAGGATTCTCAGCTCCCGCAGCCGAGCAAACTCTGCATAGCTGACTCCCCACTGTCAGACCAATTGCAACATCGGACTCCTACTGTCATTTCATTCCAATTGGATATTCTCCAATACGGTAGACTTGAGGTCGAGGCGTCCGCCAAACAATCAAACCAACTAAAACCGGCAATTTCACATTGCACGTTTTACAGTCAGCGGGCTGTTGCAACGTACATGTGGTCACCGCAAGAGAGGATTCCGTCTATCCTATTGCAAAAGACTTACTCAATCGTAATCGGTGATCACTGAGACCTGTGCGGCCTTGGTCGTCATAAACATTCCTCGCGGCCCTGGCCCCTTAGGAGTAGCCAAGGGTGCTTCACTCCATCACTGCAAAAATGGGAAGACGTGAGAATACGCACTCCTCCCAGATACGATTATTGAAGATACACTCAAAAACATTCCATAACGGCCTGGATTGGAGTGACTCGTGAGTTACGCAGACGGTTATAAAGGCGGCGGAATCATGTGAACCAGCTCGTTACCTGGAGACTTTGCAGAGACGTAGGGACCTAGAAGCGAGACAACCTGAGCTGCACTCATCGAGAGATGAATTGCAATCATAAAAGTCCTCGTGTTCGAAATCTTAGGGAACACGTGAGCAAGACGACGTGCGACGGAGAGCAACTTCAAGATGTGGCGCGAGTCTCGAATTGAGCCACTCACACGAGTCGTCTCACGCTTTCCTGTGGCGCCGTTTTCATGGCCTTGGCGCTTGTCCCGCACTCGATACCCAATTTTTGCGAGTTCAATGGTGACGGGCAGTGCGAGGAGGACATTTACACAGCAACTCGACCATGTCCAGAACACAGACATGGAGAAAAGGAGACAGGAGATAGGAGACAAGAAACAAAATTGTTCTTGACTACGAAATAAGTCGTAATGTAAGTAACTCCGTAGGTGAAAAGATCGCGCTTGGATTCCCAAGAAAATTTCCACTCGATAAGCATGCATGTTTGCAACTTTGCGTTCGTCAATGACTCAATTCTCAAGTGTCAACGTTAGCTAGGTTTTGTTTAATTATCTAAGCTATATAGCAACGGGTTTACAAATTATTTTGGAATTTCGCTGGACTTTTTTCAAACACCAGTATGAATTTATTGGCATTCCAGTTGGAAGTCTTTCACCTGTAAGGATTTCACGTCTTACCGCCGTTTGCGGTCTTGGCTGCGCCCATGGCAGTACGCACATCCCTTGTGGCTTGGCAAGGTCGTATTCCTAATGCTACAATCCGTGACATGGGTTATAATATGATGCTTCCTTCGAACAAGGCTGATAGACAAACAGTTTTATGGTTTGCGAAAGCGATAGTCTGGTCTTTAACCAGAATTACTTCTAAAACGAATCAACACCTGTTGACTCATATCGCTATTGGGTAGATGAATGGCGAAACTGCGTCATGCGGCAGAGCGTTGTTTGCTGTATGGCCGGAATAAGCACACCGGGCTTGGCCGATGCGAGAAGACGCGGCGACCGGGGTTGATCGCGTTCTAGTGGACTCACTCAATGCCCCTGAAGCGCTAGGTTGTCACCTAAGCCCCTTTCGATGACCTTTATTCCTGCCCCTTCAGGCGTCCTTCTCCTTAAATATCAGCCTTGCCCGCCTGCTTTGTTCTCCCGAGGCTCCGTTTCTTGTCGGCAGATTATCTCACGAGCAAAGAGCCCCTGAGGAACCCTGCTGTCGGCACGCCAGCGCAAGTTGCTGCAGAAATGTCGGACGCGGCGGAAGCCGCCCCTACGCGAAGCCCAGTAACCGTCGGGAAAGGTGCCGGGCAGGGCCCGGGTGTGTTCAAGTTCCCCGTGGACGGTCGACCGAAAGCGAACCGGAGTAAAAACACCAAGTCCCGTTCAGGCTGTGTCACATGCAAGTGAGTGTGGATAGCGTTATTCGCGTGCTCAGTGATGCATAGAACGACTGACGACGTTGACAGGAAGCGTCGAGTTCGCTGTGACGAAGCGAAACCCTCATGCTTCAATTGCGCCAAGTCCAAGAGAATATGCGAGGGCTACGTTCAGAAGCCCACGGCATCTGCGATGGCGAAGCAAGCCCGGGAGAATCGCACTCTTCTTATCAAGCCCAAGTATGAATCTCAACTCTTCACGAATCAGCTCCAGAAGGATCACTTCGAATATTGGGTGTCGTTCAACAAGGAATTCACCTTGTTTCCATCAGACCTGATGTCGTATCTGATGCCCCAGATTGCCCGAGAGGAGCCAGCCATCCGCCACGCAGCTGTCGCTATTGGCGCAGCAACGATGGGTAGTCACAGCTTTGAGCAGCGAACATCTGGTCGTGGTCCTTTCACGGCCGAAGCCCTCAAACACTACGGAAAGGCGATTCAAATTGTTAGGAATAGCGAGCAGTCGAAAAAAAGCTTACCGCGTGCTCTCTTATCATGCTTGCTGTTCGTCACGTTCGAGTCATTGCAAGGCAATCATGTTGCTGCGTTGCAACATATGGATCACGGGTGCAAAATTCTAGATCAAGTCACACAAGAGGGGGTGGCTGGCGAATGCCCCCCGAGACTGGTGCAAGAGGTTCACGATAGCTACCGCCGCTTTACCATGTTTGCGTGGAGTCTCAACGGCCATCACCCTGAAGAAACGGAAACATACGTGCCGTGGTGTTGTCGCGGGCGGAGAAGCCGCTACGCCATTGACGAGATACCGGCAACGTTCAACGATATGTCGGACGCCCAAAGATGGTGGGAAATCACCCAGCACCACATTATCCGTCAATCCAAGATGAACTCGGGATTCGCCTTTGAGGGGCTTCAACGCGATGTTCCTCAGCCTATGAAGAAGATGACGCTCGAGGATTCCGAGAACTACCTTGAAATGATGGAGCGATGGCGTGAGCGTTTCAAGCCTTTGATGAAGGATGCAGTGAGGCAGAGGGCATCCAACCCAAAGGTATACCTGCAAATGGTCAGCCTGAGGCTCAACTTCCTATCGCTCGAACTATGCTGCAAGAGTCTCTACTATAGCGACGTCGATCTCATCGAGAACTCTACTCCTACTTTCAAAGCGATAACCTCCCTAGGTAGAGTGTGGCTCACCGGGCAGCAACAAAGCCAACATCATTCCAAGGAGGTGTTTACGATGGAAAGCAGCCCGTCATGGCCGTTGATGCTCGTGGGAGTATTATGCTTCGATGAAGAGGTCAGACATGAGGCGCATGAGTTGCTGAAGGCTTACCCTCGTCGGGATGGGATCTGGGATTCTAGATCATATGAAACGATCATAAGGTCGACAAATTTCTTAAGAGCCGAGTACTTGAACAGGGACCAGCGCGCAGTCTGCCATGATATTCTGGGAAACAAGCAATTGTTGTTCGCGAATAACGGGATCGTCCGAAGACAGTATCAGGAAGATATGGGTCAATACCACATTGTCATGGAGCGGAAAACACCTCTAGATGAGGCAAGACAGATCGATGTTGTCTTACGAGAGTGACAGATAAGTATAAAGCCAGTTACAAATCAATCAACAAACCCAAAAAGCGTTGGCTCCAGCTAGAGCTGTGCTGCTGCTAAGATTGCGCCCTTGTGCTTAATCACTGGCACTCAACGTTGCCCTTATTAAGTTTTGCAGGTGCCATCGATAACACATGCCCACTTCATGAGTTAGTAAGCGTTCATAAGCAAGCTCTCGGAAGACACCAGCCTCGAATTGAATCACGTCATAGCTTGTTTGGTTGTTAAATTTCACCCAAGTCACAAGTAATGTCTTAGATAAACTTACCTCACGTTAGACCTAACCTTGGTCTTATATTGAAGTTGTAGCCCACGTTCGACATGATGACATTGTTCTTAGTTCTCTGCCGTACTTGTGCAACAGTATTTTGAGTGAATGTTTGACGCTGAAGAGTCCTCTGAGTCTTTGATTCAAACTTTGTCATGTCGGATCCATGCGGTACCTACCTGGATGTCATCTTCTACCATTTCCTGGACCAATTTGACAACTTTGCCAAGAACATCAGCAACCGCGCTCGCTGCGTCTGCCTTGCTTCCTAACTGCAGACAAATGTCAGCGTGTCGGCTTCGATTGAAGTTTCATCATCTTTTGCTTCTCACCCGCCGGCTGGTTCTTTCGCTGGTCCGTTGACGGGGACGGTAATTTTCGCCGTGGCATTATCGGTCTTCACCGTAACTATTGCCCGTTATTCTTTCAGTAGTATTCTTATGCTCGCAATTGAACTTTTCTGAGTACATCTTGTTGCCTGTCTATATACGTAGCCGACGTGGCCAAAGAGAAAGTGAGGATAAGTGCAAAAGTAGTGAAACGCATATTTTCAGGAAGTGGGAAAATGACTCGTTAAGTTGATTATGTGTTGGAATTATGCGGTGGCTTTCGGTCTTACAAAAGCGGGAGACTTTAAAATTGGAGGTAGTAGCAGGATAACTCCCACTCATACGTATTCAATACATGCTGGTGAAGACTATCCAGACATATTTTCAAGTGATTAATGAGGCCTTCTACATGCTCGGGCTGATGCGCAAACTTCGCATTCATCTCAGGATAATTCCAACAAGAACAGGAGTTTATCATTAATCGAAACCACCTGGCCTTGAATGAAATCAAAGTCGACAAGCCGCGCGGCAGCAGCAGCAATATTGCTTGATAGGCTTTGTGTGTAGTTTACATCGGCGGGCCATATCCGGCCTGGCAGCTTGCAAGCTTATCCCTTGGCATAGATTCTGTTTCTCAATCCTGCTATGTATAAAACTTCTTAGATCAGCGTCGCCAGAGGGGCGTATTCGCCTCAAACATGTCTCCAGGGACCCTTCGCAACAATGACATCGGACGAAAACTTCATCGTCGACTACCTAGTTCCTCACTTGGACTTTGCCGAATTTCCGGCCTTCTCGCAGTCGATAAGCCCGGGTATAAGTTCAGCCACAAGGGGGTAGACGCCCGGGTATAACAGGAAATGAAAGGATGAAATTGGGCAAGGTGCGCCTGCACACATCTTCAGCTCCAATCGTTATCGACGTCTCCTTCCTAATGAGGCGTTTCTGTCTGAAGGCCAGTCTCTGCTGACATCTGATCACAGGCCGCAAAGCTTCACGACAGTGACATTGGAGTCATCCGATCATCTGAGCCAGTCGTCCTTTAGAGTTTATTGCTAGCTGAACGCAGCTTCCAACGTACCTCAAAGGACATACGTCGAGATTTGGTAGCCGCATTGCGCATATGCCAGCCTCAATAGTAATAGTACCTTTGATGTTATTTACAACATCTCATTGACGATACTTCTTCGTAGACGCGATGAAAACATTCGAGAAGCGAGTCTGATATAAGTTCGGGCTAAACTCCCTCAACATCTACAAACGGCATTTCGTTCCAAACAGGTGACTAAATCAACCACTGCCCTAAAGCCACACGCAACTTCGTGTCAAATATGGGCTTTCCTGAGAGGTTTTTCTAGTATACGAGAGTCTCGAAGAAAGTAATATGATTGAATACAAATCAACTGACAGTCGCTAATCAAATAGGTCAGTCATTTCCCCGCTCGATTGCCTTGCAAAGGATTGAATTTCTGAATTTTGCGAATGATACCGAAGCTCTACGGTCAATCAAAGATGTCATCTCAATCACGAGCCTTCCCAAGAACGACTTGAGGTTGAGTGCAAACTGTAGATACGATTGAGAACGTCCTGTTGGCAGCAGCGGGGGACAGCATAACGCTTGTTCTTGATGCTATCAGTCAAATCCATGACGTGCTTGACTGCGGGACGCTTCCAGAACAACGTGCCACCACACTTAAGTCATGTCTTCGCACACCTTAAACTGGTTTCATTTCAATTATTTTCCTTGCTCAATGCTTCCCAAAGCCACCCTTGTTATCCCAACAACTTTTTTTCTGCTTTGCCTACGAGTAGGGGAAAAAGAGAGACTCTGCACGCATTGCCTCCCCCTCGGCGAGAGTCGTGCATGCGGAAAGCTCGTTGTCGTCTGAGGCGTCGAAATTCTGGGTCATTAGTGTCTTGCTACTAAGTCCAACAAACGAGGTCAAACACGAGAGATTGAAATCAAAATCAAAGCAAGAGCTAAAGCAGCCAATAGGCAGCGAAGCGGCGTGGTGAGACGGCATCGGCGAGACGTCCAATCGAAAACCGGAATTCAGAGGAGTATCAAGCAAGCACCAATTGAGCCAATAAGTGAAATACCAATAGCGCTGATAGGAATCGAACCCATCTCCACCTATAAGGTACGACTGGCACAGCACCGACGTCACCCTCCCAGTCACGCCGAGAACCAGGTGAGCGCTTGGGGGTCGCGTATCACAAGCAGCCTCGGTTTCGACGTCAATGACCAAGAACGGTGATGATCCCTCTCTATGTCGAACGGGATCGTCTGTAACGCCTCAAACATGCCGATACGACGTCTTCCTGGCTGAGTTGCACGTAAAAAAGAACTATTGGAAAGGCGATTTCGACGCTATTTTCACCAGATCCCGGCGTCGGGCAACACTTCCCAACAGTGGGTTGCAAAGAGTCTTCTGCCGTAATTTGTGCAGTGACAAGATTGGCTCGCTTCACTGTTGCTTGCTTCCAATTTCCAGCACAAGCGGCTGGATCTTACCAGGTGAAGACAATCGTCTTAGCAGCCACGCAGCTAGACCGAAGCAGATTGGCGGCCTCTCCACGGGTCGGTGGATCTGACTGGCTAGTTGGCAAACGAGAAGAGTTATCGTTGTCGTTTACGGTGTCCTATGGCTCATTCTGAGCTTCCAGTTTAAGGTTTTGTTTAAAATCGTCACAGTAGTCAGTAACTACTGCTAAGTTTTCATTTATCATTCCGGACATAAGGGTTACCAAGTTGTCACTGCCTCAACATCAGGCTCCCCAATCACCAACTCATTGAGATGTCCGATGCACATACTGTGGCGCAAGATCGAGCGATCTCACTTAGCTTTCAGCCACTAGCATAGTGGTGGCGACACCATACGAGCTCGACAAGTGACGAAAATGTCTTGTCCGGGCTGCAGAAAAGTGAAATGGGCACGAGGAGAGAAAAGCCGGCTGGCTCGGCCGATTCGTCGAGCCACATTAACGGCATATCCCTGCACCGCCCCATCAAAAGGACCGGACTGGCCTTTTTGGACCAGCCAGAGCCCTGCTACGACGGTCTTCTGGTTCATGAGTTTCGGTTTAGAGTTAAATCGTGAGTGGCCAATCGTCGGGGTGACCTTGTCTCTCAGCTCTCGCTAATTTGCGTTGGCGGAATGACGGGTTGCTTCTCGAAAGAAAAGCAATTCACGTAATGGGACCAAGTCTCATCAAGACTGACAGGAGACGAAAGTCCCCAAATCATTTGCTTCCCCCCCCCCCTTTCGTTCCTTCTCTCAGTCTTTCTTTTCTCATGCAGCATATACGCCTCGGTAGGCTTGGACATGCTTGCCATGATCAGGGGTTCCTTAAGAGGCTGTTCCCAGTCGGGGATGGCCTCGTGCGGGGGAAATTGGCGATACACCGATTCTCCCCTCCATTCTCCAGTTCGGGACAGATGCAGGAGCGGGCTTCCCTGTCCAATCAAGCCCGAATATGACAAACGGATAGCACCCTAGCGGACTGTGATGGAGGGGGGTGATGGTGGGCTGGGAGCCGTCGTGTTCCTGCGTCTGCCCACCTCATTTTCTCGCGTTCTCCTATGGCTCTTGTTCAGAGTTCTATTCGTCTTTCACCGTCCCATCCGGCCTAATCTAGCCTGTTTGCCATTCGTAATACGAGGATGCACTGTCTCGGCAACGCCTCTGCCCTGGTGCCTGAGTCCAATCCGGACATTATTCAGGCAGCTTGCTTGTTGGAACGAGAACCCATTGTGCACAGCTGTGGCCCAGCCACCTCAGTACAAACTTTGCAATTGACTTGCAGCCTCGAAACTTTGGTTTGCAGAGACTTCAGCCCTAGGTTCGTCTGACCAAAGAGGCGATATTCCCCCATTGATTTTATTTTTGGTCCTGTCATCATCTACGATTGCTGTCTGCAGCCACGAAGTTGTCAGAATCCACCTTGTCATCGAGAGCCAAGATTCTTTCCGCTTGCCCCCAGTCACCCCAGATTTCCCCAGCAAGCGGCGGTCCAAGAACAACATCAAAACCCTGGACAGCAAGACGAACCGAGAGAAGATGGAGTTGTTATCCGCACCCGAGTCATCAATGTGCAATTGACTCAATACAATTCGTCCGCCAAACAGCGCCAAACGAATCACGGTGTAGCACCAACGGGCATCTAGGGTTAGTGAATAATATAGCCAAACCATGCCCGAAATTACACCCGATTAAATGCAGAAATCAGCTTCCCAACATCGCAAGGCGCTGCCAATCTGCATCATGCCACACCCATTCTAGGGAATCGATCTCCTTCTTCACATGTCCAGCGAGATGAAATACCGAACGAGACCATACAGAGGCATGCCACACTTCTCAGATCCTTCACGTCCTCCGCGTGGTCTCCATACTACGTACTCGTACGCGCCGGGGCGGTAGGCCCGTCCAAAGTCGCTCGGCCCCCTGACCTGAGATGATCCCCGTTCCACCGGCGCAGACTATCCAAAGTGGTAGTTGAGCCCGTCTAACTCCTTGCTCCTCTGCAACCCTCGCCTCATCCGCGGGGAACTCATTACCATCGAGCCGTTGTCACTCGATTCTTTTTCATCATATATGTATCGTTGCAATGCAGCTCGTGCATGCAGCGTCCAGCTGCCAGCCGAACAACGACCCTCTGCTGATGGCAAGGATGAGGCAGCCCAGCTCCTCCATCCCCGGATTTTGCCTCACCTCTTACTCCCCGTCCTGGTCAAGGCCAAGGCAAGGTCCCTTTCCTCTAGTGTAGCTCCAGGAGTCCAGCCATCCGCCACTCTACCTCGTTTGGTCCGTCGTCTTTTCCCAGACCAGTCAGGTCGAGCCAACCAGGTGCATGCAAACCTTCTCCGCCATCAACCTCTCTCTTCTCTTCACGCCCCCCAGCCCAAAGGTACTCACTCACTCCGCACACATCCCATCGGACGTGCAACCATCCACCCTCCTGGCCTGTCTACATAAAGCCCTACATCCCTCAACTTCCGCCATGATGTGAAGCCCATCTCTCTCGCCCACGTTCGCTTGTCTTCATCAGTCGACCATCGCTGTGTCAAGTCGTACCACTACTATCATCATCAACTTACACTCGTGATACACACCCAACAACCCCCAACAACCGTCAAGATGAAGTACTCCATCGCCATCGCTGCGCTCGCCGCCCTCGTCGCCGCCCAGGACGCCTCCGTCATCCCCGAGTGCGCCCGCGACTGCCTGGCCAAGGCTACCGCCTCTGCCACCTCCTGCAGTGCGGGTGACTACGCCTGCACTTGCAAGCCCGATAACAAGGCCGCCATTCAGGCCGCTGCCACCAGCTGCGTTATTGCTTCCTGCGGTGTTGAGAAGGCCGTCAGTATGTCACACTACCCCTTCCAGTACACTCAACTTGTCTGTACATATGGCTAATGATAACATCAGGCGAGGTCATCCCCGCCTCTGACAAGCTCTGCTCTGCTGCCGGCTCCGGCGGTGGTGCCGCCAGCTCCGCCGTGTCCTCCGCTGCCTCCGCTGCCTCCGCTGCCTCTTCGGCTGCATCTGCTGCCTCCTCCGCTGCCTCCGTCAGCATCCCGACCTCTGCCAGCGGCTCCATGTCTCTCCCCTTCGGCACTGTCACTGGCACTCCCTCCATGAGCGGCATCGTCGTCACCTCCACCAAGGCCGCGACCACCACCGTGGCCGCCGGCGGCAACGCTACCACCACTGGTGCCGGCAGCGCCACCACCAGCCCCGTCCAGGCTGGCGCTGGTGCCCTGGCCCCCATCGGCGGTCTCGCCTTCCTCGTCGCCGGTGCCCTCGTCATCTAAGCGAAGCGTCTGCGACGAAATGAAACCCGGCAGGCGGCGTGCAGGACTGGCCATGGAACTGGCTGGACTGGACGTGCGCCTGTTGATGCGGGGGAAAAAAAAAAGGTGTGATGAAATGGTCTGATGGGTTGATGTTGTATGAGTAAGTCACCAGACTCGGATTGCCCGGCGCGGCACCCTTGTTCTGTATGGCTTCTGGACATACTGGGATCGGGGGTATAGTTTAAGACAATACAAGCAGCCTGGTATATAATATTAATACGTCTTTTATATCCTACTGCAAAACCTCCATGTCTTTCAGTGATTATGGCTTGAAGCAAAATCCTCAGCGACTCTGAACCTACAAATATCTCACGTCTAGACGTAGGGAGTGGCATTCATCGCGAGGCCGTGACTCGTAAACGTTCATCGTATCTCCGTTGAGGCGCCGCGTCGAACGCGGTGTTCATCCAAACAATACCGCCATTGCCCACAGACCGCCAAGAACGGTCCATCTCATGTTTGGCGAGATCATCATCCGAGCTCCCAGACTGTGCAGCACGTCCATGAGTATGTCAGCCTGCTTTTCATAATCAGGACACTTGCCGCACTGCCACCTTGCCGTCCGGCATGCACTCTCCCGTCTGATACCCGCGGCGGAACTGAAGCGCATTGGCAAACATCCGCGCATTCTGGTCCGTGGTGAATCCCTCCCTCGGAGTTTTGCCGCGACAGGAAGGGTACTGTTTGCATTGGCGTCAGCTGGACATGGAACCACGTCAGACGAGCCGCTCATCGCTCACGCTCATGTAGTTGTTGATGTCGACGGCGACGCCTCCCGAACACGGGACCTGAGAGCACTCGTAAACGACATCCTTCATACCTGATGTCTGTGTAGCATTCGTCAAGCCGTCTTTGATGATGCACTGCCCCCCTATTTCGCCGAACGTGTGCCCCAGTCCGAACCAATGCCAAACATGATGGACGAGCGTCGTTGAACGTGCTCGGCCTGGACGACGACTCCGTCGTTTGGATCTAACTTCTAAGCTCTCATTGGGAAACGTGGCGTACGTTCTGTGACAGCCGCCGTCAGTCTGAAGTCTTAGCGCCTTTGAACTAAAAGGGGCACACTGACGCTATTAAGATCTTCATGCTTGCTCCCGCGAAGTTCGTTGACGATCCAAACGGTAAGCGAGAATTTGCCAGGGGCTCGTGTACGCTTCTGCCAGTCCTGGAGCTTGGTTTCTCTCCGAGTCACCACGGACTAGTCTTCATTTGCTTCAGGCTCCCACCAATTGAGTGACATGTAGCGGAAATTGATGTTGATGGCGCCCAACGCCTCGTTGAGAGAGGCGAGCAATGCGAGATCAACCCTGCGGATATGCTGTTTTGGCGCGACTTTTTTAAAAGGGGGATGATTTTGGCCAACTCACCTGTGCCTTGACCCTCGACGCCAAATCATTGGGTTTACTGGCCGTCGCATTTGCTCTCATGTAGTGGAAGTAGATATCGACCTGTAGGGCCTCGACTGCCTTGCAGTTGTGAAAGGGGCAGGATATTCGGGACCCCAACCTGGATATTCGGGACCCCTCCAGCCACAGCCAAGTTCTGACCTCCGCAATCGGACTTTTGCGGGCAGGCCCAGCTAAAAAAGATAGCACCAGTCTTCCCGTAATTCCTGCAAAACTTCGTTAGCATCAACGCGTTTTTGTTAATTTAAGGTTATTCAGAGCCCACTTACTGCCACCCACAATATCCCAAGCTGAGATATGTCGTCTGATAACATTACGCGTGTGCTGATAACGTTATGCGCGCGCTGCTGCCAACAAGGGATTTGAAGCCGTTAATGCTGCAGAGACTGCTACTTCAGACACTGCTACTACAGTTAAGGAGGCTGAACTACGTCAAATTGAGCAATTAGAGGGTATCATAGGCTCTGAATAACTTCAATACAAGTCGCTGTTTTACGCTGCTTATTTACGCATTATATACGCCTACTTTGACCGCATTATTTGGCTCTGAATACGCCTACTTTGGCCTAACCCAACAAGTCGACTGCTCTTTTCGCCGGTCTTCGGAGACCTACGTGGCGCGCGCCCACTTGGCTGTGGCTGGAGGGGTCCCGAATATCCAGGTTGGGGTCCCGAATATCCCACCCCTTGTGAAATCCTCGTAGCTCCCTCGAGATGAGAGGAAAGTAATCGAGAATTTCATCTGCTAAGCTTCGTTTCCTGGTCAATCTCCGCGCGTACTGGATATCACACTGAGAGATATTTGCTGGGACCGATAGTCTTCCATCGTCCACAGGTGCGAGGCCCTCGTTGACGAAGTATTGAAAGTAGGCTGTCTCCATCATGGCGAGTGCTTCCGCGCTCTTCCCGGAGATGGCTTTATCTGGGATGTTTGATGCCAGCTCGGCCAGAAATTTCTCGGTTGTCGCTACGTCAAGTGGCGTTAGCTCGCTCGATTCGGGTATCCTTGCGACGGCCGACTGATTGACGTTGAGGAAGCCATCAGAGGGCTGTGCGGGAAAAGAGGCTGTCGTCGCGAGAGTGAGACCGGAAGACGAAGGCGATGCTGTGGCTGCCCCTCCACCGGAACTTGATCCAGGCCGACCACGGTTAGCCGACATCGTGATCTCTGTTGAAACGTGGCGCACGCCTTGTCAGATCGAGCGTCGATGTTGCCGTGTTTCGATGGCGATATTTCGGCGAAAGAGATGCCTGGCTGTTTCGCTTGAAAAGACGCCGGTGACTCGGGCCCAGGAGGGATGTCGTCGCTCTGACTGCAGCGCCCTACAGCCAGCGAGAAGCTCACTAGTAGATATCTTGATAGCCTCATGTTCATAGACAGGGGCTTGATTGCAGTGTGCCTCAAGAGGTCTTAACCGTAGGAAAGCTAACGAACTAACATTAATCTTGCAGCATGGGATGGACGGGGTTCTCGATTTGCGCCAAACGGGATGCCTACACTTCACTAGCAAAGATGATATCTTCCCATCCCGCAGTACGTTGAGTCTGAGGGCGAATCGAGATCGGTTGTGGCTGTCAAGCAGGCTCGGGTGGCCCAGGCTATGTAAGCGGGTGCTTCTGGTAAACAAATGAGCTCAAGTACATTTTTCTAAGTGAAGCTTGTGGTTCCCTTTGTATTGAATCAACCGGCATAAGCAATCAATATTGTCAGGAGTTGGTGGTCATTGCCAGATGAGGCCACAAAATCCATTCACGCTTCTCCCTATCGCCAGCGGCCACACTACGGTCGAAGGCAATGCCAGATAACCCATATCATATACACTTTCCCGACGACCAAGTAGCATCATTGTGATGTCTGCGCACCGCTGAAGGTATCCCCCCATCATTTGCGGTGCGCGGTGTCTTTGGTCTCTTGTCACCTGAGGCGTGGACGCGGAAGGTGGTTTCATTCATGCTCAATTGCAGCAGCATGCCGTACACTGTTCATTCTCTGTAGCAGTAATCACATCATGCTCATGGAAGTGCAAGGCAAGATCCTCGCTACTTAAAACACCGATTCAATGAAACTCTATCATCAAAATCACCTAGAGGAAAGATGTAAAACGAAGGTCAAGAAGAGAAAAGAAACCCCCAATGCTTTGTACTTCAGCCCCCCCCTCCATATCCGCCATCCCAATCCCCATGTCAATCTGGCGCGGGTTACTCCAATCTACACAACCCACGCCGAAGAAGATGTCCCCCCATCTCACAGGATACGCTCAGTGGAGACGCGCAAGGCGACGGCGGGTGTTGCCAACGTCATAACCGCCGTAGATTGAAGAGACCGATGTGGTAGTGGACTCCTCAGACGTACGAGTCTGGAACGTGGTCGGTGTGGTCGACGGCTCAGACGCGGACGGCGTAACCAACGAGGGCTTCGCGGTGGCCACGGTGGTTCCGGGAGACGAGGTACCGGTGGGCTGGTCGTACTCGGTCGAGCTCAGCTCCTCGGAGGACGAGGGATACTCGTAGCCTCCGGGAATGCTGGTGCTGGAGACGAGGGACGGCTTGGCACTGTCGACAGTGGTGCCAGGTGCACTGGAAGAAGTGGTGTAGTCGTCGTAGCCACCGGGGATGGACTTGGTGCTGCTTGAGACGAACGAGGGCTTTGCGCTGTCGACAGTCGTTCCCGGGGATGACGAAGGAGCGGATGACGCGGGAGGGTATTCGTAGCCTCCGGACATGGAACTTGAGGGGGTGACCGCCGATGGTTTGGCGCTGTCAACAGTGGTTCCGGGAGAGGAGGCAGGGGGTGAGCTCGCGTCTGACTGATGAGTTGTGCAGGGGGGTTTTTCGGTGGAGGACGATTCCGAGTCCGTCGTGGCCGGGCTTGAAGAGGACTGGGTGCTGGTGAGCGACGGAGTGGTGGTAGTGCCGTAGGACAAAGTGGAAGACAGCTTGATGGAGCTTTGAGAAAGAGAAGAAGAAGAGGGGAAGCCGCTGGAAACGCCAGTTCCAACGCTGGTAGAGCTGTAGGCAGTGCCGGTGCTCGAGGGGATGCTGCGGGTCACGGTGATGATGATGGTAGACCTCTTTGTCGTCACAGAAACAGAAGAGGCGGTGCCGGTCTCTGGCAGTTGGTCCGACACCGTGGTGTTGATCACCGTGGTGTACGTGGCTGTGGTGTATGAAGGGCAGCCGTAAGTGGTGCAAGGGGCAGAAGTCGTCTCAGCATCCGATGATGAAGAGAGAGAGAGCGTCGGAAGTGTAATTGTCGGCAGGGTGACGGTGGGCAGGGTAGGCAGGGTGGCCTCGGTCGTGGTCAACGAGTCTGAGCCGGTGCTTGGGACGCTGCGGGTGGTGTTACTCCAGAGGCTGGAAGAGGGGTAACTGCTGGAGCCACCGGTGCCGGTGACGGTGATGCCAGTCGACAGAGTGACAGTCCTGGTCTTGACGGTCTTGGTACGGGTCTTGGTCCTGGGCACTAAATGAGTCGCTTGCTTCTGTTCAGCCGTAGGGATGACTTACAAAGTGCTGTTGACTCCCCAGGAGGAGGAGGGAGTCAGGGTTGCGCCACTGGGCAGCTGAGAGGCCACGGTGGTGCCGGCGGACGATGTCTCGGCCGGGGATGTCGAAGTTCGGATGGTCGAGGAGCCTGTACCCCAAGGGATGGTGGAGGACGGCACGGCAGAGGTAGAGTTGGCGTAGCTGGTCGGAGTCGAGGGCTTGGGTGGGAGGCTGACGGTGGGCAAAGTCGCGGAGGTCCAAGTGCCGGGCAAAGAGCTTGTAGCAGACGCCTCACAGGTGTAGAAGCACGGCGCAGTCTCCGTCACCGTCACCGTAGACGCGCAAAGAGAGCCGCAAGCCGTGACCGTGACCTCGTTGGTGATCTCGATGAGAGAGGTCACCGTCTCGGTGGCCGGAGGGCGCGGCTGAATGTAGTTGAAACTCGGAAAGGCGTTCGCCAGAGAAGCACTGAGAAGTCAGCAAAGCCCAAGTCGTTAAGGGGAGGGACCTTTTACACGAGACCCAAGAGGGCGAAGCAGGCGGCAGAGGAAACCATGGCGAGCGAGAGAACTGGAAGATCAAACGAGTGTGATGCTGCGACGGTTTGGTGCTGACTGGTTGAGAAAGAAACAGCTGTCCGCCTCCGTCGGCTTCACTCCTTTATATCATGAAATGACTGTCAAACTCTGTGCGCCGGCAGGAATAACACCGCAGCCAACTCATACCCGGCGGGTTCTAACACGGACGGGAGCATCGGCTGATGCCCTTCATCACGCAAGCCGACCCCCAATCTAGAACGGACTTGGATAATGGCAGGCATGCCGCCTTCCGCCGAGTGCCAGCGCCAGCTCACTCACGTTGAGTGTTTCGGTATTGCATGTCGATGTTGGCCGGCTTGTCTTTCTCATCTCAATGTCGTTGGAGGAAACATGCAGCCAATCGCAACGGTGCCTGCAAGCCTCGATCATGCAGCATCCATCTATTCGAGTGCAGCCACCGAGCTCCCTTCATCAAACCGTTTGGCTTCTAAGAATACTTGCGGGGAGGCGAACGCCGGGAAGGGGCAAACCAGCACCCGTTTTGCGGTTGTTTCTTGTAATTTGCATCAATCTGTATACATCAAGCCACAACGTGGAAACATGCATGGTTCGGAGCAAGCTTCCGAGTTGACATTCGAGTCGCCAAGTTTGCTGGCTACCGGGATCATCGGTATGCCCAACGGCGAGCTGGCAGTGTTTTTCGTCTGAAAGTCATGCGCATTACTCAAAGATACCAACCGAGACCGTATCCTGGCTATTGCAGAAATGAGCTTCCCTTGAAGAAGTTGAACAGGCGGGAGAGGAGGGCGGGAGAGGCCGCGGCTTCGGCTGCGGCTGCAAGTCTCCGTCCAACGCAATCTTGGGCAACATCACCCGACAGCGCACATAATCCAGCACATGAGAGACAAATCCAGCAGTGGATACGAAGCTGAGGTGATTAGATGAACAATTCTGGGGCCTCAACTGGGACAAGCTGGATTGAATGTCTGCTAGCTGTGTTTCCCGACATCAATCCAGACGATTGGGTTCACGATCGTAGATACAACAGACGCCGTATCCAGCATCTTGCAGAATTTCAAGAAACAGGCTTCTTTCTCTGCCGCAGGGCAAGTACTGTGCGACGCAAAAGACATTCCCTGCAGAGCGTGTGTACCTGCATGGGGTCACCTGCATCCTGCCGGTTGTCTTTTGAAAGCAAACACCAAAGCTTTTCATTGGCATGCCAAGGAACTCTCCCTCCACCATAACAACATGAATCATTCTTATTTATCTCTGCTGATTAAGGGGAACATGGCTTGTGTTGCCTTCAGTCAACATGGGGCGATGCGTAATGCAGGTAAGCTGGCTGGAGATCCCGCAAGATTGACAATCTGTCGCGGGAGGCACACCAATTATGCGGGGAACGCAATTACGGATGCAAAAATTGCCTGGAGGCAGACTGTCAAAAGAAACCGTTCAATCAATCTGGCGGAGATATTCTCGTCGTCGTGTCGGGCCAAAAGATGTGTTTGCCTTTTATCTTGTCTCCTCCGAGTAGGGACACGGATGGTCCGTCTCACACCCGCTCGTGTTTGTCTTCGCTTGACTCTCGGGATTTAGGGCCGAGTTCATTCCTGTCCCTCGAGACAGAAAGGGTCTGACTGAACTTTGAGGCCGTCTCTCCACGCGTTGGTATTGCGCCGCCTCATGGTTGAAGATGCTTGATCGCAACGTGTCTCGCTACGACGTCCGGTCGCAGGCTGTGGATTGGGGTGGCGGGCTGACCAACCTGTCACGACAAAAGAATCGATCCATGTAGAATGGGAGCACTGATTGATGATGTAGGAAGCCACCAGCTACAAACAAGTAGCCGAGACACAGTCGAGAAAGGACGCTCGCCAAGTTTTCCCAAGTGCCAGTTACACGACAGCGTTGGATGTTGCAGGGCCACATTTGCGATGCCGTCTCTCCAAATTGACTTTGATTGTTTATCCCCAGCCATCTGAGTTCACCTGTTGTGATCTGACTGGCTGATTGCCTGAGCAAGCTATTTTCATTCCTGAAGATCGAGACTTGGCTAACGGCCGACCCGTTGGCGATCGCTTCTTGGTCCTTTCATTCCCGATAAGCTTCAGCCTTCACCACCGCCCCTGCATCCCATAATCAATCGTCTAATCGTATGAATGAGTTGCTCCACTCAGAGAACGGCCTTAAGAGCCTTGAAAGCATCGTCCCGGCTGCCCGAGAATCTGGACTCGGCCGTCTTCCAGTTGATGACATTCCAGATGTTCTCCACGTAGGCCGCCTTGCCGTTGAGGTACTGCGCAATCCGCCCAAGTCAGCCGCTTTGTTTGACATGCAGTAAAAGAGGAGGGGGAACAACCACGAACCTGGAGGTAGTACGCGTGCTCCCACATGTCGACGCCGAAGATGGGCACGCCCTTGGTGACGGGGTCCTGGTCCTTGGTCGTGATGATGCTCAAACCTGTTGTGTCGTCCTTGACGAGCCAGCCCCAACCACTGCCGGTGATACCCAGCAGCGCAGCGTTGAACGCCTGCTTGAACTTGTCCAAACCGCCCCAGACCCGGGTGATCTCAGCAACCAGGCTGGGGGCAGCGTCTGGGGAGGCGTCTGTGCTCGACGCAGGCGACAGGTTCTCCCAGAACAGGGAGTGGTTGATGTGGCCGCCCCCGTTGAAGTTGAGAGCGGCGAGAACAGCGATGCGGTTCTGCAAGGGGTTGGCGTCGTATGTCTCGATTGCCTTGTTCAGGTTTGTGACGTAGGTTTGGTGGTGCTTGCTGTGGTGAAGCTCCATGATTTGAGCCGAGATGTGAGGTTCCAACGCCTCGAGAGGGGTCAGCGGCAGCCGGTACTCCCAGCTACTGGGACAGGGATGATACGTACATCGTAGGCGTAGGGAAGCTTAGGCAGCGTGTACTGAGAGTTTGCCATTGTGATGTTGTGTGACTTGGTAGTGTCTCGTTACGAATTTTCTGATAGTGATTCTTGTAAGATAGTTTGGGTATGAGAGAAGGAGAGGATGGAGGGGTAAGTCGTCGGACCTGAAAGCGCAGAGAAGATACCAAGCCCGGTCTCGAGGAGGGGTAATCAATGAGCACATTTCATCATCTCGGCATTCGTGGGGATGACCTCCGTTCACTCCGAGTCCGACTATGTGACGGACACCTTGATGGCTTGACACGACTTAGACCTGGTTTCAACCACTCAACGATGGACAGACCAGGGTCCAGAAGATGGTGGGGACACGGGTGTGTCTTCTCGAGACGTGAAGCCCATTATTCTTCATCATGAGATGCGATTTGCGATATTGTTAATACCATCGCCGGAAACATGGTCATTTTGCGATCGTGCACAGCACACGGGAACATAACCTGATCAATATTGCTCTAACTTGCTCACTGGGGTTGCCTACTCTGGGCATCACGGAGACTCATGATTGGTTGAGCTATTGTTAGTTGACGTGCGGAGAGGCCCCGGGCCGGACCCGTTCGCGCTTGTTTTGGGATGACAGGGGTTGAGGAGGCATGAGGACCTTGAGGGAGTTTGAGCTGTTCAGAATGTCGTCGATATAATAGCTGTTCGCCGGGAGTACTGTCAATTATTGACTGGATATCAACCTTCTCGCAGCCCAGTTTTGCAATTCCTTTACGCTGTCTTGACTCAAACTCGGCCTTTCTAGAGAAGTCAACATTCACAATGTGTGGCCCCGACACTTGCACGAAGCCTCGCGGCGGCGCGCTGGCCGTTCTCAGCCAACATTTTAACCAACCGAGTTCACCGAAGTTGCCTTGCAGCTTGCAGGGCGATCTTACATTTCATACCCCTGGGAAACCAAGCAGTCCTTTTGCGACGCACGCGAGAATCACCAGCGGGAGCAAACAAGACCCATCTTCATTAGCCGACATGGTTGTCGTCATCCAGTACGTTGTTATCGTAAAAGGCCATGTACATTGGAAACTATCCAGAGGAGAGAATAGCAGTTGCTGACGTACTTGACCAAAACAGCAAGTCCGGGGATCTCACCCGAAAACCAGAAGAGTGCGGCCTTTTCCACCGGTTCGCTTTATCCGATGCGTCGGTCCTCGAAGACGGTTCGACTGTAGAATTGACGTTGCAAAAGCCTATATCTCTACAAGTGGGCGACGACGGAATCATCGGTCGCAGAGTGTCTGTGTTTTCTGGGACGGAGATGCAGAATGCTTTGGCAGAGGGTATTGTGGGATTCAACTTCATGAGCTCCATCTGGTGAAGCGCTTGGGACACAGTTTGCAAATTTGAGCGGACGTACAATGAGGCATGCAGCGTGGCGTTGGGTTATTAACGGTGAGCATTGAAGCTGTCGTACGACAATTCTTTTATGCAATTTTTCTTTTATTTGGCAAGAAGGATAACTTGGGTTTCTTGTTTGTGTTATCAGGCAAAGATAGCTTCAAAATACGCTGCAGAAGCTGGACATGTTTCAAACGAAATTCTGAAAAGAATGTAACCAGGATTTTGTTGGCGTCAATGAGCACAAGAAGCCCCCGCTCAGCTCAGAGACTTTCGAATTTTCTTCCAACCCTCACTGGACCACCGGATGTTCCTCTTCGTCGTGGCGCTCCCCCCGGAGCCGAGTCTGCCGTTGATAAAAGAACGGACCGCCTCGTAATATCCCGGCGATAGGTTGCTATACTCGATGCAATCCGAGGCGCAGGCAAACGGGATGGCGGTATGGTTGTCGATGCCTCCAATCGCTGTGGCAAGATTCATGCAGGCAGGAGGCATTCCGGTGATTCGAATGTGGTTTTCGCCGACGGGGCCCTCGACGTTGATGGGCGAGGTCGAAGTCTTTGCTTGATGGACACATTGGTCCCAGTTATGCTGGAGGACACCGGGAGGTGCAATGTTCGGCCCATCTCCCTTTTCGCGTTTCTTCAACTCGGCCTCGATTTCCACCGCCATGTTCTGGGCGTGAAACATCGCAACCCCATCCCGCTTGCCGCCGGCCGACCTGATTCCTTTCGCGAGGGTTGCCCCGACTTTGGACCCGACCAGAGTGGCCATTCCAACCAGGGCTGGCGGAGCTGGAACACCCTGGATCAGAAGCATGGTGGCGAGGACCATTCCAAGAATCGCTGGAGGTTGCATGGCTTTCGAGGTTTGTGAGAGCTGGCGAGGATTGCGGCAGAGTCGTCACGGTGGTGATTACTGGTGGAGGCGATGGAATTCCATGACCCAAGAGACTGCGAGAAAATCCTGGAGGCTCGTATTATATACTTCATAAGACCTGCCTTGATCTCCAAGCGTAGCTTTGTTAAGGCAGGAAATACGAATGCTGATAATCGGGCCGTCGGCTCCAAGTTGAGGGAGAAGGTTTTACTGGGACTCCTCAAATGTTCCACCTGTAGGACTAGGCATGATCTCCCAAGGGATCAGAGCGGATGAGGCCTTATTGACCATCATCATATCAGAGTACAAGATCAATCAATCTACACAGCCTCAATGCTGGATTCAGAAATTTCGATCATTTGTGCTGAGAATCCCTTTTGAGTGTGTCTTTGACTCGCAATATGAGCCAATGTGCTCTTGGCCAAACTTGATGCACAAAAAGCTAGCTGCAAGGGTCAAAGGGAGTCGAGATCACTTGTCGAAAAAACGCAAACAGCCATAGCGTTCCATATCAGTAGGTCCAGGGCAAAGTAGTGTCACCAGTACGACTGTTGTATCGGTCTCGTTTATCCTTTACATGTAAGCGACAATAGTGCTTGTAACAAGTGCAAAATTGGAAAGAGTAGACAATTATCTTGAGATTGAATGAAATAATACAACGACTCTGGGTCGCCGTTATAAAAGAAATGATACTGCCATTTTAGATGATCAACATTGGATGCCAACAAAATTGTCACTCTGCCAGACATCATGGTTGCCCTCGATTTCTTATCTTTCAATACCCTCAAACCGCCAATCTTATTCGCGGCATCGGCCACCGTCACCACTGCAGCTCTGCACTTCCCCCCGAGATTTCATGGTCTATTTCTTCTGCCGGCATGGCTGCTCGCAGCATGGTCGTTGATTTCCGTCGATGGTGACAAAACGGCAACATCCACAGGCCTCGACTCCTACACGGCCATCACCAGCTTCATATTCATGCTCATTCTTCCCGACATCCTTCGGGGGCAGAGTCGAATCCTCGCTTCTCAAAAAGACCAAGGGCATAAAGGGTTTGTCTGGCCAAGTCGACAAACTATCTCCGCCGCATGTGGCATCTGGAACAACCCCAGGCACTTGATCTTGCACAAAGCCAGCTACACCACATGGTCGTCCCGGATTTCGTTCGCCATCGGTCGAGCCGCCGAAGTGGGAAGAATCATTCTCATTGACCGCTGGATCGTCCAACGGGTTCGTCTTTCCCTCGCAGGAGACATCCTCGACTTCACCCCTGACAAACACCCCGTCATTCGACCCGCTCTACATCAATTTCTCTCGGGCTGCAACCATGATGACTGCTTGTACGGCCCCGTGACGAATCGACAACTCTCCATTCGAGCTTTCACGGCTTTCTCTTGGCTCTGGTCCAATTACTACATGTTACAGTCATACCACGCCATTCTCTCAATCACTTTCGTCCTCCTGGGCATTGATGATCCAGACAATTGGCCTCGCTTGTTCGGCAGCATTGCGGACGCCTGGACGATCCAAGGCTTCTGGGGCCGATTCTGGCATCGTATTGCGACCCCGACCTTCGTTACCTGGACGCAGCGCATCCTGCGGATGAAGAACCCTCCGCAAACGGCTGGCGGAAAACTTCTCGTGGCATTCGGTGTGTTTTTCATGTCCGGAGTCATGCATATGACCGCGGCGTGGAGGACCGGTGACAGGTTTGCCCACTTAGACCTCGCCTTCTTTTGCGCCAACTTCTTTGCCATCGCGGCTGAAATTATCATTTCGCGGTTGATCATGAGATTGGTACGTGGTACCAAACTTGGCCTGTGGTTGGACGGACGTGGACGCTTCTTGCGTCGGGTTTCAGGTTACATTTGGGTTCTGGCATGGTTCTTCTGGGCAGCTCCAAGGTGGCTGTACCCAAAGATCATGCGGAGTTTGATCAAGAAGGCTCTCATTGAGTCTCGGACAAGCCCTTGACTCCTGAATCCTCTTTCCTGGATCCGGGCTTTCGATGACCGACAGACCAGCGGAACGAATCGGCGGCGGCGCCCTACTTGGGTCCGGGCCGTGGCGTCCTAGCCAATTTCGCCGGCCAGGGGACGACAGGCATGGGAACCAGTTACAGAAACAAAACATCATGGATGATAGCTACAATGATTTATTACCAGCTCAGGACTCAGGAGTCAAAATGACTGTTTTTGCTGCGGTGTTCTTTCCTGCCACTAGAAAGCAGCAGAATGGGTATCAAGCCTCATGGAGAAGCACATTGTTCATTTTCTCGAATCTCGACAACGCAGCTTTAGACGCTCTCATGGTGGGTCTCGTGCAGACCCTTCTTCTCGACCTGAATGGCGCTCTCCTCGAGATCCTCGGTGAGGCCAACATCGCGTCTGGCCTGCTCCAGCAGAAGAGCGTCCTCGTGACCGGTGTTACTGCCGAAAACGCGATCCATTTCCTCGAGCGTGGCTCCCTTGGTTTCTGGGAGACAGAAATACACCCAGAGAATACCACAGAACAGGAACACGGCGAAGAAGAGGTAGGTGCCCCATTCCCAAGCCTCCAGCATGGAAGGGACGTAGAAGGCCACGGCGAAGTTGTTGAGCCAGTTGCTTGAGGCACCGATCGACGCACCCTTCGCACGGATGGAGAGAGGGAAGATTTCGCTCACTAGTGTCCATGAAACAGGACCCCAGCCGGCTCCGAAACCAGCGATCTGCTTATGATTCAGTCCCTGGTGGAAACTTTCGCATCGTGGCGAGTAACTTACGTAGATCCAGATGAAGGCGACAGCGACCCAGCCCTCCACAGGGTGTCCGGGCCAATCGTGGCTGAATTTGGCAACGATGATTGCGGGAATGACCATGGAAATCAACATCACAACCGAGCTGACAATGAGGATAGGCTTTCGGCCGACCTTGTCAATGATGGCCATGGCGGGGAGGGTGGAAACGAAGAAGACAACACCCGTGACGCCAGTGGCGAGCAAGGCCGTGGTACCTCCAGTAAGACCCAGGCTCTGGAAAACGTTGGAAGCATAGTAGATGATAGCATCGATACCAGACCTTTGAAACCTTAGTATTGAACAATGCGAAGGCAGGAATGATTGCTTACCATTGCTGCCAGAACATCACCAGCCATGCAGTAGACACACGCTTGAAGTGAGGCCATGAGCGCAGGATCTGCCAGTACTGGGCAACCTCGCGCATCCAAACGCTAGTCTTCTCCTTCTCAGCGAGTTGTGGGAAGGCCTTCTGGAAAGCTCGCTGCTCGAAGAGGGCCTCGGCCTTGATCTCCTTGAACTCAACCTGGACAAGTTCGCTCTCAACATCGAGCTTGCGTAGGTAGGCGATGGTCTTCACGGCCTCCTCATCCCTACCCTGCTTGACTAGCCAACGGGGAGAGAAGGGAAGCCACCGGATTCCAAGAGCAAGCAAAGCGGCGGGAACGCCCTGAATGTAGGAGGGCAGCTTCCAGGCGAGCTCGGACTGGTCGACGCCGGTCCCTCCAATGTAGTTGCTGCCATACCCAATCCAAAAGCTCAGCATGATTCCCAAGATGGTGGCAAATTGATAGAACGATACGATGAAGCCACGCATTTCGGAGGCGGCAAGTTCGGCGTTGTAAAGGGGACTGTACCGGGTTAGCATCCAATAGGTCAATCAAGTAGCAAATGTGCAAGCCCTACCCGACACCACTGAAAGTTCCGACTCCGAGACCCGTGAAGAATCTTCCAGCGTACAAGAGCTGAGGCTTGTGGTAGCTGGCCCCAGTGTATAGGTAACTGCCGAGGACAACCCAAAGGCAGGCAGAGAACATGGTGTATTTTCGGGAGAAGACCTCGCCAAAGACACCTGCGGAGACGGAACCCAGAATACCTCCGAGCTGGAGGATGGATGTCAACCAGCCAGTAGCGCTGGACGAGTCGACAACGGAAGGGAAGTTGTCTTTGAAGCGTGTCATGACGAGAGATTGACCGAGGACACCTTGCTGATATCCATATTCGAAACCGCCGAAGCTATTGGAAAGTTTAGTTAGCTATCATCAAATGGAGTTTTATCTTCGTCCCAGGTTGGGTGTCGAGGCTTGAGAGGTTAGACTTACGATGCGAATAGGGCAATCGCAACGATCTTGGGGTTAGAGGCAATGGTCTTCCATCGGTTCTCATATGCCAGCTTGGTGCGCGCCTCAGCGGCGGTCATGCCTTCGATAGCCATCGTGGCGGCGGGGTGACGGCCGAGAGCTGTGTCGACGAGAAGAGCGCGGTCAGTGATTCTCGTACTTGTTGTAATAGGACAAGCAACAGCAAACGATGAGCCGATCAGACACGATGCTTATTCCGACTCATGGGGGGGGATAGCATCGGTACTTATTGTCGCGTTCGTTGACGCTAAAGACTGCCTTCCTGGGCGGGTTGGCCAGGGAGACGTCCTCTCATGACGGGGCCGGTTTTGCCTGATTGGGACTGGATGTGTCAAGGATTTGATGCGACTCTGTGTTGGTCCCATGCCATAGGTTTCGATTATGTGAGGATCTCATCTCTGAAAGAAAGCTGTGCCACGTTAAGCTCCAAAATCCGGGGATCAAGATCAGCCTTTAGCGATCTGACATGCTTGGTGCTTGTCATAACCATATTCGGTCATCGGGGTTAACGGCCTCACAGAAAACGCTCCCCGGCGGCGCTGATCGTCCAAGTTCGGCATTCTTTGGCATTCTCCCGGTGGATGCCAACAGTGGCAGCGTTGCACAAACAACAGGCAAGCGACCAGCATCTCCAACCCCCTCAGAATCCTTCGGCAGGTCTTCTCCAACACGGTGTGGGTGGCAGCGCTACTCCGTGATTCCCCGTGGCAGATGCCTCCGCACCCCGCCCGCCCGCAGAGCGGCACTGGAAAGTGAAAGGGCCTGGGCATCACACGATTTGTTGGTCCAACCCCGCAGCGGGTTGCAGAAGAAAATTCCAGGAAGCGTGTGTCCCTTGGCGCCTCGAGAAGTTTGCGAGAATGGAAACCAAGCTGGCGGAAGTCGGAGAAAAGGCCCGGGGCTAGCGACCAATGCGGAAGTTGGCCGAGTAGAAGATCAAAACAGAAATTATAACCATCCCACCAAACGTGAGGGATGAACCCCTTCGTGACTAATCGACTTTTTAGCTGTGCCCATGGGGATCTGGCCATGGGGGACATTTTGGCTTCTGGGGATCCCGCTGGCCTAGACGCGGCTGATGAGAGTTGGAAGGAGAAATCCACTCCTCGACCGCGGGCAATCGTCCCGTCTGGTAGCGAGCAGATCGACGATAGCAGTTCGTAAAGGACGTGAAAAGTTCACTTGGATAGACATGGCTGCCACGTTTTTTAACGTTGCGGGTGAGGAAACATCCACTGGCTTGGATGAGTGTTCTTCGATGGCTGAGAAAAGTCAATTTGAGCCTCACCCTTGGCAATGAGTCGAGAGTCGCGCTATTACTCAACAGCTCACCATCTACTGCTCCCAGGCTGGTCATGATATGGTTATTGCCTCCGATCAGTAAACCGTACAAAGTTTATGAATCTCTGAGGACTGTCGTTATTTGACTAACAGTCCCACAAGACTCGACGCACGACCTTGTTTTCTCGGGGAAGTCCTTCGCCGGTCCCTGTTTATTAGAAAATCTCTGCAGCAAAATTCCTGCAAAACACATGGACAACAATTGAATGTGTCACGAGCCATAGGTAGGGGTGAGGGCGAGTTATAAGGAGCAACTGTCTTAGCTATGGATTAGTGTGCGCAGAAAGCGCAGTGAAATAGTCTGTGGTGTGTAATTATATAATTATGCGCCATAGCGCATAGCTACTGCAGCTATATAAGGCTAAGAGTGCTATAAACTATATTGCAACACACCTCCTAGCTATATAGCAAATATCACTAATATAGCAATCTATATTATATATAGCTATAACTATTTTTAAATATATATAAAAGAGATAAAGTAATATTATAAATAGCCTTAAAAGTATAAAATAAATAAAAATATCTCTTATAAGTGCTTTAAAGAGTATAAATAAGTAATATATAACTTAAGTAATAGTAATATAATCTGGGTAAGTAGTAGAATCCTATTAGTAGCACTTAACTGCCTATAAAGATAGCTAAGTAGGTATAGTTATTACTTATATTACTCTCTATTTTAATTTTTTCTCCTTTTTCTATTTAGAATACTATAATAATTATAAGTTAACCCTTTATATATATAAAGAAATTATTATATATATTATTAATTATTACTAATACTTATCTTTATATAGAACTATCTATATCTATTAATACTATTATTAAAAATAGCCTCTAAGTATAAATAATCTATAGTATTAGTTACTAACTATATTACTAAAAGTAAGATAACCTATAAAGCTAAGAAGAAAGCAGAGTAGAAGCAGCTAGCTACTCTTACTAAGTAAGAGAAGGCTAAGAATAATAAGGTTAATAAATATAAGTCTTTTATTTTGCTATTTTATAGCTCTTTTAGTAACTATTACTATTTAGTAAAGCTTTTTAATATTATAGAAGCTAATAATATCCTTCTAATAGAAGAGGCTAAGGCTTCTAAAAAGAAGCCTATATATAAGTATAAGTATACCCCCTCTATTAAAGAGAAAGAGAATAAGAATAAAGAGAAGCCTATTAGTATATTTATAATATAGCTTTTATATAGTCTAGAAATACTAATAATAGTCTAGAAAAGCCTAAGTATAAGTTTAAAGAGGTAAAGATTATAGCTAGTATATATTATAGTATATTAAAGAAGAAAACTAACTCTACTACTAGTAAGAAAACTCTAGGCTCTACTAAGAAGCTTTATATTTTCTCTACTATCTTAAAGGGAGCTAGTAAGCTAATAAAGTATCTATACTATAACTATATATACTTACTACTTATAAATAAAAGCTCTAGTTACTACTTCTATAATACTAATAAGTATTACTACTATTACCTAGCTAGCTATAGCTACTAATCTCTCTTTACTACTATTATTATACTCTATAAGTACTACTATAAGGCTTATAATAGTAATAACTAAGTTATAAGTATTCTATACTTATATATAGATATATATAAGATAATTTAGTATAGTACTAACTTATCTATCTAGGCTTTTACCTATTAATACTAGGTTCTCTAAGCTACCCTTAAAGAGAAGGAGGAGAAGAAAAAAGAGGAAAAGGAGAAGTAGAAGGAGAAGGAGGAGCTCTAGGTTATTATATACCTAAAAGCTACTATAAGAGAGCTAGCTTTAGCTAGCTCTTTTTAGCAGGTCTCTATAGCTACTACTCTTTCTAGTAGTACTATTACTAGTATATATACTTACTTAGTAAGCCTTTTAGCTTTCTATAAGCTATCTACTAGTATAGCTAATAGCTTTATTAACTGCCTTATTATAGCTATCTATGCTAAGAAGTATTCCTATTATTAAATATATACCTTTAAGTAATAATACTTTTTACTTTTTAGTATTTAGGGAGATATAGAGCTAGTATACTTAGAGCTAGTATATCTATGAGAATTGCTTTTTTTACCTAGCTATTATATATAGGGGGGCTATAGTTCTATAAATAATATCTACTAGCCTTTAAGCCTAATAGAGCTTTATTCTATACTTTTAAGCTTACTTCCCCTTTATTATAATAATATAGTAAATATCTACTAGGTTTAGTAATACTTAAAAGTATTTAAACTTAGCTTAAAAGAGGCTTTTTATAAGCCTATCTACTAGTATCTTATCTATAAATATATAGAGCACTTTAAAAATACTCTTTATATACTCTTAGTATAGCTATATATTCTAAATATTAATATATTATAAGCAGGTTAAAATATACTCTCTCTCTCTAACTACTAATTAAATAGTCTGCTAATTATTATAATAGACTTTCTAAATATCTCTAAACTCTAAAGTAAGGTTATAGTATAGCCTTTAAAGAGCTATTATCTCTTTAGTAATATGCTTAAAGCTTAGAAGCTCTACTTTAGTTATTAATATTATAACTATTACTTAATAAGCTACTTTTTACTAAATCACACCTTTAAAGAGTATTATTATATAGCTTTATAATAACCTATATATTTCTTTATTATTAATAAATAAGGTATTACTAGTAATTAGTAGTAGGAAAGTCTCTTTATTACCCTCTAAGCTGCTATAGCAGATTATAAAGTAGTAAGTTAAATAGAGATACTATATATATTATCTTATTATAGTAAAATACTATATACTTAGATTTATAAAGAAGTAGGAGAGTTATACTATAGTAAAGGCTACTTTAAGGTATATTATTATTACTATATATAAGATATTTCTAATAAGTAATTAGTAATCCTTAACTTTTATAGTAGTAGCCTTACTAGAGTTCTTTATAAGCTTAGTAACTAGTATAAAAGTGCTTAGAGCAATACTATTATAGAGGCTAAAATACTCTATAATAGTCTTAATATACTAGTTATAAACTAGGTAGATCTTTTTAGCTACTTAGTTTTATATAATATATATTCTAAGATACTATTTAACAGAGCCTAGTTTATATAGTTTATTTAGTTTCTTAATCTCTTATATAACCTTCTAAGCTTTAAAAGCATAGTCTTAATAGAATAAAATAAGGATATTATTAATATAGAATAGAAGTAGTACCTTATAGTACTTATCTTAAAAAAGACAAAGCTTCTTATTATATAAAGAGAGTCTAAGCTTATATAAAGCTATAGAGAATTTCTTATACTATAAAAGAGATATATTCTTTAAGCTATATAGAGCTCTATTAAACTCTATAACTTTACTAGCTTACTTAAAGCTATCTAGAAGGTAGCAGGTAACTAGCTCTCTATCTAGATTAATATCTATATTTAGAAATATATTAATAATATTAAATTAGAGTATTTTATAGTTAAACTAGGCTATAATTACTACTACTATATCTAAGCTTTAAGCTATAAGTATAGTAGTATAAATTAAGCTAAGAGAAGAGGTATCTTATATATCCTCTTATATATAGATTTATACTTTATAAATATTAAGATAGTTATCTTAAAACTTATAGATATATACTTACTTTAAAAAAAGAGGCTTTAAGTATATCTTAGACTAGTTAATAATATACTAGATTCTCTTAGCTATAAGTTTATTAATTTCCTTATTTATAGCTTTTTAAAATATATTTTAGAGTAGCTCTCTTAGCTTTCTAGCTTTAAAATAGTTACTTAGAGATTTTAAGAGGTTTTCTATAAAGTATATTATCTTCTACTTAGTATTTAAGTATATCTTAGAGTTATTCTATAAATATACTATAATAGTAGAGTATAGAGTCTTATATCTAAGAGTGCTTTCTATAATAGCTTTATACTAATTAGATATAAAGATTATAAAGAAAGTATTCTAGTAGTTATCTAGTAAGCTCTTTTCTAAATAAAGAGTTATAAGAACTCTTAGATATTACTCTCTAGTGCTCTATTATATTAAAAGCTTATAGTTAATCTATTAGTATTAATAATAGGTAGGTTAGAAATCTATTTTAGCTGCTAAGGAGAAGTCTTATCTAGATTACTATAAGCTCTTCTCCTTTATAGATACTTAAATAGCTAGTTTTTAAGTATTTAAAATAGATAGATATAGATTTATACTCTTAGTAATAGTATATTATATTTTAGAGTAGAGCTTTAATATTATAAAAGAGTCTAAACTTAATTCTAGTATACTTTTAGGATTAGAAGTTTATTTAAGAGTAAGCAGTTCTCTTTATATTCTAGCTAGTATACTTTTAAGCTATATTATAGTAGTAATATAAGGTATTTCTAAACTATAAGAAGTAGCTAGTATAGAGAACTTAAGCCTACTAGTAGTTTATTTATTTATTATAAGGCTACTATTTGCTTTATTAAGCACTTCTAAGATCTTAAAGACTATATTAGAGGATTTAATAGATATTTTAATCTTATTAATAATTATCTAGATACTCTAAATATCTATAGCCTCTTTCTTATTATCTAAAAAGTAGAATTTTAACTTATTAAAGTATATATTATATATAATAATAACCTAGTTAAGTATAGAAACCCAGATCCTATATAGGTTATATATTTCTAGTATATATTCTATAAGGTATCTAAGATAGACTCTAGGATTAACCTTATAATAATATCTCTTAATACCTTTTTTATAACTCCCTTTAAGAGAATAAGCTTTATAGCTATAGATATATAAGCCTCTCTAGTATAGATATAGGTCTTAGTATATAGTAAGTATAAAGTCTAGTTACTACTATTAGAAGTAATTCTAGAACTACTTAAGTTTTATCTAAATAGAGCTTTACTAGTTATTTATAGTATATAGGCTAATATTAAAGATAAAGACTGCTACTCTCTAAGTCTCTAAGATAAGATATTTTAATAAGTAAGTAGTAGTTAGTATTATAAGTACTTTTAGAATAATTTCTAAGCTAGTATACTTTCTACTACTTATAGGCTTCTTAGTATTTACTAGTAGAAGCTTAAAATTAATTCTAAGCTCCTCTACCTATTATTTATATTAAGTAAAGCTTTATATAGTAATAATAGTATACTTAATATTATAATAGATCTTATAGACTATAAGTTTTCACTATCTTTATACTTAGTATTTAAATATCTAGAGCATTTTAAATACTTTATTATACTCTTTTAAGACTAGGAGAATTTTAAAGAGCCTTCTACTATACTTATCCTTAATAAGAAGTATCTAGATATATAGTCTGCTAAGCTTTTAGTAGTTAAAGAGGTTCTAAGCTATATAGTAGTAGAAATAGAAAGATCTAGCTTTAGATATACTATATAAGATAACTTACTAAGTATATACTTAAGCATAGAATTTATATTAAATATATAATAGAGTTTTAATCCTTACCCTCTAAGTATTATATATAAGGTATTTAAGAGTGCTCTAGTTTAAGTAATTAGCTTAGAGGTGCTATAGTTATATATTATTAAACCTCTTAGCTATATAGTAGTATAAGGGATATATTAGCTTCTAGTTATTTAAGAGAGCTATAATACTTATACTACTTATAGGAATACTTAGACTAGGTAAGTAGGCAGAAATAGAGTTATATTTAAAGAAAACTAAGTTACTCTTATATAATAGCTACTTTATATAAGTAGACTTATCTAGCTTACTAAACTATAGAGAGTAGTTATAGCTATTATACTAGATACCTATCTTAAAGAGAAGTGCTTTTAAGATAATATTAGTATATATATTTTTAATAATAGTAATATTATTTAAGGTTAGAGTGCTCTTTTTACCTATTAAGGTATTTTTAAATATATTTTAAATAATCTAAGTGCTCCTTTTAATAATTAGTATACTTATATTACTAACTTTAATTATCTTATTATTATATAAATATATAAAGGTACTAGAAACTAGCTTTTTCTTATTATTAATAATATAGAGAGCTCTATAATTATCTAGAATAATACTATTAGAGAGAGTATATAGTTTCTTAAAAAATATAAATACTATAAAATAAACTTAGATTACTTAGCTTTTATCTTTAAGAAAGCTTTAGTTAATAATATAGCAGGAAATATTATTAGGAAGTTACTCTTTATTACTAGTACTACCTCTATTACTATATCTACTCTAGCTACTATTATAGTATCTACTATAGCTATAGTTAGATAAGTACTAACTGCTCTTCTAAGACTTCTTTATAATCTACTCTATATATATAAGATTATTATAGATATAGTTCTATTATAGAGATATTACTATCTCCTATATATATTATACTTTATCCTTTAATATCTTATAATCCTTAAAGCTATCTTTTAGTAAGCCTATAAATACCTATTAAATATAGCTATAGTTCTATAAAGTCTATCTATAGTATTATCTATAAGAGTAGCTAAAAATCTTATTAGATATTACTATTAAAAAAAAAGTATCTAAAGTAGTTTATAAAGCTTAAAGTGGATTCTCTAAGTTAGAGTAGTCTATAAGAGTAGTATATACTCTAAGTAATCTGCTAAAACCCTTAATAGTAGCTAGCTTACTATAGATCTTAGTAATAAGAATAATTCTAAGCTCTTTAAATAAGAGGTAAGATATTCTAATTTCTTCTATTTAAGTAACTAAATCTAGCTAGTTCTAGGTCTAAGTAGGAGCTATTTTATAGTATACTACTTTAAGAAAAATATATCTACTATAGCTTCTCTTAGTATTAGTAATATTCTAGCTTACTACTAGCTTATAGAAATAGTATTACTCTTTATACTATTTAGTAGATTAAGTAGTATACTTAGTATATTTTAGAATATTCTTATAATCTTAATATACTTATTTCTATATATTATTATTAGAGTAGATAAGTTACTATTTAAGGAGGTAAAGTATATTCTAAAAGTTAATCTAGAACTTATTATTCTTATTATTAAGCTTTATCTCTACTACCTTAAAGTAAACTATATTAATAGTTTAATAAATAAGTATCTAATAGTTATAGTATAAGGTAATCTATAATAAGAGATTTATACTATTAGCAGAAAGATATTTAAGTATATTACTCTACTTATCTTAGATATTTTTATACTTAATAGGAGTTAGTAGGGTTAGCTTTATAAGCTTAAAAGTAATAAGATCTACTTTACTAGTTTATTAAAAAGTATTAGACTTCTTACTCTTAATAATATTAATAGAGTTATTATACTTAGTAGTTTTATAGAATATCTAAGAGAGATTCTTCTTAGCTTTCTGCTTTTAAAGAGCTACTTTATACTTACTAAGATTAGCTTTATACTTAGCTTAGAGATAGTTATTATACTTATTTATAAACTCCTAAATAGTTAGAGTGCTTTTAAGAGTATTAAAAAACTTTCTAGTATTAGAGCTATTAAAATTAAGATACTTCTAAATATTCTTATTTTATATAAATAAGTATAAATTAAGATATTAATAAAGCTAGTTAATAGAGCCCTAGAGCCTTATTTTTAAAAAGAAAGTTATTAAAGAGTATATAGCTATTATTATAAAGTTACTTTAAAAAGGTTTTTAAGTATTATAAGGTTATTTTAAATAGGTAAAAAATAATAAGAGAAAAGCTATTTACCCTTTCCTAGAGTTAGAGAGGTTAGAGAGGTATTTATAAGTTATAAAGCTAGGCTTATAACTGTTATAAGCTATAAATAGGGGTGAGAGTAAGTTATAAGGAGTAACTATCTTAGCTATAAATTAGTGTGCACAGAAAGCATAGTGAAATAGTCTGCAGTGTATGATTATATAATTGCGCGCCACAGCGCACAGCCACTGCAGCCTTATAAGGCTGAGAGTGCTGTGAACCGCATCGCGACAGAATGCAAGTCCACAATTGGCAGGACCCGGCTGAGAGCACTAGCATACTCAGAGAGCGCCAATGTCAAGCGGTCTCGACCAAACGCGGGGTTCTCTCTGTTGGTTTTGTGCTTCAGCTAGCTTCCACGCTAGGGATGCCATTCATCGACGTTTGATGTCCGTTGGCCTTGTAACCGCACTCATCCGTGTGAGTTCATGCATTTGCCAATGTTCTTCAGGGAATGGTGGCACTGAACCTGGGTTCGTTTCGCGTCTGAATCTCCACCCTTTGGGGCCTTGCAGAATGACTGCCCACCAGCGGACAAAGTCAGAAGGCAGAATCAACGCCCCTCGGTGTCGGTTTCCGAGTTGTTGTTATTCAAGCGCCGTCTTTGACGATAGCGTATGCGGGCTTTCTCGGGGTGCCGCAAATAGCTCGATCTTGTCGGCTGGTCGTCGGGTCGGATAAAGGACTCCATCGCGTCGCCTGTCGAGGACTCTCATCCGACTTTCTTCGCGATGAAAATATCCTTGTGAACCATGAGTCATGACCAGCATTGTGGATAACCAGCCTTGCTCACTGGGCCCTAGACGTCGTTCACGAAGACGAATGAAGGCATTGCAACATTCCATCATTTTTTGAACTATGTTGCCATGATTTCTGTGGTCAGGACTAACCATTGTCCTCGAGCCACAGTGAATTATGGTTCGCTAAGAACGCCAAACACGTGGGCCCGTCACGGCGATTATCCAAATCAGTAACCGGACAACGGATTTCGGAATGTGACTTCCCAGCTCCGGGGAGCGCTCTCGGACTGGTTGGAGTTGCCGTCGCCCAACAAGTGTGATGGACGACAGCTCTACTGGCCTACTAACATGGTTTCGGCTAGGCTTAAGAGCCTCCCATCCAAGTTGCAGCCTTTTGACTTTCTGAAAGAGCATAGTTGTTTGCCTTGGGGTGCTAAGTGAAGATGCCGTTGAAGGCTGGGGAGCCGCAGTGGATCGTCGCAAATCCCAGATCTGTAAATACTTTATGCGGCATGGAATATATCTCAACCCGGTATTCGGGTTAGGCTACCTACCGCAAGACGGTTTTGAATGTACCCATTGGCGGTAGCCTGTCAGCTTCCAGCGAAGTGGTGCTGCACATCCAACCTCTAGCCATCGACGCGCAGGAAGGGACGTCGGTAGCTCATAGCCCGGAGTGCTTGGCGATCCAATGGCGCATATTTAGAGGGTAGGTTCCGTCTGCTTCGAGAATGTCCCCCGCAGCGTTTCCCGGACAAGCCGGGGTAAAAGGTGGGGTTACAGAGAGATGCGATGACAGCAGCTATCGGGAGCAGCTGCACGTTGCATGACTTGATCTTTGCAGGGAGTGTCGTCGATCCGGACTTCTTTGCTCTTTCCTGCTCAGGATGGGAGCTGGAGGCCAAACCGGCTCACGCACGAGGGCGCCTTTGGTTCCCGAAAGAAGGAACCAGCCGGCCCACTGCCTAATTCCTGACATTGTCGAAGCATCGTGGCAGCCAGGCCTATTACTTCAGTTGTAATAGTCGCTTGTGCAGATTCGGCCATAAACCTAGCCTCTAGGATCGAGACGAGCCAAGCAAGATGAAAAGCAATCCGATGCATTCAAACTGCCATCAAGTAAGCATTTTTGCATCCAACGAGAGACAGGCTATTCTTAGCTCACGATGCGAACTTCTTACAAGCTTGGACAGCTCGTAGCTCAGGTTTCGGCATCCTCGGCGACGCCGGCGCGTCTCGACGTTTCCATCTCGGAGCACCTACCCGTCTGAAAAGCAACGGCTCGTTTTCTCCGTCTTGATACGATGTCTTGATGGTCGGCAGCATCCTATCGCCCGAGCTGGCCCATAGGCTTGCATCTGAGTCTAGGGACTTGAGATTGGCGACATGAAGTGCGATGAAGGTCCTGGTCGAGTCGTGGTTTGGACGGAGAAAGCAGAATCGGCGGTGATTGGTCAATGGCAGAACAGATCTCGATAAGAGACAACAGAGATGCCGCTGGCTAGAGCGTCTAATCGCATACGCCCGATACGCCAATAGATCTAACTTAAACGGGGTCTTACGTCACGTCACCTCTCTGATTATGCCTGTACCGGAAAGTGCCCCGCGCTCCTGCCCCACCACCCGTCAAGGGGAGCTTGTCGCAGAGGGAGCGGTGATTCTTTAGGCTGAGACACGAAGCTGCAAATTGTTCATTTCCTTTCCCAAGTCACTGTTGTTTTCTGCAAGATATCGCCAGCCCAAGATGCCTAGTACTGCCTCCTACCGACAAGATCCCTCGGGACCAGGCTAACTCGCGACCGCAGCCCCGTACTCGACCGGCGACAAGACGTCTTTTGGCTGGGTCACCGCCCGCGAGCGCTGGCCTGTGATTATCGTGAGTTTCCCCCCGTTCGGAGACGTTACTACTTTGACTAACAGCTTCGGTACAGACTCAAGCCATTGACGATCTCTACCGTTCTGTTGCTGCAACGAACGACGCCGAGAAGCAAGAGGAGGGCAAGAAGATCGTCGAGCAGATCGCCCGCCTCAAGTACGAGGTCCAGCACGACCGCGCGTTGACGTACGTTCTCGGGACCGATACAAGCTCGACCACATCATTTCTGACAATTCCAGACCGATCGATGACGATGGATATCCTGACGTTGCCATCTACAACGAAGAGCTGAAGAAACTCGGCGAACCAACATGGCTGAACGTCCCGTGGCTTTACTGCGAGTGCTACCTATTCAGGTTAGAAAACCCCACGGACTTCTATCAGCCTTCCTAAACGGCAGCGCTAATGGTGTAAAGATAGACGCATCAACACGTATTTTTCCAAGTCTTCCCACTGGAAGAACTACGATGTATTCGCCCGTCAGAAGATCAGCACCTTCCGTTCCTCTCGTCCTGCCGTCGTCGAGCTCGCATCCAAGTACAAGGACATCGTCGAGAAGATCAAGAACAACAAGGACGCCGCGAACGATGAGGCGGCCGAGAAGCTCCTCTTCACCGAGATGTGCGAGATTTGCCTTTGGGGTAACGCGACCGACCTGTCGCTCCTGACGAGCTTGACATATGAGGACATCCAGAAGCTGCAAGGCTCCGAAGCTCGCAAGGCGTCTGAGAAGAACATTATCGCCAACGACCTGCCCGCGGTCTACGACTTGCTCAAGAAGGCCAAGGCTGAGGGTAAGACGGAGCGCCGTGTGGACATCGTTCTCGACAACGCCGGTTTCGAGCTGTACGTCGACCTGATTCTTGCCGGGTACCTGCTCTCCGCCGGTCTGGCAACCCACGTTGTGCTGCACCCCAAGTCGATTCCTTGGTTCGTCTCCGACGTTCTGCCTGGCGATTTTGCTCAGCTGCTGAGCGCAATCGCCGCGCCAAAGCCCTTCTACGAGACGCCGTCCGAGGACGAGAAGTTGCAGGACAAGACCCCTGAGTCCCTGTCGAGCACGGACGAGAGCAATCTGTCGTTCTTGTTCCAGGAGTGGAGCTGTTTCCACGCCGAGGGGCAGCTGATCCTGAGACCCAACCGCTACTGGACGCATCCTGGTCCGTTCTGGCAATTGCCCGAGGAGGCCAAGGATCTGTACGAGGATCTCAAGGCTAGTGAGGTCGTCATCTTCAAGGGCGATCTCAACTACCGCAAGTTGACGGGTGATGTTAGTGACTTTTACCCTTGCTTTTCGAACGCAGCTAACAATGTCTTAGGCCGACTGGGATGCTTCGACGCCCTTCACAGAGGCCATCAAGAACCTCGGCCCCGGCTCCGGCGTCAACGTCCTGGCTCTACGCACCTGCAAGGCAGACGTCGTCGTCGGCCTCCAACCTGGCGAGGACGAGAGGTTGAAGGCACTGCCTGATGGTGGCGGTGATTCCGGCGCCAGGAAGTGGGCCTGGAGCGGCAAATGGGCAGTGGTGTCGTTCTCTGCTGGCAAGTAAACATATTTTCATTCCGTCGATATCTTCTTAGAGCCATGATCTATAAACCTTTCACACTCAAACGCGAATAGACAACGGTCTTCATGATCCATCAAGCACAATTTCAATTCTCTAGGTGCTGCAATTTAATCGACTGTATTTCAGCGCTTCCTCGTGACGCCTTGCCAAGCATTGCTCCGTTCTTGCCCCTTTACTACCCTTCTGTGCCCCAGCGAGCCCGGCCTCAACTGCTTCACACCCAGTCACCGACTGAAGGATTATACACGGGAATTTGAGGTGTCAGAGGTCGATCGCTTTCCTTACGACGATGGGGGGATCCCAATTCGGGGCTGGCAGACCTGCTGCGAGAAAGAGATTCCGGAGACTCTGATCGCCTCAACGCCTTTCTCTTCTTCTTAGGGTTGGGAACTGCGAGCCCTGTCAGTTTTCCACATTCTGGTCACTGCTAGAAAGCAACTCACGAGGCTTGCAATCGTCGCAGATGAGATGGTCACATTCAATAAAGGCGCATCGAACCCGGCGCTGGTTCGGTCCTCGACACTGACAGCATTTCCACCGCCTGTTGCACAGCTTGTACGGGCAGTCGGGGTCGCAGTAGTTCTGCGTATGCTGGACAATCGTCTCGGCTCCGTCGCAAAGCTGAAGCCCATGTCCATAGACGTACGTGGCTTCGTCGCAGCCGCGTTTCTTGTGGAGAATGTGGCCGCACAATTCGCTTCGAATTATCGTTGTCTTACACATTTCTGAGGAACGCGACACTTGGATCGAGATGTGCTCTGTACCAGTTTCGACGAAGGTGTCTTGAAAAGAATTACAGTTCGCTTGGTGGTGCGTGAAATGATGTTGGAGAGGCGAGATTAGTCTGCAAACGTTCCTCGGAGGTGTTGCTTGTCTAGATACCTCGAGGTAACCCGAGTTGGAAGTTGAGAAAGCAGGACCAGAGATGGCAGTCAAGAGGTATGAACCTCACCCTAGCCGTACCTGCCCGAAATCAACGACACCCACCCCCACCGACGTACACCGAGGTTGACCGACCTACTTACCTGACATCGAGCCTCCGTCGAGCGCCGGCGTCGTGAAATGTCGCACCATGCCCTTCCAAGCCGAGATGGAAGTGGCCCACGCTACCAGCGAACCGGCTCAAGCAGTCCAAAATCGAGTCGCGAGTTCACAATCGCCCATGATACCTCGTTCTTGGAATCAGACTTTGCATCAGTCCAATCTCACGTCTCCATCTTTGCAGTATCCCTGGCAAACGCAGCCCGAGGCACATGTTGGGACTGTCTTTCTGAGGGCCCGGGGGGGAGTGTAGGTGACTATTTCACCACATCATTTTGGTTATCGTACTGGAATCCTTCTGGAATCGTCTTTCGGTGCCTCCCCTCACCAACGCCAACATGATATTGGCCCTGCGAGTCAACAATTTGGTCTCATTTCCATCCCACCATCAACCTCCTTGACGCCTTAAATACAAATTCCACTGCAATCCCTGCCTCCATTGTTCGGATCACAGACGGGCTGGTACACACATTTCATTCCAGCAGGACACAACCTCCCGATGATACCTCCACACATGACATTCTCGACGCATATGCCAGGCATATCGCAGGCCATGCCACACCCAGGCCTCCATGGATCGTCGATACAGACGTAACCCGACGCACAGGGACGAGGTGTCGCCACGAACCCTCCGCAAGGGCTGTAGGTGTGCGTCTTGACCGGCGACGGCTTGGCCGTCGTCTGCGTCGCCACCGTGGAGAGGGTCGACGGGGTTTCTGGGGCGCCAGGCCATTCAGCGAAGGGTGGCGTGGGGACAAGTCTTGCTTTCCCAAATCCTGGTGCGGGTGGGGAGCTGGCGGCGCCGAGGAGAGGCTGGCCGAGGACAGCGAAGAATATCATGAAGACGTGCATCGTATCTTAGGAAGTTTCTTTTGAATAGAGGAGCGGCACGCTGATTTGAGTCAGGTTTATGAAGGCGTTTATAGAAGACTGTTAGGCGAGTACTGGCGATTCGCTGTGATGAAGATAGATGCGAGGCGATGGTTTTTATATACCGGCAGGCGGCGACAAACCTGGCTTCGAGGTTTGGGTAATATTACGTTGCTAGCGCCTTGGAAGCAGTGAAAGGCCTTGACAAGTGTCTTATAATTTTCCGGCATCTCAGAGAGGTTCACGATGACTGAGACATAGAAACCCCCCCTCTTGCCGTGCGCAGCGACCGAAATCCGCTGTTGATTGGTAGAAAAGCTCAGCCGTTGATCCATTTCGGGTTCAACCACACAATGTGAGAGGTAAGCCTCTCGTGAACCGCGCAGGAAGCACACTTCAGCCTTCAAGTGGACTAGGGAGATCTCACCTTTGCGGAGTTCAGCTGTGTGTTTCCGGCAAGTCAGATTTTTACGAAGGAGTCTCACTGCGGCAAGGCAATTCGCCAGAATCGTGGTGGGGAGAGGGTCCGCAACACGATTGCTCTAGTGTGGAAGGGATCTGCGGCTGGACAAGCATAAATTAAGTTTACGGGGGCTGAACCCAGATCGGCAAGGTTTTTGATGGAAAGGATTATGTGTAGCCACTTGAGATGAACCTGACTGGCATAGTGAGGTATTGTCAAATTATATAGTATGGGGTGCAGAATGATAGTGTCAGATTGTAGGGTCCGGAACGTGCAGTGCGAGTTAGGCGCAACGTTAGTCCGGCTCTGTGCGTGGGCCTGAAGCGGCCTGGGCACACTAACTGCAACTAGGGTGTATACAGGAAAAAGGGGTTAGGATATACCTAAATAAGGGTAAATATATAGAATTATATATATACTATAGTATTATAAATATATATATAATTATACTTAATTTAATAATTAATAGTTTAATATATACTATATTACTATAAATACTACTCTAAAACCTTAATTATAAAATAATAACTACTATAACTACTTTTTAGCTATATAGATATAGTAACTAAATCCTCTAGATTAACCTTCTATATATAAAGATATCTAGCTTTAAGCTATAGAATAGTATTAATCTATATATTACTATTTTAAATATAAATAGTATACTTTAAAGCCACTTTAGAGATAAGGTTATAGAGCTAACTATTCTAGATATCTCTAACTACTTTATAGATACTATAGTAAATAGTATAGTAATTATACTACTAAGTAATAATATAACTACTATATATATTAATATAATTATAGGTCTATTTAAGGTAAATTATAAGCTATACTAAGTATACTAAGTAGATTATATATTTAGAGATAAGTATTATAAAGTATATAAAAAGTAATAATATATACTCTAAGACTAGATCTATAATAATATCTATCTAGATCTTTTATATCTATACTATACTATAGATAAGAATATTAATTACTAGATATATATACTCTATAAAAGTATTAGTATTAATATTTATAAATATAAAGCTATAACTAAAAGTAGCTATACTATAACTCTAGACCTCTTAGTATATAAAAAGCTATTTATAAAGTATAATATAGAGAAATAGCTTATAAAATAGAAAAAAGCTATTACTAAAGTATAGATTAGTAGCTTAGTATAAGTAAAAAAGCCTAATTAGTAGTTTATAGACTTTATAATAGCTCTTAGTAATAGCAGTTTAGATACCTAGATCTATATATACTAAATAATAGTATAATTATATATAAATACTAACTTTCTTATTATAGAAGATATATTAAAAGATATCTAAGTTACCCTTAATATATTTAAAATAGCTAATCTATATATTAAAATAGGCTAAGAAGTATTTAGCCTTACTATATTAGTAGATAATAAAAATACTATATTTAAAAATAACTTAGAAGTATCTAAGAAGTAAAAACCTACTATATATTAAGTATATAGAAAAGGGTAATCTATAGTACCTAAAGGCTATAAAAGGGTATCTATAACTATATAAATAATTAATAAAAAGAGTATCTATTTAGCCTGCTATAGCTACTACTTCTTAGCTAAGTACTAAATTATATTTAAAGAACTATACCTAGAGTGCCTTTAGAGAAGTAAATCTCTTTACTACTTAGTAAAGAAGCATATTATTAATAATAAGGAGCTTATAAAGTATATTTATAAGCTCTATATAGAGGATAAATAACTATATAGCTACTATAGAGAAACTCTTAAGTCTATATTTTATATATAGCTAAATAACTACTAACTCTATAACTTTACTATCCTAAACTCTAGAGTAATAATATATATATTTAATAATACTTTATAGTTTATTATACTTACTAAAGCAGCCTCTAGTAACTTTCTATAAGTAGATATATATTAGGTTTCTATTAAGAGATATAATATAGTTAATATTAAAGTAAAGAGGTATAGTAAAAGCATAATATATCTATACTTTTATAATATAGTACTCTACTATAGACTTATAAGTAACCTTATATTACTTAGAAAGCTATACTAATATAGTATTTAGTAAGATATAAGTCTATAAAATAACTATCTTTAAAGATTAGATTATATCTATCTCTATATATTAAATAAGAGATATTACTAATAGATCCTTAAGTATAGAGAGATCTTAGAGAATATTCTACTATAGAGTAAAAGGGATAAAATAGATATTATATTCCTTATAAGTGCTTAGTAACCTCTAGCTAAGCACTATATATATATATATAATATAATAATAAAGCAATAACCTATCTATAGTAATACTATAATATAGTACTAATATCTTATATATCTAGGCTGAGAAGCTATTTAATACTTTTTAAATAGTATAAACAGAGATTACCTTATCTAAGGGGGTAAGCCTATTATAATAATTAACTATAATACCTATAGTATAGATAAAGTTTACTACTAAGTATAATAAGCACTATAAGAGTCTGTTAAGTATATAAAACTAGGTAAATATATTACCCTAAATTTCTATAATTATAATAAAGAATATAAAGGGTATTACTTAGTGCTTTTTATAATAGATTAGTCTATAGTATATACCTAGAACTTCTATATTATATAATAAGGTATAAATAAGCTTCTTATAGTAATTAAGAACTACTTAATAATACTCTTAATATAGTATAGAATATATATAAAGGTAATTAAAACAGACCTTAAGCTTATAAAGCACCTATATATTATTACTACTATTAAGATATAAAATATCTACCTTAAGCTCTCTATTATTAATACTTAAGTATAGAATAGTAGAGCAGAATAAGTTAGTGCTATATTTAAGAAGTATATAAAAGCTATAGTAATAAGTATAAAGCTACTAGATATACTATAGCTTAAGATAATAAAGTTATCTACCTATTTATATAACTATATATTTATAGTAGTAAGAAGCTAGTAAATAGTCTATAAACTATTTTATAAATACTTTTAGGTAAGTAAGTCTGCTAACTATATATATCCTAACCTCTTATATTTATATATCTATAGCTATAAGGTATTTATTATAATAAAGAAAGCTTAACTTTAGTAATAATACTATAAGAGGCTTATACTATATATATTTATTAGCTTTCTAATTAGCTATATATCTAGTACCTCCTTTTATATATAAAACCTACTATATATAGAAGTATTTACTATATATAATATAATATTTAATAAGAAGAAGTTTTTTAATAGTAACTTAAAGGAGCTTACTAAAGAGTTTTAGTATATAGATCTTACTATAATATAAGAGTAGATTAACTAGCTAATTAGTAAGAGCTATATATAAGCTACTCTATAAAATACTAATAAGAAGATAAATAAGGTAGTTAAGTATAATAACTATATTAATAAGTATATAGAAGATCTAGAAACTATAATACTAAAGAATATAGATATAGCTATATTATTACTACTATAAAGCTTAATAGCCTTAGCTACTACTACTATACTAGAAATAAATAACACTTCTATCTATATAAATACTTATTTTAACTTAATAATCCCTCTAGAAACCCTATTAATAGTATTTCTTATAGCTCTATAGAGTATACTTATAAGTATAAGGAGGTATAGAGAAAGGTATAACTACTCTTTAAGATATATAAATAAAAATATATAATATAAATTATTATTACTTTAATACTGCTATATACTATAAACCTTATTTAAAGCTATCTTTTTAGTAAGCTATATATAGCTATACTAGAAATATAAAACTATATAATTAGAAGATAGCTCTATAGCCTAGAGCACCTAGACTAATTACTCACTAAGTATATATATAGGGTGGAATATCTCTAAAACTTTAATAAAAGTAGGTTATATCTTTAAAGTAGTTATAGATAAGATAGATCTATAATAGTAAGTATTTACTATAGCTAAAGAATAAAAGCTAGAGAGTATAGAGTGCTATAGAAGTGCTATAGTATATAGTAGCCTAAGTAAATTAGATAAAATAGCTACTTTATTTAATTACTTTTAGTCTAAGTTACCTTCTCTATCTATATTTTATAATTAGTTAGTACTATATAATAAGCTTATAAAACTATATCTATTTATAAATAAATTCCTAAAGGCTGAGAAATCTTACCTAAAGAGATATAAAGTATTATAGTTTTAGTATAAAGTAGTAAGGTAGGAGGCTTATAGTTACTAAGTGCTTAGCTATTACTAAGTTTATATATATAAACTTAATAAATATAGATAGTTAGCAAAGTTTAAAGTAAGACTTATAATCTAAGGTAACTAATAAGTAAAAGATATATAGAATATATATATAGTAATACTTATAGATATATCTTTCTAAGTACTAATAGCTATAGCTACTTATTTTAATATAGAGCTATTATAATATAATACTATAAATATATTTATATATATATCTATTAATAAAATACTATTTATAAATATACTGTTAGGATATTACTATAATAGTAAGGTTCTATATCTATAAAAGGTACTTTATAGATTATATTACTTACTACTACTTTAGTAAAAATACTTAGAGGCTAGCCTTATAGTACTTAACTCTAAATAGGTAGCTAGTGAGAACTATTACTAGTAATATAGATAAGTAATATTCTTCTTTTATATAGATAATTATATATTAATATTTCCTTATAAGTATACTAAAAGCATAAAGGAGGCTATAAATACTTTCTAGAAGTGTTACTACCTTAAAGGAGGTTAGAATCTATAATAGTTCCTTAGAATTCAAGTGTTCTATAATAGAGCTATATATAAGCTATAGCTATTATAGTTAGTATTTATAAATAAGGCATAGAAGCTGCTTAAGTAGTATACTATAAGCCTTAATAAAGTGAGATAGAGCAGTGCAGACAGCCCAGTTTAGAGGGTGCCCAGACAGGTATATTAGTTAGCATAGTATAGCAGGACTTTTACCTTATTAAGGGCAGAGAGGAGGATAGAGGATTATTATCAGTTAGCACTACTATAGTTTTATCTTATTATTTAGAAGCTTTTATTACTTTTTTGCTTAATAGTTTATATTTATAATAAGGTTATTATGCTTAGAGAGATTCTTTTCTTTATTCTAAGGCCTCTAGATATAAAGCTATAAGATTATAATATTTCTATATAAGTATATAGAAGTATATAGTTTTATTATTTTTATTTTAAGGTTCTCAGCCTGTTTTAATAATACCTAGAGGTAGATTTCTCTCTCTTAAGACTTTCTCTATAGTATATAAAAAGGGTATACTTCTATACTATATAAATAGGCTTATATTTAATATAGAACTATAATATATTATCCTAACTACTTAATAAAATATTAACTTTATAAACTTAGTAGTAATAATAATAGACTTTATAAAATAATATTTAGAAGTCTTTTTATAGACCTAATCTAAGAAAATAATAGATATAATAGCTATATAGTTAGAGTTTTTAGATAGAAATACTTAAGATCCTGAAAATCTAGCTATAATAACTTTAGACTTTACTAGATTAAAAAGCTTTCTCTTTTCTCCTTAGTTTTTATAAAAGTAAAGCTAGTATTTACTTTCTATAACCTAAAAACTAATAATTAGTAATAAAGTAATAAATTAATAATACTAATTAGGTTAATAAGCTTAACTAAGGGGATTTAGGCTTTATCTTAGTTACTATATAGTTAATATCTATAAAATTAAGGAAATTATAGTGTTATATTATTTATAAAAAAGAATAGAAGAGAGTTTATAAATTTATAAACAGAATAGAGACTATAACTACTTCTAGCTATATTAAGAAGAAGAGCCTATATATTTATAAGAGAGATAGAAGCTATAACTACCTCTAGTTTATATTTTATAACTATTACTTAAAAATAGAAGGAGGTTAAAGCTCTCTTTCTCTCTATCTACTTAATTATTATAGATTAAATTACTATATAACTCTTCTCTTTTATTATTAGATAATTTAAATATTAATAAACTTTAATATTAATATTAATATTAAATTATAATAAATTATATTAACTACTTATTATACTATATCTAAGTAATACTCTAAGAAATCTAAGAGAGCTCTTAAAGTTAGTATATCTGCTTTAAACTCTTCTAGCTCTAAGAACTATATCTTAGATATAAATCTCTTTAAGAAAGCTATATTTAAGAGTATTTAGAAATAAGCTCTTTGTTCTACTACTATAGATAATAATAGATCTAAGAAGTTTTTACCTTTATAGTTTTAAAGCACTAAGATTAGTTACTAGGTTTATATTAGTGAGGATATCTATAATAAATATAAAAACTATAGAGGTATAGCTTCTCTTAAACTATAAAGAGTAGGCTTAAACTAGTAGCTAGATAAAGTTATATCTATAAAAGCTATTACTATATCTTTTATAAGAGACTTAGTCTCTCTACTTACTATTAGTATTATAGAGGTAATTAAGGAATTAGTTAAAGCTATATAGAAGCAGTATACTACTATTCTAATTATATCTTATAGTCTAAAAGCTTCTAAGTTTACTAATAATAATATTTCTAACTTTTTTAAGGATTATCTATCTTATACTAAGCTTTATAGATAGAATAAGGAGAAGATAATTACTTTAATTAGCTAGTACTATATTAAAGCCTATTAATAAACCTTTAAAAGTATTTCTGCTTAATATAATAATTAGCTCTCTTTTAAGGATAATCTTTATAAAATATATAGTATTATAGATCTAAATACTTATTTAAACCTTAATAAAAAGCTTTAAAGCTTTATTTCTAGCCTAGAGATTAGTAATTCCAGATATATCTCTAAATTTCTTACTAAGATTAGTAACCTTTAAAATAGAGCAGCTAAAAGGAGACTATCTATACTACTTAATATAGAGATTAACTATATTATTTTCTGCTACTTTTCTAAGCAAACTATAAAGTATATTTTAAAGATCTTTTATAAAAACTATTAAAGTCTTTTTTTAGTTTCTTAGATCTAAATAGAGGTTATAATTATTAAATAGGTTTAGTCTTAATAAGTATATATATAACTATAAGATATTAGAGAGGATATTCTAGCTAGTATATTAGTTACTATATTTAAGTATAAATAATTAAGAGTGTTATTTATAAAGGCTAAGCTAAAGAATAAAATAACTAGTACTTCTAACTAGAAGGTCTAAGTGGATAACCTTACTACCTGCCTTATAGATATAGAGATTAAGTAGATTAGAACTAAGTATTAAGCTAATACTTCTTATTATAACTATACTATTAATAAAGTTAGTATATATACTACTAATATAACTAATATCTAGCCTATATAGAAGCTCTTATAGTATAACTATTATAGTAGTAACTTTTATAACTATAGCTCTATATATAGAGATTATAGCTATATACTCTTTAATCTAAGAGGAGGTAGTTATTTAAGCTTTATAGACCTTAAATCTTATTACTAGTTTAAACCTCTAAGATTTATAGAGACTATTAACTCTAATACTTACTATATCTATAGTGAGAAAGGATATCTTACTAGGGATTATAAAGCTACTAGAGTCTTTTTTAATATAAAGTTATACTTATTTTATAGAAACTATTAGTAAATTAGCACCTTATAGAGTTCTCTTTATATCTAAGTCTTTAATAAAGAGATTAATAAAGGCTATTAATAGAGCTAGTATAACCTAATAATTATTTCTTTTTTAATCTTTATAGCTAGTATAGATAAGACTAAATAGCTAGAAGCTAGTATTCTTACTCTTTATAGATACTTTTTAAACCTTTATAGAGTTAAGTTCCAGTTTAAGAGCTATAAGCAGTTTAATAAGTATACTTAGTATACTATATAGAGAACTCTAAGACTCCTAATTTCTTACTTTAGCTATAAAGACCCCTCCTATTAGTATAGTAACCTTAGATACTATCTATAATATTCTTAATATCTATATACTAGCTCCTAGTACTCTAGCTATTATCCTCTCTATAAATATAGATATTAATACTATAACTAGATTATAAACTTAAAACTACTATATAATACCTTATCCTACTACTAGACCTGAAAAGAGGGTTTATATTATAGACTTAAATATAATTTATTTTCCTACTCTATCTTTAAAGCCTTATATTAAGAAAGTTATAGATAAGAATAAGGATATCCTAGTTAATAACAGCCTCTTAGAAGCCACTAAGATCCCTTAATCTAAGTCTTTTATAATAATATTAGAGAGCTAAATCCTTATTAAAAATCTATAAACTAAGTAAGTAGATAGAAAGATTACTATCTCTAAATCTATTCTTTACTAAGTCTAGCATAACTATAATAATATAGTCTATAAATATACTTAGAACTACCTCTAGTAGAATAGTAGTTAATAGCTAGATATATTTATATCTATAGAGAGAGACCTACTTAGCTATATTATAAAAGCCTCTAGATTAAGCAGATAGCTTGCATGAGAAATTAGATATTAAAATAATATATAAGCAGACCTAACTCTTATATTCTAGTATAAAGCACTCTTATAAATAGAAGTTAGTACTATTAAGGCTTATATTTAAGTCTAAGTTTATAAAAAAGAGGTTATAGCAGTTTAAACACTTTATAAAGCTACTATACTAAACTAAGAGTAGGGTTTAGATATAATCCTCTTTTACCTAATATTCTATCTAACCCCCTTCTCTTTAACTAGCCTCTTTTACCTCTTTATAGATATAATCTATAGTTTCTAAGCCTTCTTAAGCAGCCTAGCGCTTTCTGTTTTTAGTTAACTATCTCTCTATAGTATAGTAAGTATTAATATAATAGATATTATCTTACTTAGTACTTAACTTAAAGAGGATCTTAATATACTAGTTGCTTTTTTTAATAATTTAGCAGAGTGCCTATACTATACTATAGTTATCTACTAGTACTAAGTTCTTACTATATAAGACTTTATTATACTATACTTCTAAGTTACTATAAGAATTAGTTAGTCTATATACTTAGAGTAATATAGAATTATTAATATTAATATTACTATTAATATTATCTCTAAGAAATATATTAGCTATAATAGTATATAAAAGAGTGTTATTTCTATATATCTTAGAGTCTAAGGCTTTATAGATACTTAAGCTATAGTAATATTTAAAAGTATTATAGTTAAGGATATCTATATTAGTAGCTATTATATACCTAATATACCCTTCTTTATTAGCTTATATAGTGAGATATCTAAGAATATAATTCTTAAAGCTCTATTTATTATATATACTAAAATAATACTAAAATACTTACTAACTTAGATAATTAGTATCTTTTAGGTTAGTAATTAGAAGATCTATGCTATTTTAATATTCTATACTTTAGATTTTACTAGTTATTTTACTACTATTCTCTCTAATTCTACTAGCTTCTCTTATACTTAGTAAGCCTATTTAATTTCTATAAAGGAGGGAAAATAGAGGCTGCTACTACTAATTTTAATATTATAACTAGCTTAGTAATTATAGAAATTAATAAATAACTAAGTAAGAGTTTATAACTATAGCTTTATAACTAGAAAGACTAGCCTAGTCTATATATATTAGAGGAGGTAATACTAATAGTAGAAGCTAATTTACTAAAAGATTTTAACTTCTTAATCTAAGAGGAATTAGAGAATAATAAGGAGGTTTTAGTAATATTTAATAAGAATAGTAATATCTTCTATATAGTGCTTAAAGTCTTTCTTAAGCAGGCTATTATACTAAAAATAAAAGTAATTATCTAGACTATTCTAGAATTATAAGAGTATATTTCTAAGTGCTAATTCTATAAAAATAAGCAGTATCTTAACTATTATAAACTCTTTTTAAAGAAGTCTTATAGATATTACTACTAGAAAAAGAGAAAAAAAGCTAATTATATAAACTCTAACTATATATCTAGTTATAAAGTAGAAAAGCTTTTAGTACTTTTAATTAATATTCTAAGTAAACCTCTCTTTTTTGAGAAATAAAACAGAGATAGAGACTAGCTAATCTATTAGTAAAAGAAAGAGCTAATCTCTACTAAGCTATATAATAGCACTAAGCTTATATTATTTAGAATAGCTAAGTACCTTCTTATATATAATAGAGCTACCCTTTTTAAAAACTAGAAAACTATTATTAATATTCTTAATATAAAAGAATCTAAGTATACTAAGGCTCTTAGCTATATAGTTAAGAGATTTAACTCTATTATCTAGAAATATTATAAAGAGTAAGTAATATATAAGACTAACTTATTAAAGTTTATAACTAATAAAAAGCTTTAGTAACTTCTTCTTTCTACTAAAATATATCTCTTACTCTTTATAAATCTATTTAACTTAAAATAGAGAATTAGATTTAATATAGCTAATATCTAGGTATACTATTAGTTCTATTAGAAAGAGAACCTCTTAGAAAAGATTTTAATAAGAATCTGAAATAAGCTAAGAACTAATTATATTTATAATAATACTCTATCCTTTATATATAAAGAGATTAATATAATATATAAGATAAAAGATAAGAAAGTCTAGCTAGTTAATAACTTACCTTTTAATAGCTTAATACTTAAAAAAAACCTAGAGTAGAAATTAAAGATCTAAGTAAAGATAAAAGAAAATCTTAGACTAGTATTAAAAAGTGCTTTTATAGATCTTATCTAACTAAAGTTTTAACTATTTCTAAAAGAGAGTAACTTATAGTAAAATAACTTAATAAAATTCTAGTAATAATAAATTACTTTAATCTAAAAGAGAAAAAGCTTCTTTTTAAAGTTCTAAGTAATAGAAAAAAGGCTCTTATATAGAGTTTTAAGTATTATAGATCTATTTATCTATTTATAGCTTCTCTATAAGTAATTAGAGTTATCCCTTATAAAGCTAGTAAGTAAGAAGTATATTAATCTTAAAGGCCTTAGAAAGTAATATAATAATAATCCTAAAAAACAGGCTAAAGAAGGATATCCTTAAGTAAAGTTATATAGCTTACTAAAACCCCTTCTTTCTAGTTAGAAAGAAGGATAGAAAGATATATCTTATTAACTCTATAACTAAGGTTAATACTATTACCCTATATAATATAGCTTTACCTTTATTTAGTAATAAGTTTTTAGAAAACTTTATAATATATTAGCTTCTCTTACTATTAGATTTCTTCTCTAGGTATAACTAAGTTTTACTAAATCTATATAGCTATAATATTATAATCTTTATAATACTAATTAGCCTTTTTTAGATCTATATTCTACTTTAAGGAGCTACTAATTTTATAGCTTAGTTTATAAGAGTTATAATATAAATTCTATATAACCTAATTCTAATCTACTATAAAGCTTTTTTTAATAATATAGCTATTAAGAGCCCTACCTTAAAGTATAATAATAAAGAAGTTTCTAGTTATTCTAGACTATATAGATATACTCTAGAATATATCTAGAATATATCTAGAATATTAATAAGGTTCTTATTAATATTAAGTTAGCTAGCTATATTATTACTATTATGAAATTATAGTAGGCTTAGTAATCTATTACTATTATAAAATATATTTATAGTATTAGTAGCTAAAGGCTAGAAGAATTAAAGATTATTAAGATTAGAAAATAGAGAGTTTATAATAACCTTACTAACCTTAAATCCTTTCTTAGTATTATAATATTTTATTAGGTTTAGATTTAGGGGTTTTTAGCTATAGCTAGGCTGCTTATAGTACTCTTAAAGAAAGATACTCTATTTAAATAGAACTAGCCTTAATAGTTAGCTATAGATATTTTTAAGGACTAATTTATCTCTACTCCTATTCTTATTAAGCTTAACTATAGCACTAATATAGGTAAAATCTACTTTATAGTTAATACTAATAGTCTTAGTTAGAGTACTATTTTTAGTTAATATATTAATAGTAAGTATATAGTTTCTAGATATAAGAGTAGCTTATAGACTAATATAAAGCTAAACTATAATATTTAAAAAAAGGAGTTAAGGAGTATACTTAAAGTTCTTAAATATATTTGCTTTTATCTCTATAGTTATTACTTTATACTAGAAATTAATACTAAGACCCTTATTACTTAGCTTAATAGTACTGCTTATAACCTATTTAAAGCTCTTATTATCTAATAGATCTTATAGATTTATATATTTAACTTTAAGGTTAAGTACCTATCTAGAAGCTAGAACACTATAGCTAATAGATTATTTTATAAACTTAGTAAACTATTAAATAAGCTTAACTAAAACACTAAAGGAGAAATTAATAACTAAATTAATAAGTAAATCTTCTTTATAGATCTAATTACTATCTCTTTCTTTAATAAAGTATAGATAGATAGAGATAGAGTTTATCCTATTAAGATTCTTACTACTAAAGTTAATAATATTCTATAAGAGTTTCTAAGGCTTATAGATATCTCTAATACTATACTAAGTAGCTCTTTATACTAGAATTACTATTTATATTAAATTACCTACTATCTTAGTACCTTAAAATAGCTAAATAGAATAAAGCCTAGTCTATACTATAAGTTTAAGGAGGAGGCTGGGAAATTCTTTCTAAAGAATAAGTTATTATTTATATATTCTAGTATATATAAGCTTACTCTATAATAAGTTATAGATAATTTATAGACCTAAACTAAGCTTATTATAAAAGTATACTAAGAGAGTAGGTATAGAGAATATAATATAGTTATTAAATAGTTAGTGGAGTAGTATTATTAGTATAGCCTTTATTAATAAGTTAGTAAATAAGTCTAAACTTATAAAGATTATTAGAAGTATAGGCTTAGATATATAGATAATTCTTACTATTTCTTAGTGCTCTTAGAGCTACTCCTTACTTATATAGTATTAGATATATAGAAGGTTAGTAAATAGAATATAGTTAAAGCTTAGTGCCTCCTAACTAAATAGATAGAGGCTTAGTAGATATAGTAAGCTAACTCTTATCTTATTACTAAGTTTATATAAAAGGATATTATTTATTATTATAGGCTCTATAATATACTTATTATTAATAGAGGCTCTAAGAATAAGGATATAGTTATTAAATTTAACTATAAGTATAGACTTAAGTAAAAGGTTACTGCTACTTATAACCTATATACTAATAGTACTATTAAAGTTAGCTATTAGACTATTATATATACTCTTATTACTTAGATAAAGAATATAAATAAGAACTTCTAGCTATTCTTTTAGGCTATACTATTTATTAATAGAACTTTTATTAGAGCCTTAACTAGCTATAGCTCTTTTTACTTACTTTATAGATATAAAGCTATAACTTTAATAGAGATATTTATAGTAACCTAAAGAGTACTAGTATAGAACTAAGTGATAATATCTAAGGAGAAACTCCTTATATAGATAAGAGCTTTTAAATAGCTTAATAAGAACTATACTGCTATATAGAAGATAATTATAGCCTAATATAAGTATATTATAGATAGGTTTAATTACTAGAAATACTATATTTTATATAGTTAGAAATTAGAAGTAGGTAACCTTATTTTAGTATTTAATATTAAATAGTATATAGATAAGTTTTTAGATACTAAGCTTAACTATTATTAAAAAGGCCTCTTTAAGATCTATTTAAAGACTCTTAATAATACTTTATATTAACTTAAGACTTTTATAGAAAAACCCCTTTATAGGTTAACTTATACTAGAAACTACCTAAAGAAGTTTATTAAGGCTCTAGAAGATTTTTAGAAACTAAAAGATATTAACTAGTATAGACTTAACCTTATAAACTAACTTAATAAGATTTACTCTACTTATAGCTGCTTTTATCTTAATAAGAGTAATAAAGAAGAAGTAGAGAAACCTTTTACTAACTCTAATAATACTAACTCTTTATTAATAAGTAATCTAGATAGTAATATTCTATAATAGATTATATACTTAGTAGTATATTTATAGGCCCTAAAAGAGGCCCTTAACTAGATAAGAGTAATATAGAAACTTTATATAAAGCTTTAGCTATTTAATCTAGTTAGAGATAGTTAGTATACTAAGATAGGGGATAACTCTATGTAACCTATTAGAATTAGTGCTACTATAGAGAAATAGGCCTTTTTATATCTATAATAAGTAAGGCTTATACTCTTAGAGAGAGCCTTACTATACTCTCTGCTTTAATTACTTAACTATAATTCTCTAGCCTAGTATATTAAAATAGACTATAGGAATAATACTAAGACTAATCTACTTATATCTATATTATTCTACTTACTATTTAAGTCTGCTCTTATATTCTTATAGTTTTAATCTTATTAGTAATAGTAATATTAAGCCTAAGTATTATTATTATATTAGAAATTATACTGCTAAAGTTACTACTATACTTTTAGTAAATCCTATTATATAGAACCTATTTAGAGCATACTATAACCTTTTTAGTAATTAGTATACTCTATTTCTCTCTATTACTGCTTAGGTATTCTATATCTTATTTTAGGAGATCTCTCTTTATAGCCTCCTATCTTAACTAAACAGCCTCCCACTTTAAGCACTAGGTTCTAGCTTATTATTACTTAAAAGGTGTTTAAGTTATAGTTTAACTTTAATAGTTTAGCTATATTTATAATACCTAGCTAGTTATTTTTATATTATTTCTAGATCAGACTTCTATACTTAGTATTCTAAGAGGGGTATATTCCTATATAATATTATATTATTTTATATTATCTATCTACTCTTTTTTAGTTTCTACTTTTATAGTAATTATTTATTTATTTTATATTTATAATAATATTCTTATTTTTAAATTAACTATTTACTTATCCTCTTATATAACTATAGCTTTATATAAGTATTTAGATTAGTAAGTTTCTCTAGCTATAAATAGTTATATTATTAAAGGAACTAGAAATAAAGAAACCCTCTTACTTATATTTTAAAGTGCTTTACTATATTAAAAAAGTATTATTATAGCTAGTTAATTTTACCTAATTTACTAAAACTTTATATAATTTTTCCTAGTTTTTCCTAATTTCTCCTATATTATTTTATATAGAGTATATATATTAAACTGTTTTAAGGTTAAATAAGGAGGATTTTATTTATTAATTTATATACTTAGATCTATAAAGACTACTAAGTATATAGAATATTATATTAGTTCTTTCTTTTTCTTACTTATTTTCTTTAAATCCTAGTTAGGATTTTAAGCTGCTCTCTCTTATTAAGAATAGAGATATTTAAATTAGCTAGAGAGTAGCTAGTAAGAATAAATAGTAATCTAAACTTATACTCCTTTAGCTAAATCTTATAGTGCTCTACTATAGTTTTAAATCCTAAATAAGTTACTCTAAACCTCTCTATAGTCTGCTAGTTAATCTAGAACTAGATAACTATTTCCTTAAACTTACTACTCTATTACTCTGGATTACTTATACTATAGCTAAAAGCCTTATAGTTTCTATTAGAGTTAAAGAAATACTTAGAATCTTATTTATAGTAAAGATAGTTAGTATAAGTATTACTAAATATACTTATATAGTTAAAATATAGCTTATAGATCTAAGCTTTAGTAGCCTTATTATAGAGAGAGTAAGTATACTACTTATAACTACTATAAGAAACTATATTATAACCTCTATTAGCTTAAATATAAAAGCTATAGCTGATTTTAGATCTATTTAGATTTATTATCTTAACTAACTAAAGTCTAAAAGTACCTATAACTACTAAGGTAATAAAGATATATCTATAAAATAGTAGTCTCTTCTTTATTATACTTTAGTAATAAGAACTAATATAAGCTTCTTAAAACTAATAAATAATAATCTTATAGTTATCTAAAAAATTGAATTTTTATATAGAAGTCTACTTCTTAGTATAGTTAGAAAGACTCTAGAAGCTTAAATAAGTACTATATAAGAAATATTATAATTTATATAAAAAGGTTAGTAAATATATAAAGTAAGAACTAAAAAGATAAGTTAACTTATTATAAAGAAGTTAATAGAGAACTTAATATATAGAAAAGAGTTATAGTCTCTCTTATTAAGAACTAGTTTATTTATAAAAAGCTAGAAGATATACTTCTTTAGCTAAGTTAGTATATAAGAATTATTAGGATTTCTAATAGAAGCTATAACTAATAAATACTAAAAAAGGCTTAAGGTTATGCTTTATAGATATAAAAGAAGGATTACTATTTCTATTATATTATAAAAAAGAAAGAAAAAGCTAGAGAGAGTTAGAGGAGGTTTAGTTATATAACCTAGTTACTCTACCTCTTACTAAATTATTTACTTAAAGGGTTAAGCTTTTCTTATAGTTAAGATTAATTAGATAAGAAAAGAAGTTAACTCTTATAACTATCTTCTCTTACTATTTATTCTTATTCTATCTCTTTATTTTAGTTAGTTAATAATTAGTAACTAATAGCCTGCTCCCTTTAATTTATATATAAATAAATACTTTATTCCTTTTAATATAAATAGATTTAACCTATTAATAATTAATTTAGTATTATAACTTAGCTTAATTTATAATCTAAGCTCTCTTTATAGATACTTAACTATAAATTTCTACTCTAATCTATACTTATCTATATATAACCCTCTCTTTATAATATTATAAACCTTTATACTTCTATACTATTTATATAATCTTCTCTCTTTATTAAAAGCCTTAATTAAGTTTATAATTACCTTTATTTATCCTATTTTTAATAATATCTTTATATAAGAGTTTCCCTACTAAGATTACTAATATCTAAATTAAGAAAGTATTTCTTATTACTACTTTAAAGAAGTTCTCTTAAAAGTAAGATAAATAAAATAGTAAGCTTTTAGAAACTATAGTTATATTTACTAACTTTACTTTCTTTAAGAAAACTCTAAATATTCTAGCTATAAGAATTAATAAGTAGTACTTAGCTAGATAGATATTTTCTTTTTATCTCTATTTTCCTTTTAAGCTAAATAAGAACCTTAAATATAAAAAGCTTTAGTAGCTTTATCTTAGTATCTCTATAGCTTAACTTTATTTTTATTTCTAATAGCTTTAATCTACTAGGTTTTAATAGCTAGACTAAACTAAAGAGAATAAAGAAGAGCTAGCTGCTATAGTTAACTTATTTAATCTATAAGAAACTATTTAAACTAAGACTTCCTTTTTAGCTTTTAATATAGAAATTAGTTTCTAACTTCTTATTTATAACCTCTCTAATAGAATTAGTCTTATTAGATAATACTATATCTCTATTAATATAAGAATTAAAGATAGTAGAGCTACTATATAGAAAAGCTAGCTTACTATACTTATTTTCTAATTACTAGTTAAAGAGAGTATTAGTAAAAAAATAGTTTTCTATTCTATTCTACTTATTAACTAACTTTTAGGTTTTTTCTATTTCTATAATAACTTTTAGTATAATAAGAAGGTAGAATTATATTTTAAGATACTAATTAGGTTTATAATAGCTATTTATAAGCCCTTTAATAGTATAATATCTATTCTTAAATACTTAGTTAAAATTATCTATATACTCTAACTCTAAGAAGAGTAGCTATAGATATTAAATATACTCTGCTTTAAGTAGCTTTACTATTATATATAACTAGAATTAGCTAAGTATTAGAGTAGTTCTTTCTTTAAAGAGATCTTTAATATATAGATAAATTAAATTACTTCTAAGTTTTATAATAGAAATCTAGAAGTAAATAGTATAGTCTTTTTAACTCTATTAAGAACTACTAATAGAGCTAAGTATATTAAAAAGATTATCTCTCTACTATATAATAAGAAGATTTAAAAAATAATTTATACTTAGAATTTTATAGTCTCTAACTTTATATTTATAGATAGATTATCTCTAGTATAGCTTTATCTTAGATATCTTAAAATACTTAACCTTAACTCTAAAGTGTCTATACTTAATATTTAAGTTATAGAAGCTTTTATATCTATTAATATATCTATTAAGCCTCTTATAGATCTTAATCTAAGTCTATCTAAGAACTATAATACTAAGGTAAGAGATATTATTAATAATTACTCTATAGTTAATACTATATAGAACTATATCTACTAGGATAGGATTATTACTACTATATACTAAGAGAATAGATAGATAGAAGAGAGAGTCTTTAACCTTTATAATAATAAGCTTTCTCTTTATCTAAGTTATAGCTCTTACTATATTAATAACCCTAGATAACTAATTTATATTAATAATCCTTATAGTAGCTTAGAACCTCTAATTATAGATCTAGCTAGTAATCTAGAACTATTAAAGAATAAAATAGAGGAAAAGAGAGTATCTAACTAATATATTAAGTTAAGTTAAAATACTATACTATATTTATAAACCTAATTCTATTATAGATTTAATATAACTAGAGAATAGACTAAGTAGCTTCTATTAGTTACTTAATACTACCTTATTTATTTTTATAATATTTAAGGGAAACTAGTAATAGAGACCTATCTTAAAGTAGAAGAGATATATTACCTTACTAAGTTTAATATATATAGATTAAGTAAATATATATAAACTCTAGAAAAATAAGTTACTTAGTAGATAAAAGTAATACTCTCTCTTAGTAAATATTAGATCTTAATATAGTTAATTATAGATACTAATTATAACCTACTTACCTAGTTAGATATTACTATTTTTTATATTTAGTATAGTAATAACTACTAAATAATAATAATAGTAAATTAAAAAAGAGAAACTACTTACTATACTAACTTAATTTAGAGTAGGGATTTTAATAAACTATTTATAGAGGTTATAGAGAACCTCTTTTAGTACTATAAGCTTCTTAGAGCTCCTATTAATATTTATATCCTCCTTTAAAAGAATACTATAGTAGGATTCTAGCTCTAATAATAGGATTTATAAATATATAGCCTTAGAGTAGTATATTAGATTAGAGCCTATATTTATAAGGATATTATTAAGAGTATAGTATTAGTAATAGCTATAAAAGGGGTAGTAAAAAGGAATTAATTTTAAACTATTACTTAGTATATCTTAAAGATAACTACTAAGTTTATAAAATACTCTATACTTTATAGTAATAAATCTTTATAGATATCTTAGATAGATCCTCTTATAGTAGAGTTATATAGTAATATTAGTAAGATATAGCTCTTAGTACTTAGAATACTCTCCTTTCTATTTCCTCCTAAAATACTAAGGCTTTTTATAAAGACTTTTATCTTCTACTATATAAAAAGCTAGATTAGTAAGTCTAATAATAGGGAACTTACTTCTTATTACTCTAGTAGGGCTAGCTTCTATACTATTATAGATCTAGACTTATTAGCTTTTAGTTTTTATAGCACTCTACTACCTTCTAGTAATAATAATTCTAGCCTTATAAACTTAGATTTAACTCTATCTAACCTATTTATTTTACTAACTAGACTGCTTAATACTAAATAAGATATAACCCCTTTATACTCTTTCACTCTAGTACTATACTAAACTATTATTACTAGAAAATATCCCTTATATCTAGCTTTATTTAATATTCTTAAGCCTATCTATAATAGCTATAAGAACTATATTATAGAGTAAGTTAACTACTAGTAATAGATTAAAGATAATATCTCTAAGAATAACTATAGTTACTACTTTTTGCAGCTGCTTAGTTAGTATAGTTAGAAATAATATAAGTAAGGTTTAAATTAGAACAAGGCTTATAAGCTTATAGAAGATAGGCCTAGATAAAAAAGACTAGAATAGTATAACTATAAAAAGAAGTAATTAGGTCTATAATAACTTAGGAGAAAGGATTAAATAGTATAGAGATTACCTTTTCCTTTATAAATAGTAGTTTTTATTTATATAATTTTTCTTTAGTATATAGTCTTCCTTATAGAATGTTAAGGTAAAACTATAGAAGATAATTAAGATAGAGTAGTGCAGACAGCCCAGTTTAGAGAATACCTAGATAGATATATTAATTATTATAGTATAGTAGGACTTTTACCTTATTAAGGGCAGAGAGGCAGATAGAGGATATTATTAGTTAGCACTACTATAGTTTTATCTTATTATTTAGAAGCTTTTATTACTTTTTTGCTTAATAGTTTATATCTATAATAAGGTTATTATACTTAGAGAGATTCTTTCCTTTATTCTAGGGCCTCTAGATATAAAGCTATAATATCACGATATTCCTATATAAGTATATAGGAGTGTGTGGTTTTATTGTTTTTATCTTAAGGTTCTAAGCCTGTTTTAATAGATAACTAAGTATATATATCTATAATAAAAGATAAATTAGAACTATATAAAGGGGAAGTAGCTCTATAAAAGATTAACTACTATTAATACTATATTAGAATAATCCTATATGTAGTAGTAATAATATAGCTTAATATAGTATTTACTATAAGCTACTTTATAAAGTTTAATAATAATTTAAACTTTATATAGCGCTATACTGCTAATTAAGTTCTCTAATATCTCTACTAAATATAATACCTCTACCTTAAGTATAGCACTCAGCTTAGTAGACTAGATATTATACTTAAAGTTACTTTAGATACTAGCTTTATAGATAATATAGTTAACTAAAAAAGCTTATAAATACTTATAATAAAGCTATTTAGAGATATAATTATATAAAAGGTAAATAAGTAAATAATAGTTATAATATTAATAACTAAGATAGAGCTACTTATACTATTCTAAGCAGTATATAAAGCTCTCTTTATAAGTTAGCTAATAACTACTTTATAAGTTTAACTCCTAAGTAATACTATTACTAAAGCTGCTTTTACTATACTTAGTATAATATTAATAATAATCTAAATCTAGTATAATAATTAATAAACTATTTAGCTAGTTAATATAGAGCTTATTTAGCTATAAATAAAGCTATAATATATTAATATCTATAACTACTAGCTAGAGCAGAAAATTATAGAAGGATATATAGTAGTTAGTTATACCCTATTAATAAAAACAATAGTAAACAGACTTATAAGAATACTTATACTACCTTAATTTAAAGCATTTTATAGTTAGCTATAAATAAGTAATTAGTATATATAACTAGAGGTAAACTATATATAGAACCTAGAGGAAGAGGATAACATAAAGTATATAAAGGTAATAAAAACCTATATTTAGGATAAGATAAACTCTAATAGAGTTTAGGAATAGCTTTATAAAGCTAGTAATCTCTAAGAGAGTGTATTAGATTATAGAGTCTAGAATATATAGTATAAGTTAGGTATAATATTAGTCTAGGTCTATATATAGGCCTAAAGCGGCCTGGGTATACTAACTATAACTAGAGTGTATTAATAAAGACTAGAGCTATAAGGGCTTAAAAGAACAGCAAATAATATAACTCCACCTATAAACAGGCTAGAATAATAAAACTAGGCTTAAAAGATATATAGAATAATTTGCAGATTAAATTAAAAGAGATTACTGAAAATAAGTATAAACTTGCTAAGAAAGTTCCAAAAAACTTAAGAATTAAGTATTAAGGTATTTATAATAATAATAAGTCCTCTCTTTCTCTATGCTCTTTCTCCCTCCTTAATTATAGTTCTTCTATAATAGATCTATATACTAAGAGAGCTCTCTTAGAAATTACACCACTAAGTTCTACTTATTCTATTCTAATTATCTCCTTAAAACTCTTTATAATATTATAAAAAAAGAGTTTTAATAGATAAATAAATCTACTTATATAGAAAATATATAAAATCCTATTTATAAACCCTTCTATTTAATAATTTCTTTTTAGTAAGCAATTTTACTATTAAGAAGGTTCTTTAGGTGCTATTATTTTCTATTATAAACTATACCTAAATAATAGCCTTATAACCTCTTCTTTCTTATTATATTTCTTATCTTATTCTAATCTTTAATATAGCTAAAACTATTCTTTCTACTAAGATAGGTATAAGAAATTATAGTAATATAACCCTTTAGAAATATTTTACTCTATCTATTTCTATTAATTAACTCTCTATTAGATATAGTCTTCTCTATTATAGTTATATTTATCTAAAATATTAAATATTTAAGATAAGATAGTGGGATAGGATAAGTAGAACTTAGCAGTGCAATTTCTAAGAGAGCCCTCTTAGCATATAGATCCACTATAGAAGAACTATAGTAAAGGAGGGAGAAGGAGCATAGAGGGGAGGAGAACTTATTATTATTATTATTATTATTAATACCTTAATACTTAATTCTTAAGTTTTTTAGAAATTTCTCAGTAAATTTATACTTATTTTTAGTAATCTCTTTTAATTAGATCTATAAATTACTTTATATATCTTTTAAGCCTATTTTTATTATTCTAGCCTATTTATAGGTAGAGTTATATTATTTGCTGTTCTTTCTAGCTCTTATAGTTCCAGCCTTTATTAGTAGTGCCTAGAAGCAGATTCTTTTACTCTTTTTAATAGTCTTTAAAGGCTTCTTAGAGAGTAGGGTGCCTTTATTATATCTATAAATCCCCACTATTAATATATATATATATATAACTAATCTATATTAAATATAATAATATACCTAAGAAATCTATAAATAATTAAGAATAATAATATAATTAATAGCTAAAGCAGAAAAGATAGAGAAAGATATTTATAGGCCTATCTTAGTTTATAAGAATAGTAATAGCTATATATTCTCTTAGAATTAAGGTGGGAATAATAAAGACCCTAATATACTCCCTTTTATATACTATTAGCAGGTTTTAGTAAATATACTCCCTTTTCCCCTTTCTTATATACTTTTAATACTACTATTATTTAACTAGTAAGTTATAGCTAGAGTAGATAAGATAGTTATATTTAAGACTAATATAGTAATTAGTAGTCTTACTAAGCTAATAAGTATAGTAAGATTAACTAGATTAGTAAATAAATATTAATCAACCCCTTACTAGTATAGCTTTAAGTGCTAAGAGTAAAGAATACTAATATTTAAGATATTCTAATATAGTAAAGCTATAAAGTCTTCTAAGATAGAAGTATTATTAGAAAAATCCTTCTATATTAAGTAATAAGACTTAAAGTAGATCTATAAAAGCCTAGAATAGCAAGATTAAGGTTAAGAAACCTTTTTATATTTATTTAATTTATATTATTTTTCCTTTTTTATTATTTAAAGATATTATAATTATCTACTTTATCTTTCTATTTAGAAGATATTATAATAATAAATTTACTTTTCTGCTTAAAAAGCTTTATTACTTTAACTATATAATAATAAATCTAATATTTATAACCCTATAAGTATTATATCTTCTTCTTATTTAAATAACTTAGATACTAGATCCTTTTCTAATAAGGAAAAGCAGCCTGAGAAAAGGTTTATAGAAACTTTATTTAGTAAGATATAACTATAAGCTATAAAATAGCTAGCTTCTAAAAATAGTATAGATAGGTTTATAAATCTCTCTCTAGAAATAGAGATATTATTCCCTAATTCTTATTATTTACTTAAGGGGATATATACTAATTAAGATATTATAGTTCTAGCTAACCTTCTAATAAGATATCCTACTATAGCTATAATAACTCCCTATTCTACTAGTATATCTAGGTTTATTAGAACTAATATCTTAGACTTTATTATAGACTATAAAAGCCTTTCTAAGCTTTACTATAAAACTAATAAAGATATAAAGAATAAGATCTATATATATAGCTCTAGTAACTATTAAGATATAGTATAATTCTATATTAATAAAGCTAAAACCTAAAAGGAAGCTAAGGAGAAACTTCTTTACTAATTCAGATTTATAAACCTAAAGTATTAATAGAACCCTAATAAGGATCTTTAAAACCTAGTTATAGGCTCTTATATTAAGGATAATAATCCTTTATAGATTATAGTATTAATTACTACTATTTACTAGCTTTAATAGAGAGCTATTCTATATAGAGATCTAGAACTTATAGATACTAAACTTATTTATATTACTTACTATTACTTTTCAGAGAGGGTAATAAGAGCTATAGCTTAAAGTCTTAACTACTAACCTATTAAAGTTATTTTAAAGTAATAGGTTATAGTTAAAGATACTCTAATTAAATAGTTTATTACTTAGCAGAAACTTTAATAACTATTAGGCCTTATTAAGCCTAAACTAATAACTATACTTTAAATCCCTATAAAGATAATTCTAATAAGATAGAGAGCTAAGGCTTAAAAACCTTCTATAATATAAACTATAAGCTTAATTATTAACTCTCTTATAGAGAACTTTAAAACTCTTAATATTAATAGAGCTAACTATAAGATAGATATTCTAAGCCTTATTAAGAGAGTTACTAGCTAAGAAGATAATACTTTTAACTTAAATACTATAGAAGCTACTAAACCTTATAAATAATAATCTTAGAATAATATATAAACTTAATATTAGTAATAGCAGTATTACTATCTATAAGCTAGTTATAGTAACTACTAAAGCAGCTATTAATAATATTAAGAGTTTAGAAGAGGCAGAAAAAGAGGAGACTATAGAGGCTTTTAGTAAGCAAGACTATAGTAATATATATCTTTTTAGGCTTTTAGATATTACTAGTTTTATAGAGTAGTAGCCTATATTATTATTAGCTATATTAAGTACCTTAAAGCTAGCTAGAGGGGAGTCTATTACTATATAGTATCTTTTTACTTTATTAGCACTCTTAATTCTAATATCTAAGTTAAAGAAGATATTATTAATAAAGGCTATATAACTAGGAGAATAGATAGCTAGATAATTTTAAGGTATATTTTTATTAATAAAGATAGCTTTATAAACTATATAGTAGCTACTAGTAAAATAATAGAAAAGTAGTAGCTAAAACTAATAGAAGAGATTATATAAGTTATTAATTATAATAAACTATACTCTAAGTAATCTATTAGCTTTTTAGATTAAGAAAAGGATATAATATAGTTATATAACTTTATTAATATAATATTCTTTAGCTTTAAGCCTAGAAACTAGTATATTAATCTAGTTAAAGATATTACTACTATAAAATAGATAAAGGCTAGAAGCTATTACTCTAAATCTTATAATACTTATATTTAATAGGTCTCCTAAATAGCAGACCTATCTATAGTCTAAGATCCTCTAATTTAAATTACTTAGTAAGTTACTAAACTTCCTAATAATAAAGAAGATACTAATAATATTATATTATAGAATACCCTAGAAGAGCTAGTTAAATAATAGAAATAAGAAGAGTAAGATAAGTCTTAGATTTAATATAGTAATTTATAAACTAGCTATATACTTATATTAGAGCTATATAGTAAGAGAGTAAATAAAAAGGTAGCTATTTCTAAAGCCTTTCTTTATTAAAACTAGCTAGACTAGAATAAAATAGTTTATAATACTATTAAAGTAATAATTAATAAGTATAAGAATAGATATAATTTAAAGGTATAGAAGGTTTTTATTTCTACTAATATTATACTTCTAGATTAATTTAATAAAATAGAAGCTAGTAATAAGAAGCTATAAAAGTAGATAAACTAATAGAATAATAATAAAAACTATTTTAAAAGCTAAATAACTTTAGCTACTATTTCTATAATCTTATCTAAGAATTTATAAACTAAGTAAGTATAGTTTAACTACTATATAATTAATTCTATCTTTAAAATAGATACTATAACTAAGAAATAGAATTCTATACTTTTTCTACTACTAAAATATATTACTATTCTAGACTTTATTATAACCTACTAGTAGATTATAATTACTCTTTATAGCTCTATAAATATACTAATTAAGGGAATTATTAATAGTAGCTTAGTAATTAATCTTATTAGTAAAGAATATATTAGATATCTAAGCTTATAGAGTAATATAGTTAGAACTAATATAGAAATCTATAGAATTACTAATAAGAAGTAGAGAACCTAATTTATAAGTATAATTATAGATAATATCTATATTAAAAGTAATATAATTTAAAATATTAGCTTCTTTATCTTCCTAAAAAATATCTATAATAAGAACTTAGTACTAGAAGCCTCTTTTATCTTAAAAACTAGAATAATCTTAGATTATATATAAAACTAGATTATTAAAGTTCTTTAATCTGGAAATATTAAGATTAATATCTTATTATTATTCTATATAGAAGACTTAACTGCTTACTTTCTGAAAATTATTACTAAGATAGACCACTTTATCTCTTTATAATATTAATATACTCTTATATCTCCTATAGAGAAGGGGAAATAGAGACTACTATTAATAAACCTAATATAGTAGTAAACTTAGAATTTATAGGAGATAATTAGTAAGTTAATAAAGTTAAAGATAAAAAAGAGTTAGATATAATACTAAATAGTATAAAGATATATTAGAATATTAAAGTAATTTAGTAAGCATTTAAGGGCTTATACAACCTGCTAGAAAAGGTTAAGTAATAGATAGAGCTAAATAAGGAAGTTATTACTATTTTTAAAGAATTTAAATTAATTTTTAATAAAATCCTAGAAACTATAATCTAAAAAGAAGTTACCTCTAAGCTTAATAATATCTATAAAGCAATTATAAATACTAAGTATACTAAAAGATATAATAGTTATAGTATTAATTATTAATATTATATTTATAGATCTAAGAAAAAAGTAGTAAAAAAGAGAGTATCTAGGAGAAAGTGCAAATTAGTATATTAGAAAGAAATTAAAGTTATTATAGCTATAGATACTATCTTTTCTTATTATTACTATATATCTATATAGATAATATCTATATTACTAATAGAAGATATTAATATACTATATAAGATAAAAGATAAAAAGATTTAACCTATTAATAATACTATATTAGATAGTTTAATTCTAGATAGTAACCTAGAATAGAAGTTAAAGATATAAATAAAAGCAGAAAAGAATATAAAGCTAGATCTTAATACCCTATTTACTAGCTTAATTATACTAAAGTTTTTAAGTATTAAGTTAGAAATAAGACTTATAAAGATCTAGCTAGAAGCTATTCTAAAAACTATTAATTATCTATAGCTTAAAAAAAAGAAGCTTCTTATAGCTATTCTAATAGTAAGAGAGAAAGCTTTAGCCTAGAAATTTACTTATTATAGCTCTATTTACCCTTTTATTACTCTCCTATAAATAATATAAATAATCCTATATAAAGTATAGTAAGTAAAAGAAATTCTAATATTAAGAGAGTTAGAATAGAATATTATTATAATTTTAAAGAATAGACTAGAGAAGAGAATTTTAAAGCAGAGTTATAAAGCATATTATAATCTATTCTTCTTTATATATAAGAAAGATAGTAAGATAAGACTTATTAACTCTATAATAAAGATAAATATAGTTATAATTTAAGATATAGTACTACCCTCCTCTATAAATAACTTTTTAGAGGATTTTGCTATATACTAGTTATTATTCCTTTTAGACTTTTTCTTAGAATATAACTAAGTCCCCTTAAACCCTATAAATAGAGACTTAACTATATTTATCTCACCTATTAGACTACTATATATATATACTTTACTTTAAGAAGTAATAAATTTAGTTATATAATTTATAAGGGTAATAATTAGAATTCTATATAATCTTATATCTAGTTATTATAAGGCCTTTCTTAATAATATTACTATTAAAGGACTAACTTTATATTATAATAAAGA